>JAVKLA010000039.1:4759278-4873355 GCA_034782735.1 Sagittarius serpentarius | reverse complement strand
CCAATCGCACCTAGAGGCCTGATCCGCCCCCCCCTCGGGCCGCGGGGGCTATTGGGATTTGTAGTCCAACGGGCGGCAGACGGACAGCTGCCGCCGGCCGGCGTGACTACACCTCCCAGGGCGCACCGCGCCGCGGCCGTCTTGTGCCTCCGTGTCGGGGCGAGGAGGAGGATGGTGACAGCGGGAGGCTGGAGTCAGGTGAGGGGCGGCGGCGGCGGCGTGAGGCCGCGGACGGGGAGCGGGAGTGGGGCGGCGGTTGGCGGGGCAGTGGCAGTGGCAGTGGCAGTGGCGAGGGGCCAGGCCGGCGGCCTGCCCGCGCCAAGGGGCCGTCAGCGGGGCCGCGCCGCGGCGGGAGGCGCCTGCGGGCTGAGAGGCGCGGGGGAGGGCGGGTGGGAGGGCGGTGGGTGTCGGTGCTTTCCCTCGTGAGGGGTTTGCCTGGCGGGGAGGGACGGGACCCCCCGGCCTCTCCCGGGGGCAGGGGGAAAAGGGGCAGAGGGGCTTCTGGCGGGGGGCTGCGGGGCGGCGGGGGCGGGGCTCGGGGCGGCCTGAGGCCGGTGTCGCCGGGGCGGGAGGCGGGGGTCGGCGGCTCTCTGTGGAGAGCGCTCTGCCGGGCCTCAGCGGCGGGAGGGTTAGGGCTTCGGAGGGGAGGGAGAAGAGAGCCCGGTAGTTCTTTTCCCGGGTGGTCTGAGATGTCGTACGGCAGCGGGTGTGGGGGAGAGACAGGGCCGCGACGGGGGGACGCGGTTCTCTCCTGTCGGGATTCGAGGGGCGGGAGCTTTCGAAGTCTTTGGGCTCAAAACCAGGCAATTTACCCCGTAAGTGCAGCGAGGGATGACTTTTCTGGCGGAGGAGACAGAGCACGGTGTAAGAAGTTCTTTTGCGCTCTAGACAGTCTTAAAGAAGTTTATCATGTTTTTTAAGAACTGCCTGCACTAAGGGCAGAGGAGGTGTCTCTTCAGCGCCTGGTAGCACAGGCCCTGGGTGCTCGAGTCAGTGGGTGGTGTAGCCCAGTTTCCCTTCTGATTGCTATAGTGTATATTTTTATACGAAATGTTGGTGGTTTTTTTTTTGTATTTCCCTGCTGATTGTTTGTTCTTTTTACTGTATATGTGTGCACTTAGTTGAAGAGTAAAATATAATTGTGTTTGCTTTCGCTTTCAACTTCTGATTTTTTAGCAGTATATTCCTTTAAGACTGTAATCTAAAATAAATGATTTTACATTAATTTCTACACTTGAAGGCCTGTTTCACTCTTCCAAAAAACTCTGCTTTAGTCATCTAAAAAATTACTGAACTGTCTTCTTTTAGCAGTAGTAATTATAATTTGTCATTTTACACTAAATAGATCTAGCATTGAATAATAACATTCATACATCCTTTTTTTTTTTTTCTTTTGTTGAAGGGTTTCAAATCTCCAATTAGGAAAGCAAAACCCAGTCTTGCTAACACTTTTCACATGCTTCCCATTAAGCACGAGGCCATAATTGCTCTGAGTGGCAGTATTTGTAATTTAGGATCAAGCATGGACACATATGCCGTGATGCCTAAATTGTTTTTTCCTTTCCCCATTTCCTTGAATCAAATCTTGCTCTTACTGCAGTCATCCTGAACTTCTGCTACTGGCTTCAGTCGGACTGCTTATAATCAAGGTGTCAGCCATGTTATTCTCTCAGCAGTCGCTGAGGATCAAAATAAAAACCAGCCAAGACATTGGATATTTCAGTGACAGAACAGCTTGTTAAAGGAGAAGGCTAAATGCAGCTGGCAGCACTGTTCAGAAGACCCAAAGACTGCAAAGACTAGCTACAACTAGTTCAGTCCAAGAACTCAAAGTTGTGCATAAAAGAACTAAGGGATAAAATGGAGTTCGAATTTTGTGTATTCCTGTTCAGTTTTATCTAGGTATGAAAACCAGATCACTATTTTGTCAGACTACTTAGAAGAATTTCCAGAAACTGATGAGCCGGTGTGGATTCTAGGAAGGCAACACCACCTAAATACAGGTATCTTGAGAATGAAAATTGTCTGTAAAATCTGTAGAGCATTCATAGATTCCCGTGCAACAGCAGCTCCTGGTTTCCTTATGTTCTCTAAACGTCTCATGAGAGAAGTTTTTTTTTCTTCATCAATAAGAAACCAACTATAAGCAGTGGTATTCATCCTAAAATGAAACCAGAAGTTTACCAATGTTCTTTCTACTGTAATTCATGCAAAGAGATCATACTTGTAGCAGAAACTAGTCAGGTATGAGACTGGTCACTTCTCATCATCAAATGCCTCGGAAACAGATAAGTAAATAACTTTGGGGGGATGTTCAGAGTTACTAATCTTGTTTTCTCTTGAGGGATGCTGTCTGCAGCCTGTTATTTGGAACTACAATGATATTTCAAAAGAATAATAATAGTAATAATAATAATAAATTTAATCTAGGACATGTACTGTATTTTGATGAAAGTAAATGTATGACCTAAAAGTCATAGCAGAGTCATGTATTTATATATCATAGAAAAATAAGATTTCAGAAATGACTTTTGCTCCTTGGGGAGAAGACAAGGGCATCCTCCTGTGTAACATGTCAAGGCAGTGGCTGTCAATGCAGGCATGATGTTCAGGACAGCCAATGTTACCGCAGACAGCCTTGACTGGCTGAAGGATCCCTTGAAAAGGCCAGTCAGTGTGAGGCACGGCTCAGAGAAAATGCAGCAAATAACATTCTTAAGAATTCTTCAGAGCCTTTGGGAGAATTCTGTAAGTGCATGTGTTAAAAAAAATGAAAAAGATTTAATTAAATTTAATATTACTGACCTTTTCTTAAAATGACTTTGTATTGGGTTTGGAGGTAATACATAATTCCATGTTGGTTTGCATGTAGAAATTCTTCACATTTCTTAACTTGCTCTACGAGTTCTTTCCTGAGGACACAGTTCTCCATCGTTGTTTCATTCAAGCTGGGCACAGTCATTCCAAATACCTTGTAAAACTTCATTGGGTAATAATTATTTCATCCTTAATAAGTTAATTAGCAGTCTGCAAAAGCTCTCTGTGTTTAAACAGCTAAAAATGTTTTAAGGGTCTTACATGTAAAAGCTAACAGGAGTCTTATGTGCACTCCATATATTGACTGTACTGGGAAAATTAGAATTTTTCAATTTTAAAAGTCCGTTTTAATAATTTCTTTCCTTTTAAAAATATTCCAGACAAATCTAAGTTATTGTTGGACATAAGTGCTCGTCTCTGGTTCACATATAGAAGAAAGTTTTCGCCTATTGGTGAGTATGCAGCAGGCCAGCTGCCTTGTTATAAATTAGGTAGCGGGATTAGTGATGTTATCATGGACTGGAAAATTATTTCTACAGTATTGGGACATTTTGAGCATTGTTTTAACTGTTTATGCAAACAAAATATTAAAGCTATTAAAAAACTGTGTTTATTTGTACCTGCATATAATCAGGTCTTCATGTTTGTAGAGCAAGCAGCAAAGTTAGACCAGCGTTATGGAAAGAAAAAGTCTTGCTCAGTGCCTTTTATCCATAGGACAATAGTTAGAGATTTTAACTCTGCAGTTTTCTCTGTGGCGCTGCACTCATTTTAAAGCCTATATTGATTGTAACGAACTTTCTTTAATAGGAGGCACCGGCCCTTCGTCTGATGCTGGCTGGGGATGTATGCTGCGATGTGGGCAGATGATGCTGGCACAAGCACTGATCTGCAGACATTTAGGAAGAGGTGAGTACTGTTGCTGAGTGAACTTTTGTGCTGTTTGGAGACTGTTTCATTTTTGTTGTAGTTTTCCATAGAAGCACAAAACCTAAATTTATTAATGACTCTTTCTTTCATGCCCTGATAGGAGTTACTAGTGAATTATTCTTGTCTAATGGGGCGAAATCATGCCAGCCTTAAGCAGAGAAGTAGAAATAGAGGGACGACAAGTAGGGAATCCCGCTGTCATTATTTTATAAATCTTTGAGGAATACCCAAGTTGAGGCCAAGGGAGAACCTGCCACCATGGGTCTAGTTCTTACCCTTCTCTTCATTGCTTACATGGCCGCCAAATGTTCGCACACAGTGACTGTGTGAATAGTGACATAGTGATAGCCGCCATACAAAGTCCTTCACAGACCACTCACCCGTCACGAGCCTGAGGTCCAGACCCCACAGCTGAACTCATTAGTGCAAGCTCTTAAGCCTGTATCGCCACCTCGCATCACAGGATCACGGGTAGGTATCGGAGCTCTGGTCTGTGTGTAGCTGCTGTATCAGTCAAATTACGACGGTTAGGTCTGTAATCCTTACACTGTTGTGCTGTGGTTTCTATGGCAGCATGCTTTGTGGATTTGTCTGCTTTAATAACTGAATCCACAGAACAGAGGTGCTAAGATTAACTGAAGGAGCAAGCAAGCAAACAAACAAATTACCTGAGAAAAACTAGAATATGAACTTGTAGTATGTAGCTACTTCATAGTATCAGCCCTATGGATGCGCTTCTCTGTCAGTAAATGGGAGGTAACTACCTTACGTTAGAAGCAAAAGCATACATGGCAAAGCTATGTTTCGGATTTTGCTGTGGGAGAGGGCCAGCGTTGTGTTTGGACTTTGCTTTATGGGTCTTACATCATTATCTTACAAATGCTTACGTGACGCTTACAAATCTAGCAAAATCTAAACACAGCATATAGTTTTAAACCATCTTGGAAGCTCACATACAGCAATAGCTATCAATTCTCAGCAGTGATCGCTCAGAATATATAGTTGCAGTTGAGATTTTTATTTTATTTTCCCAGTTTTCACAATCTAGCCTGTGATGATAAAGGGCAGCTTGATAATAAGTGACAAGCTGAGACTTCTAGGAACTCTAAACAAAATGTAAATATTAGAGATGAATTATACCTTAGTCTTTTGACGTCTCATTGTATGGCTTTCTGCTATCTAGAAATTCGATCGGCATGATGGAAAGTTTATTATTTTTTAATCTGTGTAACTTTCTTCCTGTAAGATTGGCAATGGGAAAAACACAAAAAACAACCAGAAGAATATCACAGAATCTTACGGTGCTTTCTAGATAGAAAGGATTGCTGTTATTCCATCCACCAGATGGGTAAGAACACACATCAGCTGTTTTTCTTTCCACTGAAATTCCTGCTGTGTTGAAACTTTCTAATTAGAAATATGTTAAGTCAAAATTTTAAAAAGGTGATTATGAAGAGAATGTGTATGTTTATATATAAATAAAAATGCATGCAAATGGGTACGCAATATAATAGTTCAGAAATGTTATTCACTGAGACCCAAATAAATCTGTACACTAGAATCTAGCTCTTGATAAAGTATGTAAGCCTCGGGTACCAGAGTTGATAGTGCTAAAATAGACAGTCATGAAGCTTATTGCTGTAATTTGTAATAAAGGGCACTAATATTTGTAATTCTCATCACAGTTTAGAAACTTTTTGCAAAGGAACTAGCAGTTATTAAGATTTGAAAAGAGCTTAGATTGAGAAGATAATTGTTGCTGCTAAATGCAGTTTGCAGTTGCTCTAGAATGTATGAGAAAATATTAGTAGGTCATGCTATTTAACATATATTGTGACCAGACTCTCTGTGGTCTTTTTTTTCCTCTGTGTGTGTGTGGCGTCCCTCATAAAAACAGCGCAGATGGGTGTTGGAGAGGGAAAATCAATTGGAGAATGGTTTGGACCAAATACAGTTGCTCAAGTGCTAAAGTAAGTCAAATCACACTAGCTCGTTCAGACTGTGCTCCCCTGGGGCAGCTAAGCTCAGAGACCAAGAGAAGGCCCAAGACACAGTTTCAAAGGCTGATCTCCCTCACTCTCAGAATCGGGAATATATACGCCACGTGTTTGCAAGTACAGTGCGGACCGTGATGCTGTAGCCTGGTGGGCAGGTACTGAGTTTGGGATTGGGTGAGCTCTAAATTTTAATATACCAGGAGTCTGGGGAAGACCTGCAAGAAGGTCTCTCCTGCTATACTGTCTGTATTCCCTAACGAGTAAGCACCAGAGATACCTGTTCCTTTCCACAAAGTGGCACAGCTTTGAGAGGTCAGGAGTGCCACCACGCAGATTAGCGTGGTGGCATGAAACATGAGAGCGAAGCCGTCCAGGCCAAGGAGGGAACTGCACTGCAGTTCCTCGCTGTCGGAGCTGCAGTTCTGCCTGAAGGCTGCCATACAAAACATGGGCAGCTCCTCCTAGTCTAGAAGCCGCATTTAAGAGTTGACTCTGCTCTGTTTCTGAGGGATAGGTGGAGGTGCCAAATCTCAAGTGGAGGCTAGACTGCAGGTCCCGAGTGCTCAGCAGCAATTCTTTGCAGCCCTGGGACAGGCACACATTCTGCGCCGGGGGGGAAGACTAAAGCATGCCATGGCCTCTAGCTCTTTTCACTTACAAATTCTTCATGGCTTCGTGCTCACATAAAGGCTTTTCAGGGTTATTTTAGACAGCCGACTCTGCCTGTGCTGCTTAAGAGTGTAGCTGCCTTCCCCAGAGTTCTGGATTTCACGCAAGTGGACAGAAACCTGTGTGCCGTCACGCCTCCTTCCTAACTTCTGGGTGCCGAAAACCAGTAGCTGATCTAGATTTTAATGCCCCGAGTCTGCTGTCCACATGCGCACAGAAATAGTTCTACTGAATTTAGTGGAACTTATTAAGCAAAAAGTAACGTGCAAAACTGGCGCAGGAATTTTTTCCTTCTCTAGACAGTGCCAGGCACAATGGGCAGGATCCCATTGCAGAGGCTGTTAAATGCAATAAAAAGTAATAAACCCAATTATGTGGTTGAGCTGTTACTATCGCTGCATTTGGCAGAAGGACAAAACAGTTTTCCCATGGTACAGCGTGTGTGCTTTTCCTGGTACCACTCAGTATTTATTTTTCTAGATATATTAAACATTGTACCTTTTTATTACATGGAGACTTAAAAAAAAAAAATCCAGCAAATGTGTTTTTCCAAAGAAACAATTTAATTTTTTTGCTCAAGAACTGCCTGATTGTTCTGAACGAAAAGCTACCCTCGTGGTCCTAATTAGTTTATTATTAGTTAATTATTACCTTAATGTTTTCTAGGAAGCTTGCTTTATTTGATGAATGGAATTCATTAGCCGTTTATGTATCTATGGACAATACAGTGGTCATTGAAGACATCAGTAAGTGAAACATTATTTCTCTGGTTACAGTTTTTGATTTGACTCCACTTTCCTGAATGTATCTAAATATGAACAAAATACTTTTGGGCCATCCCTGCTTGTTCCCAGAGGAAGAAAAGAAATGCAAACTCAGGTTTTTGGGTGTCCAAAACTAAAGCTGGCACAGAACGATGTAGGCCTTTTTGGTGGCCACCTCACACACCATGCAGTTTGGGAGAAGACGGGAGTTTGGTCTGTGCTATCTAAACTCCCACCCCAGAAACGGAAGGAAGGTGCAGTATGTAGGAAGAGAGAGAATTGTTTTTAATACAGAGTTTGCCAAAGAGATGTGCTTTTGTCAGGCAAAAGAGAAACCAGGGTCAGATCCTAGAGAAACACGTGCCCGGGCTTAATTGCAGTTGTAAGAAGGGCGGATTTACAAGTGGTGTTTAGCCGCAGCCTGTTTCTCCTTTTAGTCCCTACTTCTGCTTATTTTATGTTCACATCATTGGCAGCGAAGAGTTCCCTGAAGAGTTCCTAATGCCATCATCTCTGCCGTTTCATTTCCCTGACATTTTATGGGCAAGGCTTGACAGTATTAACAACGCTAGTAGTAAATGTAACTTCAGTCTTAAATTTTTGTCCCCCAGTTGTTTGTCTCATGTCTCACTACTGCGCCAGCACATACTCTTGTCTGCTAGAATTACTTCTACTAAATAGTTAGGATTTCCATGCCCTGCTCCTTTTGTCTTAAAACAGGAGCTCTAGAAAGATGTCTAGCAAAGCAGCTGAATTCGTGATTGAGAGTTCGATCTGCTCTGTGTTCCTTTGTGCATTCACTGATGTCTGGTTTTACTCCCACAGAGAAAATGTGCTGGTCCCCTCCCCAGAGCAGCAGCGCGGCCCACAGCAGTGCACATTTGCACAGAAGTGCTCTTGGCCGAAATAAGAACACAGCAGGATTCTGCACAGGCTGGAAGCCCCTCTTGCTTATTATACCTCTACGGCTAGGGATAAATCACATAAATCCAGTATATATTGATGCGTTTAAAGTAAGGGGTTTTTCAGTGAATTGTTTGTTATTGTGAAATAAGTTCAGGTATCTGTTATGTCAACAAACAAATCAAGTTCAATTTCATTTTTCTCCCTTTGAACTCCTAGGAATGCTTTAAGATGCCACAGTCCTTGGGAGCATTAGGAGGGAAACCAAATAATGCCTATTATTTCATAGGATTTTTAGGTAAGGAAAAAAGAAACTTACTCCAAATATGCATATGATCTAAAGAGAAGGGTTTTTTGGTTGTTTCGGGTTTTTTTTGGAAGGGGAAATAGGAAGCAGTTTGAGCATGAGAACAGAGTAGAAGAAACATACCTCAAAAACTTGAGGAACAGGATGATATCTTCCTTACAGGAATGGAAAAGTAGCAGCGAACTTGATGTAAAAATAAGTAACGACACAAGCAAGAACAACACTCTAAGAAGAGTTGACAGCATTCAACAAGTGCCAAATGTCACTACTGCTAGAATACTGAATTTTTCCTAATCATGAATACTTCCTAAGGAAGGGTCTCTTGTTTTATTCTTTTGCTTCACAGTTTTCTTAAATTGTTTTCTCATATTTCAAACTTTTTCTTTTTCACCTTCTTCCATGTCTTCCTGTATGTGTTAAAGCAATAGTTAATATTAGATTCAGTCTTTCTGATTTTACAGTTATTTTGTTTTTCCTTTTGTAAAACCTGAACTGGTTTAGTCAGACTTCTTTGTTCCAATTTCTGAGTGAATGCCTAATGGGATTACAGATTGCATTTGTGGTCATCCTGTACCTTTTGATCTGTGGAATGTTAGGGATTGCAACAGTTGAGACTTTTAAAAAACATGTGCTGGACCCCACATAGAAAAAGGAAAGTATGTGACAAAGGTAGAACCAACCAACCAAAAGATCTACAGTATATAGGTCACAATAGGAAATTATAGTAAATATCCTGTGTGAAACTACTGTGTCTCTTAAAGACTCCCGAGCTAGAAAGTCTACGTATGGACTGTGGTGATAATCTAATCTCTCTTTCACAAGTCTGGACGGAGTAAGTGCTTATTAAAGTCTCTTGTTTATTATCAACATACGGATTTTACCCATACAGGCAACGAGCTGATCTATTTGGACCCTCACACCACTCAAAGTTTTGTAGATTCGGAAGAAAATGGCACAGTTGATGACCAGAGCTTCCACTGCCAGCAAGCCCCCCAGAGAATGAAGATCATGAATTTGGACCCTTCAGTAGCTTTAGTAGGTGTTAGGAAATAATAGATGTGTGTACTTTATATTAAGGTAATGCCAATAATTCAAAGTATATTGATAAGGGCAGTAATGCATTTCCTTGAGCAGAATCAAGATCACAGGGCAGTCTTCTATGATCTAAAATTCAACACGTGGTAGTTTATGTATTAACTGCATAGGGTACATTGATCTTAGGTCGAGCAGGGAACTGACTGTTTGTAGCCAAGGGAGCTAATCCACTCTCTTTGCTGAGCAGCATTTACCTTTTGCAAGAAGTATTTTGAAGGTCAAAGCAAGGAACTGAATCAGGTTTCCTTATTTTATTCCATTCCTACCGTATATGCGCGGTCACTCTGGACAAGTTACTTAAGCTTAGCTTATATCATAATTAATAAATCTTTAAATGGAATTACTTGTAGAAGTCATCCAGTGTACGTCACAAGAATACTGTGGTAGTTGAAGAAATTAAATCCACTGCCATGCCAGTATCCTTCGGTTGGGTTATGGGTGATTGTCACTTGAGACGTACGTTTCTAAAGCTGTAAACAATGCATAAATATACCACAGCCTCCTTCACTCACTGACATATTGTTGTTATTTAATACTACTACTGTATGTATTTTTTCCTTAGGGCTTCTTTTGCAAAGAAGAATGCGATTTTGATAACTGGTGTAGTCTTGTACAAAAGGTAATAATACCATCTGTATTTGCACTGTATGAAATAATGTATACTTTTTTTTTTTAAATGGAAATTGCCATTACGTCCTTCTCTGCGTGCAAATTAAATGAGCCACAGAGAAAAACGGGTTAAGGCATCAGGGTAAGCCAGTACTACTGAATTGCTAATCAGAGCTTGTTCAGCATTTTGACAACCATGAACCCTGCCGCTTGGAAAAAAGTGGAAATGCATACCCTTAAAGTTTTTCTTTTGTTAACACTACTGTGTTACTGGCTGAAACTTAGTCATTTACTGAGAAATAAATGTTAAAAGTAAGTTTTAACTGCCATGTCGTACCAATTTATTTATTTATTTGCTTCCTGATCCTTCTTTATTGTTTGATGTAATATATTACTACATGTTCTAATTATGACTGTTGGTACCACAAAAGGTCTGATTCTGTAAGTGCCGAGTCCCTCCAGCTCCTGCTGAACTGCAGGACCCACAGAACGTGCTTCCTGCCGCAGGAAAAGGACTTTAGGACATTTCTGCATGCAGCTGGTATACTAAGCAACAGAAGGGTGAATGTGAAGTCACAGCAATCTCTAAAGGCATTTTTTAAATTAAAAAAAAAAAAAAGGCTAAGGAAAGTTTGTAAATAACTGAAATAGAGGATGTGATGTAGCTTACCTGATGGAAGAGGAGTGGAATTTGGCTTCGATGATAACTTTTCTCCTGAGCAAAACCTATCCTTCAAAAATCTGTTGGGGGGTTTTTTGGAGCTTTTGTTCCCATTGATCAACAGAAAACTTGAACACAGAGAGGTCCATGAAAGTAATTTGCTTTTAAAAGGCAGAAAATATTTTATGTTCTTGGTGTCTGTCTGCTACATGTAAATAAAATGACAGGTGTATGTATGGATATCACAGCTAATAACAGCACACTGATAACTTGCAGGACAGTTCAAGAGATCTGTCTTCCAGGTGTATTTTCAACTAGGAGAATATTTAGTGAGATCTGTGAAACAGTGATTCATAATGGCAGGTACTTGAAATAAGATTTTCACTGTATGTCTGCACAAAACCTTTGGTCTTCGATAGGCATACATAATTAAAAATGGTTTTAATTAAGCAGACTTTTTTTGTGTTTGAAGGTTCTCTTGAGGCATCTTTTAAAATGAAAGTATTCTGTCCTCAGGAGATTCTAAAGCAACAGAGTCTACGGATGTTTGAGCTGGTCCAGAAGCACCCACCGCACTGGCCTCCTTTCGTACCTCCAACAAAGCCAGAAGTGACAACTACAGGAGCAGGTGCGGTACCGACCGCGAGTACTATTGTGCAGCCAAATGTTCCTCCTTCGCAAACGGGAGGATAATCACAGGTGGAATAACTGCGCTTTGCGAAGCGTCAGGCAATCGCCTCATGATGAAATCCCTTATTCTTACAGAGCATCAGACAGTTACCCAAACAGGCCACGTACAATTACTAGCACAGATACATATATGTCTCCGTATATTACTTTTTTTTTTTTTTAATCTTACAAAATACTTTGAAGGACACGTTCCAGAAAAGTGGGTTTTTTGGTGGTTTGGTTTGTTTTTTTTTTAAGTAAACAAAATCAGGCATGTCTTTAGATTGTAAATTTTTTTTTTTTTTTTTTTTTTTTTGCAGAGCTCATTGAATCTACTGACAAACTGTTTGAATTGGAAGAAGAATTTGAAATCCTGAGTGTATGAGGGGAAACTGTGGTGACCTTTCCGAGTATTGAACATATTGCTAATATTACTGCATTGACTTAAATCAGACAGCCATGTTAGCCCCAAAGTGCCTGAAATTACAGATGACAGAGCACAAAAACCCAGTAGCATCCAAAACTCCGACAGTGACAGTTCCTTCCCCAGAGGGAAAGGCAGTAAAAGATCAGCTTGTAGTAAGACCCGTAAAGGGAACCTCCTTCGAATGTGTGTCTTTCCTGAAGACAAATGGACCTTTGAGATTAAGGCAAAAATAAGTATATCGAGGGGCTGGATGTTTGGAGAAAGGGATAACACAAAATGGATATTTCTTGCTCTCATATAATGCAATAGTTTAGTTCTTAAAGCAAAACAGTCTTCGGCTCAGGAGGATGTTTACTTCTGTTCCCTCCTGTGGGCTGCATCGTAGAAAAAATACATTGTCTTGTTTAAAAGATCGACTGGATCAGAAGAAAATTGTTTCCTTGTTAAATATTTTAACATGTATTTGAGCAACCACACTTTATTACAAAAATGTTTCTGTAAAAGGAACTACTTCTAATGTATACGTTTTGCAATAGCCTTCCTGTTTCTGGGAAACCTCAAGGGGAACAGGAGACTCAAATAGTTGATATAGATCACAACCACTCTTATAATTATGATATATTTCACCTTGACCTTAAAATTCAAATCATTAAAACTTAGGCTGACTTTTCTTTTGGAGCTAAAATGAGTCAAAGGTGGTTTAACTGTACCTTATTTATTTTACAAAAAGATTTACACAAGTTTCTCTGTTACAGCACTTTATCTGTGCATCTAATAAATTTCTTAAGCTTTTCATAGGTTGTATGCTGCTATATTTTGTTAATTTGTTTGTGTGAACTAAATATAAACCAGGTTATCTTAAACCTTAATATATAGGCATATGCAATTACTTAATTGTTGTTTTTTTGACTTGTTGCCTTCTGAAATCTGTTTTGGTAAAAGTGCCTTAATTCTATGGGTTTATCAGAACAGCCCGTGCGGTTTTATTTCTGAGGCAGAGATCTCTCTAGCAGCCATAAGAAAACCAGCTCACAATAACTAAAGGCAGAGATCTTTTACTCCATTATAAAATTCCTTTTTACTGTCAGTCAGTCCCCAGCATGGTCACTTTTTCATGACAGTGTAATGGACATGAATCGCACAGTTTCATCTTCACCAATAAATGACAACATGGAGAAATACCGAATGCTGTCTCCTCTCACTTGCACTTCTTGATCAGGGCCAGTGTGATTTCCAAGAAAATAGTTAACCAGATCATATTTCATCTTGTTTGCCTTCAACGTTTATTAACCACAGTTTGGAAACTATACACTTAGAAAAAATACCGTTTTCTTCCCCTCTCTGTGGATTAGCTGCATGGTTTTTTTCAAACAAAGCATTACTTCTTAGTTAATACATGAACTTACTGTTCACATAACAGCAATTGTAGCCCTCTCCTCCCCACAGACAAAAATGAAAATGAAGCACTTGCTCTGAAATGCTGAAAAATAACCAAGACCCAAAAGGAAGCACCTAAGTTAAAAAATAAAAATAATTAAAACAACAACAAAAAAAAATCGATCAGTGGAGTACAGCGTACTTACTCCCCATGTAGCTCTCCGGAGAGGCGGTCTGGGCCCTGCGGACCTCTTGAAGAACTATTCTTGGCGGGCGTAAACAGGGTGGTGAAAACGGGGCTGATGGGAGAAGGGCTGGCGATTGGAATTCCCACCCCCTGCCCCTGACTGAGAATGGCTTGTGCGGGAAAAGGCTGGGCTGCGGAGCTTGGTGGAAGTTTGGACATCAGTAGCAGTGCAGCCCAGTTACTGCAACAGAAGCAGTTCCCTAAAGACAGTGGTGCTTAAAATGCATAAGGCTCTGATCCCGGGGAGGGGGGGGAAAAAAAGAATCGTATTTGCATGTGTCCATGTTCAAAAATCAAACCGAGTCCCTGTAGATACAATACCTGATTGACACCCCTTCTCATAGCACCATGGGAGCCCAATGGCTGAAAAATTCCTTGTAGTTTGCCAGTTATTTGCACAAATTTTCAAAAAGTAGCGAGCTTCACTCTGTGCACACAGTGTTCTGAAGTTGCACTGGCGTAACCCAAGATGTAAATACAGTACGATCTGTCTGTGCTAGGACAGTGAAGAAGTAGATTGGATATTCTGCATATAAAGAATTGCCACTCAGGAGCATTAAAACGCCTTAAAGATATTTGCAAAATACATCCAAAGCAGTTGCTGTTCTTTCACAATTAGGAATAAGCTAAATGAAAGACTAAGTTCTTCTTCACAAATTCCCTGCTCGTCTCCAGCGTGGTTCAACACCAGAACACGCAGAGCTCTCTGACCCCAGTTGAGGAAGATATAATACTATATTATGCATGTAAATAATCATTAAAGGTAAAAATATTATCTGCTTAAAAGTAAGCATGTTCTTTGCTGGACAGAGCTAGGGCCCTAGAACCTAGGAAAGATACTGCTTTAAAATAATGTCTCAGTCTTGCGTTAATTTTCTGAACAATTCTGTCTTAAAAGATTTTTGAGCCAAGGTGACAGCGTATTTGCAAGGCACTTCTTTCCAATGTCCTGGAATGTCAGTGTATAAGGATTTCGTATGCTTCCCTCTAGAGAGGTTGATAATAACTTTAGCCCAACTAAATGAATTCTTTATGTATATATTAGCATACCTTTTTCATGGCTTTCCCTCAAAATATGCAAGGATAATGCAATTAGTGGCACTTCTCTTTAATTATGCCCTGAAGGAAAGTGTGACTAGTTAACAGTGCATACACTAGAAATACAATTTTTTTAAACTAACAGAAATAAAGCCCAGAGGAAGAAGTATACAACACATCGTGCCTGCAGAAGTAAAAAATGTACATCCCGTAACTGCTAAATTCTGTGTTTGCATAAGCCTGCATGCCATCTAGTAAAGCCTCTGCTTGTCAGATACGCACAGCTTGAGTAACTACAAAACAAGTGTGCCAAGGCTACCTCAGAAAGGAAATTTATGTTCCTAGTAATGAAATGTGTCTGGTGGCTGCACATCATTTGACTGCAAGAAGATAAGCACAGACCTTAAAGTAGACATTTTACCTGGAATATATTTCAATAGAAAGCTATGAAAAATGCTAGAGGTGTTTTGGATTCATCTTCACATCAAAAATTGCATTTTTCACTGGGCAGCTCTTTAAAGTCAACCGTGGGTGAGAGTCTGGGTGAGAACCGATTACCTGTCACTGAAGGAAAGAACGTCCCATCTGTTTAATAAGCAGAGCGAAACAAATTAATCTTTTGAGTCTTCCTAAGGAAGTCAGTTATCAACCATTAATGCTTATGTTTCTAAGTCACCTACTGATAAATTTTAGCTAGCTCTGTATTTCATAGGAGAATGAGTCTTCATTCCCTTGCGCTAGACCAAACACTGTTTGCAAAGACACTACTAAAGCACAGCTTTTGAAAAGTCTCTATTGTTGGTGACTGGCATGTGCCTCGGACAGAGGAGAGGTGTAAATTGAGACACCAGTTACTCTCCGGTCTGAATAAGGATCTCGCAGGGACTTTCTGAGGTAGCCATAAATGAGGGGAGAAATCCCACGGAAGTAAAAGCATAGCACCATGTTCCATAAAAAAGAGGTTTCAGAGCACTGGTCTTTCCCTCCTCTGTATGCAGTTAAACTCCTGGACTTGACACTCAAGTTTTGTAGAATTCTGGCCATCCTGATTCACCCATCAACCACACACAAAACAGGTTTATGAATTTATCCTTCTTCACATCAGTGATGTCTGGTCTTAGGTAACAAAGACTGTTAATGTTGTTGCATTTTTGTTACTACAAGTTCTTCATGCAGACTTGGCAACGGCTGACCCTTGTTCGAAGCTGTCCTGCTTTCAGAGTTTCGGAGGGAGGAGCGCTGACAAACTGCTGCGACTGTTCAACTGTCGTCAGCCAGAAGCTGTATTTGTTTGCGAAGTAATGGCATGTTCCCCTAGCACCGTTGCATTCAATAAATGGAGTAGCACGGAAATCCTCCAGGCAGGAACCAGGTGAGACAAGGGACTGACCTCCACCTTCTGCACCAGCCGCAGTATGCTGAAATAAAGATGTCAATTTAAATTAGTTCAAAGGAACAGAATGGGAGGTAGACAGGCGAGTCGCCCAGTTCCACTGTTAAAAGGAGTAAAACAGGCAACCAAAATTATACCTTGGCTACGTGTATCTGTCTTTTGAGTCAGGGCTAAAGGTGAAGAAGCAAAGGAATATACTTCGGCTGAATATACAGGCCTGGTGTAATGGAAAACCAGCTTTTCACTTGCAGGCTGGGAAAGCTTGGAAACAACAATGCCGACTTCGTATTTTTCTAACAATCTTACGCTAATGAGCTTCTAGGAGAGTGCAATGGAAAATGTTCTACTTTTTCCACTGAGAGAGGGGATTGAGACAATGCTGTAGCTTAATTAGCACTTCCACATTTAAAGGTTTGAAGAACAAAGAACATCTGTGGCATTACAGAACTACTGCATCGATGTTACTACTGAGCTTGAGCAGTACAAGCGAGAAGGCCAGCTGAACAGGAGCAATCTCAGAAAGCCTACAGCGGGCCAGCTGATAAAGAAGAAACACACTAGGGCAAGAAGCTACAGGGCTCTAGTTTCCTGTAAGCAACTCACAGAATACCATCTCAGTCATCTAATCAGAGCTGTAGAAATGTTTAAAGCTGCCTTTGCATTAGCAATGGTATCCTTACCATAAGGAAGGAGTATCCTATCCACAGGCTGCGCCAGCCAAGGGGACACTGTGGGATGGTGATATCCTGGCTGTGCACAGCCACAGCCTGGGAAGGTGCTTCACATACTGAGCAACGACTGATGTACTGGGGGATCTGAACACTGTCCACTGGCATCATGGGGATAGGAGCAGTGGTGGAGAGCCAGTAGGACTTGTCATTTCGGCTGGCGTAGTAGCACACCTCATTGATGTTGCAGTAAATAAAAGGCATGGTGCTGAAGCGAGGCAAACATGAGCCAGCAAAACCTGGAAAAATTGGAAAAGTGGTCATACCAAGCGTCTGCAAACACTCCAACTCACACACCCCAGGCACGAGCGACGGAGGATGGCACAAGTGACACTGCTCCCAGTACAGATTCTGGCCAAGCAGACTTCCACCACCTCTACTCCAACCGCCTGCGGTACCAATGACGATCGCTCATTTGTAACGGGATTTTGGCCTACATTGTTTATGCTGAGAGAATTCTGTCAGCTCACCAAGATCCTGGTTGTGTGACTTTTCCTGCCCCTCCACGTACAATAAGCTGTAGCCGTCCCAGAGCTTATTCATTCCTATGGGACAAGGTGGGATTTGGTCTGACTGACTGTGCTTCACTAAAGTGTATCCAACGCCCACGCTCCGACCAGGCATTCCTGGCAAACCAAGTGAGCCCGGCTTTCCAGCAACACCTAGAAGACAGAAAAGGAGTCACTATTTACTGATACGCAGTGTGGACATCAGCCGGCTCTACACCTGATTTTGGCATTGCTGTCATTGTGTTTATGTCAGTCATGTACAATGAGGAGCCCAAGTTTTGATGGTTGTCGTATGAATAACTGGACTTATCAGTTCCAAAATCAGCCATTTCACACTAGCACCCACCCATATCCTACCTCATTTCATTTTCTTTCTTTGCCCAACAACTCTGGTGCCAACGTGTTAGCACATATCTCACAGTACAATAATTGTGAGGCTCTCAAAGCACCAACCAAAGCCTAATAAATTCACTTTTGATATATCTATAGTGCTTTTCATTATGATATTCCTTTGACACAGAAAGGCCAGAAGCTGTACAACAACTCTGTGGCAGAATCTAAACCTTCTCTCTCTCACTGTGCCGTTCCTCTACTAACCAGCCCTCACAGCTGTCTTCGCTGTGAATACCATTTCGCTCTTCTAGGTCTTCAAGACGACTCCCACATCCACAAAACATTAAAATCAAAGGATGTTCAGGATTGTACCTAGGGAAACACCAGCAGTGATAGACAACAATGACACGTGACATAATCTTCCTCACTGAAGACTAAATTTACTTCAGTGCAGATACAAGACACAAGATTGTGCACATTCCCAGGTCTTCCTAAGGTAACTGGGTGTTGGGGAGGGTCTCTGCAGAACCTGTAGGCAAACAGAATTCTACTGATTGCTTCTTTCTGATCTGTGCTCCCCAAATCATAAAATTACCTTCAAATCCTTGTGGTCCTGGGGCACCCAAAGGTCCTGGATCCCCAACTATGCCAGGTGAACCAGGTAAACCATCACGTCCTTTCAAACCAGATCTTCCTGGCAGACCTTTTGTACCTGAGATTAAATACAGTTATTACTATCATTATTCCCTCATACTAATGCCTTCACTCCTGCAGTCATATTCCAGAAGAGAAATACATTGTCGGCAGCCATGCTGAAAGCTCACTCTTCAACAACTGTGGTTACAAACAAGAGCTCCATAGAGGGATTCCACATGATCTGATTGTCTGTTTAAGGATCAAGAGGTGCAGCTGAACATTAGACAAGGCTGAAAATGCAGCACTGAGATATTGGATAAGCTACTGGTTTTAGTCTGAAGCCACGTTGGACCTAAAACTCAGGTTTCGATGATGGCTGTGGAAGTCTGTGAACTCTTCTAATCTCTGTCTTGCAAGATTCCTGCCACTGTGAAAACAAGAATCCTCTGGTATAACGGTCCCGCTGTTGTAAGCTGAAGAAAACTGAGCTACCTTGCTGAAATTTTGCTTAAGATGTGAAGTCACTTCTTTTGCTTGATTTCACCCTTTTTTCAAACAAGAAAATTGGCCTTGATGTTCAGCCTAAATATTATCTAAAACTAGAGCCATTGACTGGGACTAAATTCACCTTTCCCCTCCTCCCCCCAATATTTGACGACGAGCAGTCTGACCGACAAATCTTTAAAAAGTCTCAGGGCAGTGAAAGGTGCTCAAAAAATAAAGGCTTAGAATCTAGTGGGATGTAAGAGGAGGTGCATGCCTATGGACCTTTAGAAATCATTCAGGACTGTCCTGACTTCAAACCAGAAAGGTCTGGCACAGACTGGACAAACCAACAATAAAATGAGTGTTCAGGATGGTACAAGTTAAAATATAACAAAATAGTATAAAGAGACAGAAGGTGTTATGCAATTGCACAGAGCTAGAGACCTAGCATGTGATCAGTAATGCGGAAGGTTAATGTTAGTATAAAGAAACATGTGACTGGAAACAGATGGGTGTACATTTGCACAACTTTTATAATGATTAAGCATTAAAAATAGCATAAATAGGGATAATTTCCCAATGAACTTCTCTCTTTCCACTGCTCTGCAGCGTCTGTTACCTGATTGTCTGACCAGTATTAATAAAGCCTCTCTCAGCTTTTACTCCCTGCACATTTATTCACTTTAGGAACTGACAACAGGAAGCCAGGAACTAACACAGCTCTATTCCCTGTGACGGGATTCAGAATAACATCCAGGAGGAAGGACTGGTGCTAAGTGATGTTCCTGCTCTAGGAGTTTTCATGAATAAAAGAGAATACTAACATTTAAAAATTGCCTAAATGGCAGTGCTGAGAAAGGAATCGTGGACCTAGGAGAGCCAACTGGTGCAGGACCCTCTGAAGTTGCTTTGCCAAACAATATGAACCACAGTGGCGCAGGCTGAAGTTCCCAGCGCTGCTCCAGTTACGGTATTTCATTGACAATTCCAATAATTCTCAGTGGTGAATCATTTTCATGACCACTCCACCTGCTAGTACCAAAGCTGGTATCGTATCAGCTGCATCACAGGCTGCTGCACCTAGTTCTGGAAAGCGAATTAAAAACCACTATAAAAGTGCATGAACAGAATTTATCAAATACTTTCTAATAATAATAAAACATGATATTTGCATGCGTTTTGCTGGAATTATTTCCTGTATTAGAAAAACCTGTAAACCTTCTGAATGCATTTGAGAAAGCAGTGGTGTTCTTCCAGAAGGCCAGCATTTCAGCGATCTGAGTGTACTTTTTACCTGGTTTTCCAGCTGGGCCCTGGAATCCAGGATCTCCATCAAAGCCAGGGACACCATCAATTCCTGGCAAACCAGGTAAGCCTGCAGGGGCTGTGACTTCTTCTGGCTGTGGGGTTATACCTGGAGCCCCTTGTCGGCCAGGGAGACCTGCACATGGTGCAAATGACAGCGTAAGTACCCCACAAAGAATTCACAGTTTTGATGATAATACTGACACAAAGGAGAAGTATGCTAAATTAAGACTGCCTTAGTACGTCACCACTGGGTATCTTTGTAAAAAGTGGTATGTGAAGCTCTTTCCAATTTATTTCAATCTCTAAGAAACTAAGAGTCCTTCAGACAAGCCCATTAAGGGAACTCTGAAATTTTCCCCAGCCCAAACCATGTGCAATAAAGTACAGCTTTCCAAATCCTCCAGCACTCACCTCGATGGCCCATTTCACCTTTCAGCCCAGGGTAACCAGGATCCCCCGGCGGCCCATCTTTACCTGGCATCCCCATAAGGCCAGGCTCACCTTTTATACCTGCAAAGATACACAGCTAAAGACCTCAGGGGCTAAGCATAGGGTCCCGATTCTGGCCCACAGCTGGGGCACTGAGAAACACACTGCTGGCAGCAATGGCAACAGCATTTCAGCTCTGAGATGGAGGGGACCATGACCCTTAAGGAACTCCGTGCCCATTTTGATGTCCAGAATGTCTGCAGAGCCTCAAGAAAAGAATTTCCACTGCTACATAATTACACTTTATTGAAAGTATTCTTCCCCTTCCTTGGGTAGCCCAGGGGAAGTGTTTGGGGATTACACATCTTTTCTATTTGGAATCCATCTCTATGCACAACACAGAGGGATGGGGATCTGCCAGCCTACAAGGACGGCGTACAGTTCTTTACTTGTCAATGGTTCTCCACCCCTTCCCGGCTTTTGAGCTGCGCGGTTTCTTTGAAACCTTGCTGCTAGAGTTCCTGTTTGCAGCTGCCCTCTAGTGTCCTTTGGCAGAGACCAAAGAGAGAGCAGCCTGCTCCCTGCCTTAGCCCAGAACAATTTCTCTTAACTCCTACAATCCTCTTAGCCTCTTGTGGAGACCTCAATCCACCACACTATGGCTCTGAGCATACATGATAGGTGGGATGGAACAGCATCTCCAGTCTTTGCTTAGGCAGCATATGCAAGTGAGTAACTGTAGTCAACAAGCACAGCACCGTTGCATGTGGATATCATCTACTCAGAAAAAAACAAAGGGAAAAAACGTCATTAGGGACACACTGAAGAGCACCTGGCGCTGGCCTCACTTTGCTGCTTTTCGAGTCAGGAGGTAAAACCTGCAGGGGCCAAAAGGGAAGACTTAGACCACAAATTCAGCTGTGCTTACACCTGAATGAGGATTCATTTCAAAGCAGTCACACTAACCACACAATAGCCATTCATACTGTCAAGGTGACAAGCTGCCAAACCACACCCAGACCCCTTCAGGACAAGATCACCTTTGAATCCAGATGCTCCAGGGAGTCCAATCGGACCTGTGGGTCCCACATCACCCTTAATGCCTCGCAAGCCAAGAACACCAGGGAAACCTGGATTGCCTGTGTCACCTTGGTCAGTAGCTGGGCCAGGGGGCCCTTGTGATCCTGGAGGACCTGGAAGACCTAGAGACAACAGGAGTAATTAGCACAATCTGCTCCTCGGGCAAAGTAAATGCTGGGGCTAACCTCAGTGCGTCTTTCTAGAGAACAGTCATTGTCTGGGTGTCTGTATTTCCAGGAGTGTCCTCCTCCTGAAGGAAAAGAACCAGGCCCCACCCACTTATATCCACTTAGGTCTCATAAATTTTTAAATCCTTTTAACCGCAGTAATTTAGCTTCAAATCCTGGGCCTGAGCATAGCCCTTGCCCCACCTGGTAGCTAGCCTGGTGACTCAGAGGTTCCCTAGGAGCATGAGAGCACTGGCTTCAAATCCTTGGCCAGGGAAAGGCCTAGAGTCTCAGCCTCTCTGACAAGGCTGTGAGGTATTGAATGGGTACCAATGCCATCATGACAAATCTTTCAAACTATGTTTGCTGTCGACCCTATGGCAAGTGCCTCTAAAGTAGCAATGAAGCTTTGCTGCCTCTCAGCTCACACAGGATACTTTTAAATTTTACATGGAGCCTATGATTACAGCTGTGGAAACCACAGTCCAAAATGGAGCTGGTGTCCAAATTTAGACATACTATGCTGGACTTGAGTACCTACCTTAGTGCCCGAGTCTGTCTTCAGTACCACAGTAGGTGAAATGAGTATGGACTAGAGAGCTTTAATAACAGACTAAATCAAATCAGGATTCAGTCGCAAGAATTGAGAACAGATCTCCTCATTCTTGATCCCTGTTCTAAACCCCATGTTATTAAAGTGATGCTACTCCTCTAAGTCATTTCCCCTCAGAGCTCTTCAAAAGAAGCATGTAAAGAAACAGAAATCCCCTTAGCTAGTCCACTCTCCTTCAGAGGCCTCTCTTCATACCTGAACTCCCATCAGTTCCTGGATGGCCAACATCCCCAGGTCTCCCACGTATATCAGAAGGAAGAGAAGCTCCAGGTGTTCCTGGCAAGCCAGGCAGTCCCACAGGACCAGGGGGACCTAGAATAAGAAATACAAAGTGAGAGAGTGTACTCAAAGCTCTGCAGTGATCTTCACAGACATGGACAGAAGTAGTGGCTGAGTAGTGTTTATACCAAGGAGAACAAAGAACCTCTCACTACATGAGGGGAAAAATTACATATTCTGCTGTTCAGGAGACATACAGACACTGTAAGAACTGTGTAACCAGCTGCTTCTCAAGTATATAGCCACATCACAGATTTAACGTTTACCTGTCAAACTACTAACCACCTTTGTGGCTTCAGGAGTTCTCTTTGGTAATTCTGCTGACCATGCAACCCATTAACCTGAGCTGCAACACATCCTGCTGGGCTTCCAGAACATCAATATTTACCCATGTCTCCTGATGAGCCTTTTGGTCCAGGGAATCCTAGAGCTCCTCTCCCCAAGCCTGGAGAACCTTCTTCACCCTTTGGACCTGGGAGACCTGCAGGGCCTTTCACTCCAGCTTCACTCAGACCTAATCAAACACAGTTAACAAAGATAAGAGAGCCTATTCAAATTGCCTAGTAGCAGTTAAATTATTACACAAACTGAGTTGTAATAAAAAATTAGACATTTACTACTCTCTTTGCCGTTTTCAGTAGAGCAACAGAAAGAGATTTGGTGCCTCATGCTACTCTGGTTGTGCAGAGTGAATTTAAACTATCTGCAAGGTGCTGAGAGAGAAGCGTATGACTGTTGTGGTCTTCCCACAAGCTCATGCACAAGCCTGTGAACACACCACTCCTGTAACAGGATTTGCCTGCCAGCCTGTATGCTGTGTCTCTCAGGAGAACGCAACATGGACGAAAGCCTCCGGTCTTCAAACAATCTAGTGGGCTTCATGCTCCAACACGGAGAGATCAGTTTGCACAGACTATTGCAAAGACACACTGATGCACAAGTGGTGCAGGGCAGAGGCTCCCGGGAAGAGCTGCAGGGAGATGTTCAGCATGCCACTCTGGTAAGAGTAAATACTAAGCAGCTTTCTCAGATAGGAAAATCGTGGAGGATCTATATGCTGTAAACCATTACCTTCTAATAGAGAATGTTTTAAACAAAGAAAACACAGGTATCATTTCAGTTGTACATAAAATGTCTGCCACAAATTTTAAGTGCTGCTTTACAAAATGACTGTAACTAAACAAGTCTCTTTGGTAAGCTCTTTCTCCATCTCTTTACATTTAGTAAAACACTTTTTGCAAAAAAGAACCACATTCTGTTTCATACAGCTAAAAATAGGAAAAAATCCAGCAGAAGCTTCCCAAAAGCAGAATCCAGAATCTAATCAAAGAAATCAGCTTCTGATTTTACTGATGCCTTTCTTGAGCTCCATATAATGGAGGGCTACGGAAAGCAGTAAGGAAACATACCATCGCTAAGCCCAACTCTAAGCAAGCATTTGGTGCTGCCCTGCTAAAATTAAGCATCCATTAGAAAGGGAAGAGTTTTATGATTTCATTCCACCAGCTTTCCAGCAGTGACATAGTCCTTCAGGAATTCAAGGAGAACCATTACCAGAAAAGACTTTTCACTCAACAGGCTGCATCCTATTCGTACTGGCATTAAAGATGATTTTGTTCATACACATTCAGTATCCTGAGGTTTTTCTTCAGGTTATAATTAAATCCAGAACTGGGTGAAATAGGGAAATTTTGTGGGGAGCACGGCTCTCGTGATGGACCAGCGTATGCATTTCCCCCCAGCTATGACACTTCCACTACACGTTTCCTTTACCTGGTGTTCCAGGAGACCCTTTTGTGCCTGGCAAGCCATTCAGACCATTTAAACCCGGGAATCCATGAAAGCCTGAAGAGACATTGGGAATACATAAGTGAGCAAATAAGCAAATGATCTAGTTAGGTGGAAATGCATAAGATTTTTCATGGAGACTACAACATGTATGAGAAACCTGACACACAGGGGAACACAGTATGTCTTCCTTTACACTGGCCCCCTTCATGGAAACTCTTCCCAGTGCTCTCACTGGCTTTACCCTCAGTGAACACCCATCAGTGACCCAGATCAAGTGAGAGCCTCTCCCTTTCCAACCACTCCTCTGCTCATTTCTAGCAGCTGGTGCCTGCACTAACGTTGCCAAGAAATGAGCTGATTTCCCACGCACAGCTGGCGCACACAGAAGAGTGCTGCCTGCCTGCTGTGATATACTTGGCTGAAACACTGGTTTTCTGGCCTAATTTCTCCCCCAACGTGCAGGCTCCAGATATACCTTTAGGTCCTGCTGTTCCATGAGCTCCAGGGAATCCAACAGGTCCTGGCTGCCCCGGAGGTCCTGATGGCCCAGGGATTCCTCTCTGCCCAGCATTCCCGGGGATACCTAAAAACAAGCAGAAAAATGTTCCTGTACTACACATCCAGGATGGAACAGCTCACAGCTCCATCTTACAGCTTCTGTTCCTGCACTTAACTCATAAGATGGATGAATGCACTACCATTTAGATAAAGCAAAACCCAATCCAAATCTCTCCTCACTACCTCTAGTAGCAAGCTATTTATTTGATAGCTTTTTTTTTAAATCATAGCAAAGACATTCTTCTTCATCCACAAAGTGACATGCTGGAACAGTTCACATACTCAATAACTAATTAAATTGTTTTTCAAATAAAATATTCCAATAATGACTTTCACTGTTCTCCCATCTTTAATCTTGATAACAATTTTGAGAATCTACCTGCTAATTACACCACTACCCAAAGAGACTTGTAGCCATCCTTCTGGGTGGGTTTGGCTCTAGAGAGGAAACAGACAGAAGCGTTGCAATGGAAGATTTTAGAGCAGCCTTGCCCATAAGCAGCTGCAAAGAAGCTGCTACTGCTTGTATCTAAATGAGGTCTTCCCTATTTGTTAAAAGAATTCCTTTAGGTTTCCATTGTGCAGGATCCACCACACGGCTGACCCACAGGATTGGTCATGACAGGACAAGGTGACACCTTAACACTAGCGTCAAAGAAAATTCCCATCTTCTCGTCAACCTTCTTGTTTAAGCCTCAGCTGAGACAGGCCAGCTAGGGCTAAGGAAACAACAAGGTGAGGTTGCTCGACAGTCACACCATGAACTGCAGAACTTAGATGCCTACTCCACTACCTGCTGGTCCTTCTTGGCCAAGATCTCCCGGGCCGCCTTTGAGTCCATTCACCCCAGTGTTTCCTGGGTAGCCTGGTTCACCCTTGAGTCCTTCTCTCCCCCTCTCTCCTGAAAGGTTAAAAACAGACAACATACTAGAGCACAAGTCAAACTGGAGGAAGGTGTGAAGAGAATGAGAAACACGTTATGCTGAGGCTGCAGCACTTGTGTCTGCTTAGCCGTGGTCTGGGCCCTGGACTGGACTCCCTGAATGCCAAATACCAGTGCAAGTTCACAAGATCCTCCTCAAGAAGTAAAGTGGGACCCAGCATTAGAATTGGGCTGTTCTCAGACATGTTCATTATCATCCAGATTTGTGCTCCACCTGGATTCCAGACTCCTCAGATCTCACTTCCAGGAGACGACTAAAGTATTTAAATTTATAGATTAAGAAAATAGCCAAATTGGGCAATGTTATCCTGTTCAATCTCTAGAATTTTGCATTCTTGAAGTGAGCAATCAGGGGCTACTTTACCTGGGAATCCTGGGTCCCCTCGCTCTCCTTTTGTTCCAGCAATGCCAGGAATGCCAACAGACTCTCCCTGGTCACCTGGAAAAGAAAGACAAGGTGGGGAGGCCATTCCCTAATTGACTGTGGGGATCAGTTTTCAGGGCTGCTCAATAGCCTTGTTTATGAAAATAAACCTTGCCTATACTTCAAATTCATGGAGCAAACAAAGACAATAGTAAGTGATGTACCTGAGTGTGAAAATGCTTATGAACAGCAGTGGAAGCAAATTCACTCGTGCAAACACATGATAAGACAAACATGCACGGCTAATTCCACAGCATCCTGCCCTTTATAGTTTTGACACGAGGAGTTGAGAGAGGAGGGTGCCTCTCATCATGTCCTACATGCTTCACACAGTGCTGTGGCCAAACTTTCAAAGGACCATGAAGTATTTAGGCATTTGGCTTGGGACTGGTCTCATCTGAATGAAGCCCCTCTACTAGGGGACATGTACTTCAGAGCCAGTCACTGAAGAGCAATGGACACTTCTAGAACACTACTCATTCATTTTAGTCATGAATATTAGGACTGTGTGTACTGAAAGACCATGTAGACTACGAAAGATTTCTTACCTTTTGGACCAGGCAGGCCAATAGGTCCCGGGAATCCAAGTGTTCCAGTGATACCATCTGAACCCTGGAAAAAAGCTCACCAAAATTAGCCTTTGCTTTTTATTCTTGCTGCTCCAAGTTTGGGTCATGCGGGATAACAGAACACAGAGGTGTAGAAAGAAATATTATCCAATGTGTCATTCAACAGTATGAGCCAAACAGAAACAATATGGAAGTTTTGCAAGGAAAAATCCTGCCAGCTTCTGCTGCTTTGCTACAGAAGTACGAATTAGAACACAGGATTTTCCTAAGAGCACTTAGAGAAGATGAAGATACTTAAGAAGACATTTACCCTCTCTCCTGGCATTCCTGGAAATCCTACGATACCCTGTGCACCCTTCTGTCCTGGCAGCCCAGGCTGTCCAGGCAGACCAGGGAAGCCTGGGTCACCATGAAGACCTCTCTCTTTGCTTGCTGATCCAACTGGACCAGGGAGACCAGGCTGTCCACGGCTTCCTGGGATTCCTTTATCACCTGGGTCATAGAAAATGAAATTACACCCTGTAATGTCTGCAGACATTCAGCTCATTTGGGCCAATTGACATGTTACCCAAAGCGCCCCCTTAAAGAGAAGGAAGGGATGGCATTAGCTCTGCAGAACAAAGCTTCAAAGGAAAATTGTTTTCTCAAAATTCAGAATTGCCATATGAAATCTTGCTAGAATGTGAATGGCAGAACAGAAAACAGTAATACTGTAGACACTGCCAAAAGGACAGACCATACTCCACTGAGAATAAGCACAGTTACTGAACAACTGATACTGGCAACTAACTACAATGTTGTGAAATACCTCTAGGTCCAGGGAATCCTCCAAGTCCAGCTAATCCAGGATCTCCTTTGTCTCCTTTGAATTGCAGTGCCTGTTCTGGAGGCCCAAGAACAGGAAGACCGGGTGGACCTACATCACCTCTGTCACCTGAAGAAACAAGAAGTCAGGAAATCTTCTTGCAAAGTAATATAACAGAGAAAGGGTATAACACTAGAAGCTGGCAGACAAAAACAGAACTTCCGTGTCTCCTGATGCAAACTCATCAGTGAGTGCTCAGCATCTTTGGCAACCAGGCCAAAGTATTTCACAAGGAAGCAAAGAACATAGTATTTAGAAGAAAACATTAAATACGCAGACGTCTCAGAAGGGCCTCCTAAGTCCCTCTGCTGCACAGCCAGCAAAAGCCTTTCAGCTGTTTCTCACCTTTTTGACCCTGGAGTCCCACAACTCCAGGGTTCCCTTTTCCTCCAGCTGTGCCAGGAGTTCCTTTAAACCCATTCACCCCAGGGACACCAGGCAGGCCTGGCATGCCAGGGAAACCAAGCAGGCCAGAAGACCCTTTCTCGCCTGTATAGAAAAGTTGAGAAATAGAAAGGGAAAATTAGTCTCTTCTGGTACACCGCATACCCACTTAGCTGGCAGGCAGAGGCAGCATGGGTCTGGCCAGTCACCCAAATCTGGGTAGTAAAACTTCACAGTGCAAGCACAGCACGGCCACTTCTCTCGTGGGTCTCCACTCATGATACTTTCAACCAGCACTTTTCAGTTCACCTTTGAGAGCCTGGGTCCTGCTTCCACTGGAGAGCAAAACCCAATCAATTTCCAAGAAAGCAACATGCAGTTACATAGCTCTATTGCTCTCTGCATAAAATAACACAGAATTCTCCAAGTAACTAACTACTGTATTGGTGCTTAATGACCATATAGATTGTAAATTTTTACTTCCCATTTGGTTTGTGCTTCATTCTCTCCCTTCTAGAAATTTCATTCACTGTTCCTCATTTCTTCAATTTTCCTGCCTATCTTGATTTGCATGACCCTTTGTCCATAAGGGCCCAAGTCCTTTAAGATGGATTTCCTTATGACCATGATTTGATAATTAAATCCATCATTCATAATTCATAACTCAGCAGCAAAACAAATGCATTCCAACACTAGCTGGGAATTCATTCTCTTCCGACAAGTTGGGCCTAAAAACAGTATTAACAAGGTTAGGGTTTTTGTGGGCACAGTAATCTGAGGCTGTTCCCCTAGGGGAACACATACCTTTTGGCCCAGAGAAACCTGGACGTCCATCTTGACCAAAAGGCCCAGGTGGCCCTAAGAATCCTCTTTCCCCGGGAGATCCTGGCGCACCATCAAGACCTGGGAAGCCTTTCATGCCAGCAGGGCCTTGTGGACCTACATCCCCAGTCAAGCCTTTGACTCCAGGAAGTCCTGAATCAATACAAGAAAGAACTCAATAGATTATGTCACACCAACACTAGAACAATTTGTGGACAGCTTCCCAAACTCTTTAAACATAGCATTGTTTTTAATATGACAAATGGACCTTATGGCACATGCAGCCTGCTAGAAGGCATAAAGCTTAGAATTGCAAAAGCATTAGTCATCTAATAATAAAATACCTATGGAGAGGGTTACTGCCTACGTCACTACACAACTGGCAAGAGTGAAACCCCTTATGATGTATCCTTTTTTTTCTCCTTTACCAGACACTAAACTGTAGCACACCAGTCTTACCTTTATCATCAAGGCAGCCAAACCAGAAAGGCGAGCATCATTAATGCCAGTTCTGCTACCTACCCCATCCTCTGGGTGAACCAGAGATCAACTGGGGAGGCTTGTTTTTACAAGTTTCTTTTCCACCTTGGTAGTTAAAGTGTTACTTCTTAAGAGCAGATGGCTCACTAGGGAAAGAAGCTTCTGATTGTGCTGTCACAAAACCACCATCGTATGCACTGTTTTGCCTCTAAATGTTTCAGAATGTTTCTAGCTGAAGCTTTGTAATGGTTTACGATTATAAATACAGGCTCAAACCATTGAAAACAGAATGCTCAGACCCAAAGGGAGGAAAAGGAGGAAAAATCAGGTGGCTTCTGAAAAATGGCATTTGCAGCAGTAGCACCCAATATACGAGCTTTGCTATACTCAGGGCTTAAGTGTTTTAAGCTACAACCCAGTATTTTTTAAAGAAGATGAAATGGCTGCTTTATTTAAGAAGACAAAGAAAACACACACACTTAAAATCTGTACATATTAAGGATTTCCTTATAGGCTTCAGGCTTTGTTACTCTCTGAGCATTCTCACTACAATGGTTCTTTGCCTTCTGATTTGATTAGCAATAATAAGGGGTATCACCTATAGTCAATGCAATTCTTGTAGCATTAAAAGCTAGGTTGTTAGTCCATGAGCTTTTATGCTACACTGCATTTTCTCACCTTGACAGCCTATGTGAAGAACCCATAACCAAACAGTGTGACATCAGAAATGGAGAGTTGATGATAAATGGAATAGAAACATGGTGAAGGAAAAAACAGACAAAATATATAAACAGAAGGAACAAGGGTACAAAAGAAATTAATGATTCAGAGAGACTACAGCTGCAAAAAACTTAATCATTTGGAGCTTATCATCCTAGTAATGGGAGGTTTTTAAAAACAGTCGAAGGAAAGTCATATATGGCATACAGTCCAAAAAATGTAAAACAATAGAGAGGCAAAAGCAATGTTAATGTCAAAACAAAAAAAAAACACTTTAAAACTCTATGATTTTCATCTCAAATGGCGTTACTGCGTTCACTCATTTGTTGTCACTGTGCTCCAGCACTGTCATTCTGCATGTCAGAACGCATGAGTTATGTCATAGACCATTACCTACTAATTCCCAGGTCCCTCTTTGCTGGGTTCTCAAGTCTTGCACATACTGTTATCATTAAACACTTTAGTCAGTGAAGCTTGAGAGAAACTGCTGTACTCAAGTGGTGGCTTTTTTTTCCCCCCTTAAAGGGAAATAAATTTCTCTTCTGCCCCAGCAAAGAGGAAGACAGAGAAGACTTAAGTGCTTGTTCTGAGAAAGCCGACAATTTTTCAATCTATCAAAGTCACATTTCAAGCAACCTTATACATTAGAAATTAAGTGTCATGAAAATGGGAAATGAAGATTAGTTAATGACACAGCCAGCATGTCAGAGCAGAGATGTTAAAAATATCAAGACATTTAAGATGCTTTCTCCTTTCTTTCTGCTGTACTTCTTACAACCTTGGGCACCATTTCTAGGCAGGAGTTATCTAGCAGTCAGAGGCAAAAGGCTCAAATTCTGCACTCTGTTACCCTTAACCAGAGGTAGGAGCTCACACCTAGCAAATGCCAAATCTCTCCCACACTTCCTCAATATTGCAGCATTCAGCTTAGCTACTTGTCTTCATTTGAAGACATCACATACCTGGTGCTCCTGCAAGGCCAACCGACCCCAGGGGTCCTGGTTTTCCCTTAATGCCAAAAGGACCTCCAGGACCAGGAGGTCCCCGCAATCCAGGGGTACCCGAATATCCTGGATTACCCTGTTCGCCTTTAATACCTAGGAGGCCTGGTCTTCCATCTAACCCTGGGAACAAAGAGGTGGGACGTTACAGAACAAATAAAACAAAATTCACACTTTTAACTAAAAAGTGAGTTTTAATAAAAGCCTTTGAGTTGCATCAGATTCTAAGAGAAAACCAGCAAATCGCCATCTGTGAGCAGCTTAGAGGACTGTTAACACAGTATCTTAAAGAGACTGGAAAGAGGAAAGATTTTTGAAAGAGAAACAGTTTGATATTCCCAGATACAAGCAGTATCAGCGCTTACCTTTGGGTCCTGGAAATCCAAGATCACCTGTAAGCCCTTTATCACCTGGGAGTCCAGGTCGGCCACGCTCTCCCAGGGCTCCACTCTCAGCACCAAATACATCTCCAGGAGTTCCTTTTGTTCCAGCTAAGCCTGAAGCACCCATTTTCCCAGGCAAACCATCTGTTCCATCCAGTCCTGGAAGTCCTTGTGACCCTTGCTCTCCTCGAGGCCCAGGGAAGCCTTAAAGAGAAAACCAGTAAATGTCACTCAGCAGAAGTACAGAATATCGGTTCCAATAGCATCTCTAACAAAACCAACATTTAAAAAATTTCCATGCAAGACAAAGTTGTTTGGAAAGCTGCAGAATGTTTCAGTACTGAATTAGAAACAACAATTGGTGACAGAAAATGATGAAACTGTTTAAAACAGTTAAAACAGCCTTTCATGTTATTCTTTTTTTCTAAATAAAAGAATACTTTAGGAGCATCTGGGAGCTGCAGCTAGTTGCAGCTTTACAAGCTTGGTTTCACTAGATGGCAGATTAGGCAAAAAGGACAAAAAAAGAAGGAAGAGGGCCATTTCAGGCTACAGACAGGCAGTATCTCGCTACCACCATCAACCACAAAAGCTGCAAAGATGTTATATTCATCACACCTTTCTTACTCTGTCCTCTCTGTCAGACAACTTCTGGTACTGTGGGGCAGAGGACACTGGCAGCCTTGGTACAAGGAGAACTGAAAAGTACTCTCCCTGTATGAAGTAGATGCTAAATTGCACTGCTGTGTGGATGTGTCACACTGCTCAGGGGTTATGTCATGAAATCAGTGACCCCATAAAGATGACATCCTCCCTTAATGTAGTCAAAGGAGATGAGATTTCTTCAGCCATATCCAGAGAAACTCGATGGATACACAGCAACCTAGCTTTAGGAATCTCTGCTTCTTGCTCTTTATTTACACAACCAATAGAAATTCCCACAGTTAAAACGAGTCCAAAAATTGTGTACAGCGTGCCTTTACCAGAGTACCACACAGCTCAAAACAAGTTTTATACTAAATTTGTAGTTAACCTAAACTGTAACAAAGCACATTATGACAGTCTCTGAAGAAGAAACAAATTGTGTTGGTTGTCCTCTTTTCTTCCAGCAGCAATATAATATTATAGGCAGGTAACAAGTATCTTGAACATTTCGTTTTCTTCCAAGCTGCAACCACTTGCTTGCAGAGATTGCATTTGGAAGGACCACAGTGGAGCTCTCAGTGGAGCATTATGAATGTACCAGGCAGAAAAGTGGCCTAGAAGGCTGGACAACTCTTTTGATAAAATATTGTACACATTAATCAGACAATAAACAGAACTTCAGTAACTTCCCTCTTACCAGGTTCCCCTTGCAAGCCTATTATTCCTGGAGAACCTGGCTGTCCTTTTGACCCATGTAATCCAGGTTGGCCTGGAAAGCCAGGAAAGCCTTTGCTGCCTTTAGGACCTAAGGGTAAAAATACATTAATAAATAATATTAATGAATGAATAGTAGAAGACAAAAACACAGCACGAGAAAACAGGATCAGATCTTTTCTGCAAAGCTACTGCTGAAAACACTCACTGGATACACAATTTAAGCTAAATAAAGTCTCAAAGCTATAGTTGTTTCATCAGCTACATAAACACAGAAGGAGAAGGGTTGTGTTCAAAGACTGCTCGAAAGGGAAAAAATGGTGCAGTCATTATGATCTTCCATGGGATTTAAGCCTAGACTCTTTGGGGAAAAAAAACAAAAAACTGAACATTGTTCTGCCAGTTAACTCTCTGGAATAACTATCATTCAGAGGAGATTAATTAGCAGGTATTATCTTCCTTGAGGAATAAGTGCTTCTTGGTAGTCAGCCAGTGCATTACTATCAGCTTGTCTCCCTACCTGGCAATCCTGGAAAGCCGGGAGTCCCTGGAGGCCCATATGCTCCAGGAACTATGCAGGGTAAGGTGATACCTAAAACAAAGAAATACTGAGGTTGCACACAGCCCCTTTCAGAGAGACAGTCAGAAGAGGAACATTTAGTATCCAGATGTTTTTTACAGGACATATCATAAGTGGCTGCAAGTGAACTTATGCACATCAAACACTCCTGTCATCTCAAACGTGACATTAAAGAAAGAAAATAAAAGGCATTTGGAGAATGGTGATTGTCTAATCTCATCCCTACTACTGACTTACTGCATGACCAGTAAGAGGTAGCAACTACTGCTGTGAACTACTTGTAGCACGATATCCATGGCTTCCACTCAGCAACTGGTCCTCCCTATGGCAGGGGCTATGCAACAGGCATTGAAAAGGCAGTCTGTGCCTCAGAGAGCTTAAGGTCCAGGCTAAGAGCTTTCAAAGTGTGCTCACAGGTGTTCCTAACTTTTAAAAACTGAGGATGTTTCTAAGCTGTCTATAAACAATATGCGATAGTGTGAAATACTAAAATAAATGTGCACATGCAAGATAAAATACATATCTAGGGGATATTGACAGGTGTTTAAAAAAACCTGTCACCCACGAGTTTAGGCCAGAGAGATGCTTGCACTGAGGGTGGAATAGCAAGGATTTTGTATTTCAGCCTTACTCTCCAACTGCTTCTTCTACAGTCTGTCAGACTAAGAAATAATTACATGGCTTAGAAGTTTATCAGCAGCAAACAAGACTCAGCAATTGCAAAGCTCTTTGACTTTCACCTCTCAAAAAAAGGGTCTGTTTGTACCAGCAACCCCTCTTCAGTGGAATGAAATTTATGTGGCATTATCAGAGTTGCTAGCACATCAGATTTACCTGAAAGTTCTCAAACACCTCCAACATTCGTCCTTGTAGGTCACTGACAATTTGAAGTCACATTCACACAGTCACAGAAATTATTCTCACAAAAACTAATTCAAGACTTTCCAACTCCAGAAATTCTTCCAGTTATTTTACAAGGAGTCTGTGCTAGAACTATAGAATTAGCTCCTACACTGTAACAGCTGGCTTAGCCTTTAACTATCACAGATATTCTTTCTAAAAATGAAAATCTAAAGGACTTTAAAAGCTATTTAGTCAGAGAGATTACATACAAAAGATGACTACTAAAGTAAATTTGGGGAAGAGAGGGGGTTTTTTTTCATGACTCTTATATGCACAGAGAAACAGTTGCCTAACTGCACTGTTGCCCAATATTTGCTAATTCAACTCTGGCATCAACCATAAGGCCGATTAAGGATGAGAAAAATCAGGTATCACAGACACTTTGTTTTTCGTTTCCTTATGACTCTCTTTGCAGGAACATTCTATTCAAGCTCCATTCCCAGACTGACAAGCTGAATTTATTCATCAGCCATTCAAGAGCACTCCAAATTGTGACTGCTTTCAGTCCTGAGGAGGTAATCTGGTCTAAATCAGGCAACACTGGAAGTACTTCTTCCAGCACAGCAACACAAGTTAAACCTTTTTTTTCAGAACAGATTAACATTTTTAGATGACTAACAAATTTTATTAACAAAAAGACCCTGAGTCAAACTATTTCCTGGATAAACCAAATCAAATCAGTGGACTTTTCTATGGATAATAAATATGGCTCTTTGCTTCCGACATTGACAGTGGGAATCGGGGTCTCAAAATGACATAGGTCAGGACAAAAACTCATAAAGTAACCCAGTATGTCTTTTCTGGTGCAAAGGCTGTAGAGATCCCTACAGATTTCTTTGTTGAAACAGTGCTAAGAACTGGTTCGATGACATACTTCTTGGGTTCTTCTCAATAGGTTCTAACTCAGTTCTCAAAACGGTGTGTGAAAATCTTCTGATTTCGAGGCCTACATCCAACCAGAGATGGAAAGTTAAGCTTTCAGTTTAGATCCCAGCCCCAAACCCAGTCAGGGTAGGCAGATTTGAGCATCCCTCCCTCATGGTGCCAAATGACAGAAGGTGATTCTGGTTTGACCTCCCCTTTCTACCCCCTTTCATTCCACCCTCAACTCTATATTTCATGATTTCTTTATTCTGACTTGTGTGACTGATTTCATTATTCAGACTTGTGAGAAGAAAGAACAATCCTGTCTCAAATCCTAGCTAGTCAGGGGCTGCTAACAAGTATCAGCTCTAGTACAAAGCAAGAAGCAAGGCTCATATGGAAAGTGGGACGTAGTAGGGAACGAGAGGGAACACAATCCCCAGTGTGTCTAATCTACTCACATACTGAGATGCTATGCAAATTCTGAAGGAAACATCAGAACATTTTCTACTTTGATGTGAGAGAATCAAAGGTCACTTCTCAATTCATTACTTTTATCTTGATGTAAGGCATTCACTGATGGCAAAATTAATTTAAAAATGACTATACTCATGACAACATATCTACACAGCGTTGCAATAACAATTCCATTCTTACACAAAGCCAAAGCGTGCTCTGTTTTCATCTGTGACAGCAATTCATCTTTATAGTCAGCACTAGCTTTAAGAACAGAGGTTCAAACCTAAAATATCCATGATCCAATTTATGCTTCAAATGGATATGGGCACCAAATACCACGATTGCAAGATGTAACACACATATTGCTGCCTGCACTTGAGTACACTTTGACAGAGCATTCTTTTGATAAACTGAAAGTTAAATGGTAGGGACACAAAATAAAAAATCCAGTTCTGGCTTTCTGCAATCCTACATGAGCCTGATGCTGAACACTTTATCAAATAAAAAGTTGAGGTCCATCATCTCTGAGACATTTCCTCCTCATACACAGTACAATAAAGAATGACATTTTTCAAAAAGCAAGCATTTGAGGCAGCAGCCGGCATGGAAAGGGAAGTTTAATTAATACTGTTGCATTCACATCACATTGCGTTAAGGACTGTCTTACGTGAGTTTTCCAAAAACAACTCTGTACAATAGCATATTCTGTATTTTACATTACAAGCCAGCAGTAGAAAACTTGAACAAAGGATATTTCATGTGAGGATAACTGAAAAGCAAATAGGACGGTTTCCTTGTGTGTTTTGCAAAATGATGTAAGCAAGGCTTAGCGTAAAAATTATATAAGCAAAACTCAGTGTTCCCCAGCTACTTAATACCTTACATTATCACAGTTTACACAATAATCTCCCAGTGTCAAGGAAATTAAACAATTATGAAACCATCATGTCAGGCATAAAAGCAAAATATAGGCAATTCCAATATTTTTGAGTAATCTTGTAATACCAGGTAAAATCAGTCTAGCTTTTTATAAAATACTGAGTTAGACTTTTCCAAAGCAAGACTGTTTCACCCTGTTTTACCATATGTGGCATGAACTCGAGCAAAATTCCTCAGTGTTGTCTTTGACGTGGTAACTTCAATAGGTCACAGTCTCTTTTTAAATGTCTTTCCTCATTTTCACGATAAGGCCTTTCAGTCTGTGCCGTATAAGAAATGATTATTTCTTCCACCCACACACACTTCTTTAATATTAGATGAAACTTACTACATCAAAGGGTCTTTTAATGTATGCAAATTATTTGCTAGTACAGAGGAAATGATACATTCACAAATTTTCTTACACATCTCTATGGAGGTGCAAACTGAACTGGCTAATGACTTATTCACACTTTCCCACATTTTTTGACTACAGATACTCTTCTACAAAGGACCACTCATTGTTAGCAAAGCTTTGATGTAGCATTCATAATAAGCTGGCTTCTGACTCCGCAGAATATCTGGAGTTTACATCATGCACAGAGCATTTTACTTCTACTTATCTTACAATGCAATTTTAATTTAGTGGATTTTGTAAGAGACAATTTACCAAAGATGTAAGCATTCATAGCTATGAATTAGTAAAGCTTTTAGCATTTAGCATGTGACTTGAATTGGAAAAAAAGCTTATGCAGACTGTTCCAGTGGGACATTAATGCTAGCTGTCACCTCACCCCACAATAACCCAGCATGACACTGATGTGAGGTAACATGGCATCCGGCATGTCTGTGCAACCTTCCCAGTGCTGTTCTGGCCTAGCTCTCACCTCCATCTGGGTTTAAGATTCCTCTGCCAACTCCTCATACTGCAGTGGTCTTACCACCAAGGTTTTTGAACTCAGAACATCAGTTTATCAGTCCAGAAACCTGTGCGACAATATTATGTCTGCAAATATATTATTGATACTGACAGAATTACAAACCTAGAAACCTAAGTATACACAGACTGGAAAATACACTGAAAATCAGCAGTGGCAAAGAAAAAATACTGTTTATCTTAAATTATTTTTCAATGGTTGACATGGAATCAAGAGATAGGGACTAGCTCTCTGTAGTCATTTTGTTATGAAAATATCTTCCATAAATGTTTAGACATATGACTTTCCATGTAACTGCCTTCCAGAATGAACATAAAACATCATACATGAAACGTTATCAAACCTATATTTACTGACTTTATCATTTGTCATTATGGTATGCTTTAGGTACATATAATGACATAGCAGCTGAGCCAAACTGTAGTACCTCAGGAAGCAAACAGCCCAGAGCTGGCTGAACCAGTCATAACTGAACTCCCTACCTGACTGTCATGACAACGTCTTATTCACCAAGACCTATTCATACATACAAGGTACTACAGTTTCTTCTTTTAAAAAAATCTGGAGCTCTTCTTAATTCAATAATAGTAATAGTTCTGAAAACTGATTCAGATGTCTCAGATACCAGTGAGTTACTAGTTTCACCTGGACAATGAAATAGGCTGTGCTTTTCAAAAACCTCATTTTATCAATCTTCCTCACTACCTTTGGTGTAAAATGTTTGTCCAGCAATAGTCAGTGAGTAGCTCCATCCAACACTTAGTATTTGAGTACTATTTGAGTATTTGTTGCTTATTATCTGTGTCCTCCTGAGCACGACACCTTGAGAAAGCTGTGACTGCTGTGTGAGGTCTGGTGAGCCCACAAACCAGTTTCAATTAATTTAAAGAGCAATCTTTAATCTAATGCAATCTTCTGGTCTGGCTACAAGCACAGCAGTAAGTTGAGTGCCATTTGACTTTTAGCAGCTTTGCACCTTTCCAAAATAAGAGCAGACCCAGCAACACCTACCTGTAGGGCCTGGAAGACCTGCTTGTCCTGGAAACCCGTCCATTCCTGGGTCACCTGGCGGGCCACGAACTCCACTAGGACCTGGATATCCAACGCCAGGAGAACCAGTTTCTCCACGATGGCCCTTGGAGCCAGGTAATCCTGGCAGTCCTTTTTCACCTGGGAAACCTAGCCCACCATCACCCTGTGCACAGCAAAGACAATTACAGATGAAAATCGAAGAGGTGTAGAAAGAATATACACCACTATCATTTTAACAAATGCATAAGAGTTTGGTCGGTTCTATGCAAGGTTCAGATGGGCCTGCGAAGGTACACGGAAACCACTGTAAATTATCCATCATTTTTTCAAAATGCAGGAAAACTCAGTGACTATTAAAAATAATATTTTATGTTGTATTTGCCAAAATGTAAATACTACATATTCTGAAAGACATTTACGTTCTTTTTAATTAAAAAGATTCTGATGTGATTCTTCTGTTCCAAGATTTGACTCCTAATTATGCCTACAGTGTCTTTTATGTTTTAGGACACAATGTAAAACAGCATTAGGGTCTACCCCACTACTGGAAGTTTATCTTTTGACTGGGTAGCCAGAGGCATAATGAGTGCCAATTATTAATCCTGACCAAGACAAATATGTGCTCAGGGACTGTGAGCTTTTTATGTATTTGGAGACTTACCACAGGGCTAATCAGGACTAGTAAGCCTGGCCTTTCTATTGTCTCTGGTCCTTATTCCAATTTTGAAGCACTGCTGCTAAATTAATCTGAACTTACTGGGGGGCCTGGGGGGCCTGGGAAGCCTGGAAGTCCATCTCTGCCAGGGGTTCCCGGGATGCCTGAAGGTCCTCTGGGTGCTGTCGCACCACGGTCCCCATGAGCACCTCTGCCTGTTGCATAGGATGAATCCCCTTTTTCTCCCTTAAGTCCTGGAAGACCTTGCTGACCAGCCAAAGCCTACAGACCAAAAGATAAAAAGCCAGGAATATGAACATGCAGAGAAAAGGCTTTGCTTCTCAAAAATGTCATATGAGGACAGCACACTATGAATACAGGACACAATGACTGGAGCTAGAAAGAATCTCCAAAGGGTTTCATATTGGATACATTACACTAAAAAAAAAAAAAAAGGATGTTTGCTTATTTCCAAATGTTTCAGTCAAGTCACTTCGGCTTTACAGTGGCAAGCCAAACCCTGGTATCTAGCACTACAGTGACAGCAATCTTGGATGGCATCTGGGAACATTACATCACTCATGATATAACAGGGCCCAATTACTGAATCTTCTTCCCTATTACTTGGTGTGCTGCATTAACTGACACTGATAAAGATACTCTGAAGACAAAAGATTAGTATCTTTATGGACTACGATTTTCAAAAGTAAATACTGCCAATGAGCAATGCTCAGCACTTTGGAAAATCCTGTTTGTTATGGCTGCTGTTTCATAAAAAACACAGCTCAACCCTCACTAACTTATTTAGCATACAGCAGTTGAGAAGGAGACTGCTTCTATGGCACACAGTTTTTATAGCTACGAGCAATGATGTGGGAAGATCTCACCATTTGATTTTTCAGGTCTTCTCTCCATGCAGATGTTTATCTGCTTCCCCAGCCAGCCCTCACTTAGGAAGAGCCCTGGGTCTACTCCATATACGTCTACAGCCAAGAAGCCCTGGGATGAATAATTGTTACTGTTTTTCAATTGACTGCTAAACGTGCAGTTCTCAGAACTTAGGAACCACCTCTTCTCCCATTTTTTATAGGTGATAATTTCCCTACTTTCAGTTTGTTTTCACAGATCAGTTTCTAGGTGGCTTTTTTTTTAAAAAAAAATCCAAATAAGTAGAAGAAATGATGCTAAAAAAATGTGTTCTGCTTTCACTACAATCAACACCAGCAATTGCACATGGGCACTTTTTCTCCTTTAATTCATGACAACCGATACAAACTCTTCCTGCCTTACCGGAGGGCCTCGCAGTCCTGGTGCGCCCACAGTGCCTGGGTCTCCACCAATGCCCTTAATCCCAGGCACACCAGGGCTTCCCGATGGACCTGGTGGACCTGAGATGCCTTTTAGACCAGGTCTCGTAACTCCTCCATCACAAGCACAATCACCTGCCTCTCCTGGAAAATACAGTCAACACTCCAAACTCAGTTTCATTTGGATAAAGTCCCTTTTCATTTGCAAGAGCCCTGAAAGGAGTATCTGATTCAATTAGGACAAAGACATTCTCATATGATTTGATTTTGTGCCTACTCTGCTCAGGTGATGTGAGTGTCAAGGAAGGAGAACTTAGGTTTTTGTCCAGGTTAATGTCTATGCAACACCCATCACCAAATTATCATGTGCAGCATGAACATCAGCACTTCTTGACCTCTTCCCAGAGGTTTAGACTCTCCTAAACAGATGTTTTTAGGACAGAAGTCTTGTGGTTTTTTAAAGACATAGTTATATGTCAGAGAAAGCAAATCCAAATTCCCACTCACAGTAGGTTACAATGATCCTCTAGCTGGATGTCTCTGTATTTCCCTGAGTTGTAACTTGCCATGGATCCAAACAATCAGAAAGCACAGTGATGTCTGCATCATCATGGCTTTTGCTGCTGGTTCTGTCACACGCTAAGACCCAAATTCTCATAATTTTTAGCACAGAGGAGAATACAATTAAGTTTCTCAGTCATTTCCAGCCTATATTGCAAAAAGCAGCGAACCAAGGTTTTATTTCTAAGTCTCATTACATCTTATGGCTTTAAAGTATAACTTAGCTAATTTTCTGGGGATGAAATGTTTATCTCCTTATCTGCCTGAGCAGAGCAGGAAGCAGGAAATAGGATTTTGTTGGCAGTGCTGGGCACAACTCTCTCTAAATTGTGAAGAATGTCGGCTCCTTTAATCCACCTCAACCTCCTGTGATTTGTCAAAAAGAAACTTCCACCTCATCCCTTAGGACGTTAACTACGTGTAAATGTCTTTCTGAGATCCAATGACTGCTTTTAGCTTTTGGCTCTCCCAAAACAAGAGTCAATTACCTTTGTACCCCTTTGGACCCAAAGCTCCTGGCAGCCCTCTCTGTCCTGGCTCCCCTGGAGCCCCAGTCCTTCCATCCAGGATCGTGTCTGGGGGGAATGAAGGGCCTATATGCAGAAAGAAGGCAAGCAAAAGCCATGAGAAGGCTAGATTTCCAGCTCATTAATTACTTACAATGTCAGTTATGCAACCGACAGCAATGGCACTGGATCAAACTGCAACTGTGGAAGTTACACAAGGAGACAGAACTTGGTTGATACCACGGGCTGCAGTCCTCTGCCGTATGTTTCCTTCTAGCTTCTCGTACAGAAAAGCAAAAGCTCTCACAATGTGGATGCAACAGAGTTTCATTCCTCTTCTGCTCTACCATTGCACATTTTCAAAGACTTAACAGTTGGCCAAAGAACTAACCAAACTGTGAACACGTTGTATAAAGAAGGGCAAGTGACTTAGTTCATGGCAGACCTGCCTTTACAGCTTTGGGAGAAGCTGAGACTCATATGGATAGAAGTTGAAGGGACAAATCAATATATTGGTGATTGTGATGACTAGCTATTGCCCTTTTTGTTGGCACAGAAGCTATCGTATATGAGCAGTGTGTCTGCTGCTGCTGGAACGGTAGAGTCATCCGCAGGGCTACATCGACTTCTCATTAAGTTGCTACAGCTCAGGAAAGAGACTAAATGGCAAAAAAGTTATCGGGACTTTCCCTGTCCCTCACTTTATAACTGCAGGATTATTTTCTACATCTCTTTACATGCTGAATGGAACAAAACATGAGCTGACAGAAACAGCAGTGAAAAGTGATCTAACATAATCTAAAACTACTGTGTCTGAAAACCTTTCCCCTCAGTGACAACAGTAAGACGGAGTGCTGACCAGCACCCGTCTGATGTTCCATGGAAACAAACTGCAACCCTCAGCTAAAAACGGCTACAAGAGCTTTACAGACTCTGCAGAAAAATGAGCCAGATTTGACTAGCAAACAGTTATTGATAAGAGAGTACTTATTTCTTCTCCACAGAAAATCATTTCATCAGACCATGCTCATTGGTTCCATCACTGGAGTGTGCCCTGTTTTGAAAGGTTGGCTCTCAAAACAGGCTGTTTGAACTCAGTTTATGGCAGAATGGTAAAACACAAGGCTTGTGTAAAATCAAGCCTTTTCATGTAATACTCAGTTCCTGAGGAAAACAAAACAATGCATAATTAATCCAACTGGGGCATCCATACAAATGAACATGTAAAAATAAAACCACATTTCCTTAGGTCTGCAAACTGTCTCTTCAGGCATCCTATCTGACTCCTGGTACCCAAAATACCTCCTCACAAGACTAGACATTTACCCCAGGTGCTCATAAGGTCATGGTCTCTTCTTTATCTAAGCCAGTAGGAGACTAGCCTAGAACTTCTAAGTCCTGTGTGTCATAAATTGTATCTGCACAACCTCGTGCTTCAGTCTCTCAGGCTACCACTCTAACAATAATGAATTGTATTTTCTTACTTCAGAAGGGTGGCTGCTGATATATACAGTTAAGGTTGTGAGCTACAGTCACAATGAGGTGTCAACCAAACATTTAAGATTTACAGATGAACACCCCTCACTGGCAAAGAAATAAATGTATAAATGATTGTTTGTCTTGTTTCATTCTGAATCCAATATAAAAATAGATGTTAAAAATATACATACGTGGTGGACCAGGCAATCCTGGTGCTCCTGGCAGACCCGGTAAACCACCTCTGCCGGGAATGCCTGGTAATCCAGTTGCTGCTCTTCCTGGTTCTCCCACTTCACCCTTCACACCTGGAATACCTGGAGACCCTCCAGGGCCCATTCCATCTAGACAACAATAACACAGTGAGCAGCTCTCCAGCAGCAAACACATTCTAGTATTTTTAATAATACGAAAATTACTGTTGCGCCCTGAACTGCAAACATGTTGGCACAGAACAATTTATAATTGCACACAAAGGAAAACTTTGTAATCGACTCCCATTTACACACTCCTTTGGTCATCCAAAAAACTTCACAGGGCTGCATTGATCAGTTAGACAATTAACTATGTAAGACCAGTTTATTTTCTGATTTCCTTTGAGTGAGATAATTTCCTTAGTAGTTCCTAGTCTCTGGATCATTGCAGGCCAGGACTTCACAGATGACATTCAAGTGAAACAGAAACTTTCAAGTGAGATCTTTGATGGGACAAATGGGTTCCACCTACAGTGCGTTTATCTAACCAATCTGTTAGCTCTCTATTGCAAATATGAAAAGTCATAAAAAAAATAATTTTCAAAAACATTTGCTATTATTTAAGTGTAGGAAAGGTTCTGCCAATCAACTAATTCAAAATGGAAATCAACCAATCAACCTCCTGTGTACACTGCTACAACAAATATTCACATCTGAAGACTGACCTGGGCTGTAATCATTGTGGGACTAATTCTGCTCCCATCCAAGTCAACATACTTGGTTTCCCCGTGTGTCATCCCTGCCTCCTATATCTCATACAGCAGTCTGCAAATCAGCCAGCTGAAGGAGCAGGGAGAGGCTTGCTCCAATACCTTCACCATCTCCGGGCTACTACCCAGAGTCTTCTCAGCAACAAACACAGAAAACAGGCCGCTAAGAGCACTGTTAGCAGCTGCTTTACCTTTCTCCAGGCCTGGAAACCCTGGAGCTCCTGGAAGGCCTGGTAAACCACTGATCCCTTCATCTCCGGGAGGACCAGGTATTCCCGGGTTCCCAGGGTCACCCTGGGCACCTATTAGACAAATGTAGAAAAAACAACGATGAAAATCTCATGAGAATTTCTGCTGAAAGACTCTATTCAGTCAACTACCCCAGTGGCCACTGATGTCGTTGACAGTGAAGGTTGCAAAGCTGTTAGCACTAAGCCTGTTAGTCAAAGTTAACAATAATGGGAAAAATCCCTCTGGAACTGTTAGAGGTTGTTTCAAACTTGACTGCATGTGAAGGAGGAAGAATAGGAGAGATCATACAGTTTGGGACCAAACACGTATGTCCATACATACATGGGACCAAATGTATCTGTATGCCAACAACACAGAAATTAAAGGAAAAATAACAAGGAATGGGTTATACCCAATACACAATGTGAAAAAGTGGTAAAATATAGTTAGAAGGAAAATTGGACCAGAAAAAGTGCATTAGATGAGTTCCAAACCAAAATGGAAACGTGTACCTGAAATGACTACACCTTCCCTGTCAATAACGATAGGAGGGCCTGGGGGACCAATGTCACCTAATTCACCCTGTAGAAAAAAACAGATTCATGCCACATTCAGATGGGTCATGGAGGGGAAGACTGCTTCTCAGGAAACAGACTGTATTATGGTAGCAATGTCTGTGGTCATTCACTGACTAACCATCATTCTTTGTCTTGGTGAAGAATTCACTTTGTTCTTCTGCTATTCACAATCATCTGCTGTCCTGACTTACCTGCTTCCTCACTGATGAAACTGATGGCTGCTTCAGATAAAGTGTTTGTTACTATCCAGCCGTCCTCTGAAGGCATCCCATTACCTCCATAGGACGTACGGACATGTATATATCATGTGTACTGGAGACCTGTTATCATATCAGCATATTGACCAATATCAAGTAGATCGTATTTGTTCACCTTGTGGTAAAAGCAAGAGAGCTGCTATGAACATACCCATTTTTAAAAGCATTGATCACTGCAGCTATCTCTTGCCCTGGAGTCCTGAATTTCAATAATAGGAGCTTCCAGGAAAATGGATTCCTCCATAAAATCACCCAGGTAGAAAAATCAAGTTGTGACAAACTGCAGTATCATTCCTTCCTCTCACTCTAACACAGTATTAAATCCTCATTGAAATAGCAAGTGCAAAACCTGACTGTTGTCCAAATTGCCATCATATTTATAATATAAACACCATGCAGTGAGCCACGGCAGTGCACACTTTGTTGCTTCTTCCAGTAATACTCCTCTGTGCATAAACCTGTACTACTACTACTTCCATGTGCTCTGCACAAAAAAGCCCTTCAGTACTTGCGTTTCACATGTCTGCCAACCATGTACCAGCCTTGGTGGCAAATAAGTGTTTTTCACAGCAAACTACTATGCAACCATTTTCCACTCAGTTCCCAGATGTCTGACTGCCTGAGTTGTGAGATACCCAGAAAATGTCTGCTATGCACTGCCTATCTCCAGTATGAGAAACTGAACACGTTCTTTTCAGGCTTGTCAATACTTGTAGATCTGTGATCTAAGACTTCAGATAGCCTTGGCAACTATCTTAGCATCCACTTACTTCCATCTAATCTTGCCTCAATTGTCCAGTAAATATGGCACTGGTGTAAGGATGAAGGAGACAAGAGATTACGCTTACAATTGTAAGTCATGAACATTGTAAAGGTATTAGAATATCCAAGTGTTCTAGGTTCAGCAACCACTTATTTTTATCCTTAACAATAAAGTAAATGAGGAACTGAAACATACGGAAAATTACAGTGATACAGAGGTAAAGAAGAGATTTGATTTGGGGCAATGATACTTATTTATGCAAATATCTTTTAAAAAGCAGTGCTTTAGTATTTTCATGTGAGAAATTACCTTCATGCCTTCAACTCCATCCAGTCCTGGATAGCCTGGAATACCTGGATGACCCTGCAAAGTCACAAAGGGGAACATTGTTACACCGAGAGACAATAAGACAGTGGCAATTTTATTAGCTAAGACATCTGCAGTGCCTGGACTTGAATCACAAACCCAATTCATTGTCCTACTGAACATTTGCAGAAGAAATAAAGAAAGAGGAAACTGATGGCATCAATTTCTCAGCACTCACAAAACACCAGAGCTCCTTTAGGCCTCCTTGTCCTGTAAAGACGGTGAGAATTTGTGAGCAGGCATGAGGGTGTCCAAATCAGGAGGACACCTTGGAGTTCTCACAGAACCATAGCAAAGCTTGTGGAGTGAGGAGTGAGGAGTCTAGAATATTATGTTCCTTGTCCCTCCACTCTGTTCCCTCTCCAACAAATTATTGGCACCAAAACATTTAAAGTGACACTGGGAGATCCAGCTCTCCAGCTATCCATTTTCTGGTAGCATTCTCAGGGACACCAAAATTCCCCTCCTGGGTATGTAACTGGAAATCTACACAGGAGTGATCTACTGTTCTCTACTGGGTAACATATTGAACCTGGCCCAGTATGGATTGCAAATCCCACTGCTGCTGCAGACAAAATGGGGTATTCCAAGAGCTCTGGAGCAGGGAACCTTAACTTTAAACGTTGCCTGGGACTCTGTGATAGCTGGAGGCCTCAATATAGCCCATACACAGTATTGTTGAGAAACTTGTTGTAAAGGGCTTGGGTTTAATCATGTAATTTTAACATATAGACAGGAATTGGATTATATTTGAGATACTGTCACCTTCAGTATATCTTGAAAAGGACATACAAAACAAAACATACAGGAAAGTGACTGAATTCCAGGCTGCAAAATGAAAATTGTATTTCTGAAAGTTGCTTTCCTGAACAACTTCCACTGCTGTATCTGCAACTGGAAGTGCTTTAACACATTTTCAGCCACTTGATCACTTGGCCATTTCCACCCCCAAAAGGGGAAAAGTGGGAGAGCTGATTGTTCCAGGAGGGAATGTACAATTTCCAATCCGTGGAGGTGGTCCTCTGAATACGTAGGGGTAACTAGAGAGACAGTTAAAGGGATCTAGAGTTTTACACGGACTTTCTAGTTGGCTCTCACTAGTTTAATAAGGCAGGTGCATTCATCCACCAGAGAACTCACAGCCACTAGATAAGGAAGTCAGTAGATCTTAAGCACTTAGATGGCTTCTGTAATTGTAAGTACAGTAAAAAATAAAAGAAACTTCACCTTTCTCCCTGGAGTCCCATCAGATCCATCCAGTCCCAAAAGACCCTAGAACAGCAAAAAAACATTAACTTTCAGAGGCTCTGTCTCAGTCTGGTCTTATTATATCAGGCTCCAAATATCTCAGCACCAAAGAACGAAAAGGTAAAACTTTCAAAAGGAGAAGCTGCCACTGATTTTCCATGTCTCCCAAATATTAATGATCATAATTGAAAGAATTCAGCAGAATAACTGATAAAAGACATCTTATCTTCTTTAGCCATTGTCTTTCTTATTGGTAGTTCAAGTGAAGTAAGTCATGGTGTCCCAACTTACTAGGAAGTAGGTAATTGTAATTATAAAGCCATGAAACTTAATGCAATCAACACTTTCTATCTTGACAATTTATTCTGCAGATGCAGAACAGAATGCCTTGGTCTTCCTATTGAGTATAAGCACATCTCTGCAGGGTCATGGTGGTTTGAAGAATCTGTGGCTGGCATGTGACAGAGCACGTTCTTAACTCCCATGTTCACTGACTAGTTAGACCAACATCTATTGCCAGTGTGCCCAAATATCTGTGTTCTTTCATGGCTGGTTCTGGCACTGGTTAAGACCTCCCCAAAGGCCCTGCAAGGCCTCTTTATTACCTTCATTTGGACCTCCTGTAAGTTTCCTTTTCTGTGAAGTGTTCAAAAAAACTGGAAAAACACAGGCCCTGCAGTATCAAGACCTCCACTAAATACTTCCGTATGATCTTCTTGGACGGCTTTGTCTGTATACGCCTTTCATCTTACGTTTAGTCTGAGACTTCACTGAGATAAGAACTATCTGTTGGTTCTGCTGCTGTATGGCACTGGCTACTGTGGGACCCAGTCCTATGTCTGAGACTCCTGCATGATTTGGGAATACTTCTGTTGATGAGAGGCCCACTTCATATGTTTGAGAACAGGCATTTAAGGTCTTTGTAAAGTTACCTACCCTGCCACCTGGTAAGCCAGGCACACCTTTTTCTCCTTTTTCTCCAACACCTCCAAAGCCCTGAGGAAAAATGTCAACATTAAATCTGTGATCTGTTTCGAACTGGACAGCACAGCACTAAGACAAAATAAGCACAAACCCATCTCTTAATAAACAGTACCACAGAGAGACAAGGGGAACTGACTGTTTCTGCTGTGACTTTTTTGCCCCAGAAAGAAAACCTGTATCAACCAGACTTGGCAGTATGTGCAGTACATTATCATCTTCATTCCCCATGACTTCCATCCATTTAAACTATGACACATCTCTCAGTAGCCAACACAAGCAACACCATGTTATAAACAGTAAACTCCTGCCGATGTTACTCTGTATTGTATTCTACATTTAGAAATTATTTCAAATCTCGTTTCTTAGCAGCAGCAGCAGCAGCAGCAGAAGCTCAAGGGAGCGCTCAGAGCACCCTTTCTCATTTCTAAAGCCTAAGAATGACACAAAACTAGCATTTTCATGCTCAACACTTGGAAATGTTTGGTGGTTTTCCCAGTCAGCAAGAAGTATCAAATCCAGAGACAGAACACCAGGATTTAATTTCAGCGAGAGTTACAGTAGTTAAGCAATTTTCAGGCTTCAGTCTTGAAATATCTTATGGTTGTGGTTAAGTTCACACATATGTTCAACCCCACCAGCTTCAATGGGCCTCTTGTGATGCATAAAGCTAAACATGCACATAATGGAACATGTCCAGAAAGGCTAATAACAAACTGTGCTTCATGTACAGGTTTTCCTTGCACGTCTTTCTACTAAGAACATCTGTACGTTGAAGAAACTGGCAAACAGTTTATCTTATTAGTCAGAAGTTCCACAAAATATTTATTCCCTAAACTTATCAAAATAACCTGTGTTTACAAAAGGTTATAAACTGGGAAATAGCTCCCTGGATTCCAGGGATAAATTGTTGTTCTTGATTCATACAGAGGAGACGCTACACATTCCTGAGTTTATGAGCACTAATGTTAAACAGCCCATTTTAAAACTGGATATATATAGACAGACAGAAAGATCTGCATGTGCTTTATGACTTTAAAGTAAAATAACAAAAAATATGTTTAATAATTAAAGGAAAAAAAACAGGAATTTTTTTTAAAAATGTCTAGCTCTCTGTGGGACATCAAGAAACACTGCCATCCAGTGGCGATGTAAAGGGTATGTCTACTTGCAGGTCCCTGCAAACTGCAGGTTACATGTACTGAGATGATGGCTGCTTTGTAAGATCTATAGTAGGACGGCATTATCTTCTTTGTATCTCCAGGATAAAAACCTATCAGATTACAGTTACACTCTTCAAAAAGTCTTGTGAACATTTTTATCAGATTTTCAAAATGCTCTGGTGCCTAGAAACTCCTGTAGAGACCTTGTGAACTATTCAGAGGGTGTTGAACCATCTAACTCATATAAGGCATATATTAAAAAAATCTCCTCTGTCCTTACCGGCATGCCAGGCAGACCCTTGTCTCCAGGGAATCCTTGAGGGCCTGGCTCACCCTGACAAGGGGAAGAGGTAAACACAATAAATCACTGCACCTGTGAAAGCAAGACTTTCCCCAATCCACCCATCATGCTCCTGACTCCTAAAGTAAGGCCTTGTAATTTGTTTGTCAGCAAGTACACTTGATTTGCGTCATCATGTGCCAGATATAGTGCCTCTCAGCACAGTGCCAGTGCATGCAACCCGTTGTCTATGACCACTTCCCATGGCTTCAAAGACCACTACTTGGGAACTGTCGTTCTACTGTCCTCCACTGCTAGAAGTCAAACTAGAAGCATGTCATATCGTCATCTGGGGAATTGGAACACGCACAGTACTTCATGGAAAGCAGCAAAATAACACATGATGAGATAGCATATTATCTTCACAATCCTGCTTACAAATTCAAAAGCGAGCCAAAAGGAATGGTGTTTTTTTGAATCTCGCCTTATGCTAATGTAACTCCACCAAGTAAGAAAATGGCTCTCATGACTTATGCAGGAGCTTAGGCAAGCTCAGACGGGGCTCCCAAACCAGCCTGTATAGGTCCCAGATTAATTCAGTACGCCTACATTTCAAGCGTGTAGACAATCTTTAACTCAAGATCCATTCACCTTTTACAAAAACACTGATGAGCTAAATATGTATCTCAGTAAATGTCAGGATACCAAAGTAAAGGAGAGAAATCTCATTATTTCAGAGTAGTGTGCATCATAGCCAAAGAAAAGAGCTGGAGCTTTTTGTTTATTTTTCTAAATGGATTTGGTTTTTTTGCTTCAGTTGACACAATTTCACAAGTCCAACAGAAACAAACTACAGTTCATTTATTTTTAGGATTAATGATGAGAACCTTTAAATAGCTTTCAGATTTCTCCTTCTGAGAGGTATGCATTCTCCAGTGGTCCACAGTGCTCTGAGCTAAGAATATTTTTACTCAATAGCCATCTGGCAGATTAAACTAGTACAGGAAATGATTTTGATTTGGAAATATAACAGCCCTCACTGTCCAATTATTTCATTCAGCCTTGAATGAAGGAACATGGAGAGCGGGAGGGTTTGTAAACTGAATTTACAGACCTTTTCTCCTTGCTTCCCTTTTGGAAATCCCATGAATTCCAGTATTCCAGTGGATGGTGGGGGACCTGGAGGGCCAGGCAGCCCTACATCACCCTGTTGGCAAAAGAGGAAGCTATTAACATAGGCAGAACATGTTTGATTTCCTATGAAAGCGGCTTGCGAATCAGACAAAAGCCACCTAATAACCCACGTACATAATATCTGTATGCCTGAATGCTGGCACAGGAGTTTGGTCATGGAAGTCAAAAGATCAGACTGGAAATTAAGATGAACAAAATGCATTAATGAAATCTGTTTCAGAAGAGCCGCGGATATAAAACATGGCAAGCTAAAAAAAAAAAAGGCTCAGCATTTGAATCAACAGGAAAACATTCCAGAAAAACTTTTGGGAGAAATATGAAAGAAAAGACGACAAGAAACAATTAGAGATGTAGAATACTGAGAACTGATTTTAACAGCAGCAGATCAAGTCCCAAATTGAGAACTCTGAGAAGACCCATTATTCCCATGTAAATTCTCACATAGACTACAGGACACCCATTTAGGATAGTGAGACTATAAATTACACATCGGTTGACCCAAAGAATATTATGAAAGCCAAAAAGAATGAAGTCAGTAGAATAATTCAATACAAGAGGTGAGGGTCCAAACAAACTGAAAGACAGAGATTCAAAAGATGTCTAAGGACCTCATGTCTCGATAACCACGAAAATACTGTGCTGAACTGAGATTTTCCTCTTACCCCTCTTCATCCAGAAGAAGCTCCTATCCTTTTTTTGTGTACCAACAAATAAGGAACCAGCAAGACTCTTTAGTATTTCCTTTTTTCCAAGAGAAAAGAAAAAAAGAAAGGAAAAGAAGAAAATGCTAGAATCTAGCCACTTTCTAGAGGATCAAGCTATGATGGAACACTAGAGTATTATTTCATGCTCTTTCCATAACAGAACAAGTTTCATCTACCTTTTCTCCTTTTTCTCCTTGAAAGCCTAATCCCATGTTACCCTAGGAGAGAAAAAAACCAACAATGAATGACTAACAAAACAACAGCAACAACAGCAACAACAGCATCACTATAATGTAGGCCTACAGCACTGTTTAAAAAGCCAACAATCAGGTGTAGAAAGAAGACAGGAAAGATATGTACTTACTTTGGGACCTGGTGGCCCAGGGGGACCCATTGGACCCTAAATGTGAACAGGATCAAGATTTTATTTCTTTTGACTTAATTAGGATGCACACAATCGGAGCAATGCTGGGATCTGCCATGATACCCAAACTTTCATCTCTTGCCCCCAAAGTAAAAGTAACTGATACACATGATTTTCAAGTATTCATACCTATAATAGACAGCATAGCCCTTTGATACTGTGCAAACTTCAATTTAAAAGCAACAAACACATAGTTCATTTTTACCTCTGCCCAACGGAAACTCACTTGTAGTATCTTGAAAAAGCAGCTCTTCAGCACATTTCATGATGACAAAGCCTTCAAACATGCGGAGGTCAGCATATTCCCTCTAGTCCGGAGACGAGGAAGTGCTCAGAGTAGTATAATGTAGTGTTTGTAGACAGCACTCTAGGGCTTTGCTGAAGCCCTCATTCATGATTGCTGCTCTGAACACTACTCCAGAGAGAAGCCTTCCCTCTTGTGATTAGATTAAACTATCTAAGTTCAAGTATTCTATGCTTGAAGTCAGCTGTGCTCAGTCCTTTCAAATGGGCACACACTTTTGCTCATTGTCATGACAAAAATACAGACAAGGAGGGAAAGCTGCCAACATTTTGAACTATTCTATCAACAAGTGCAACAGTTGAGGTTTCTTACCTGCAAACCTGGTAACCCTATAGGGCCTGCAGAACCTATTGGACCTGGAAAACCTTTTGGGCCCTATAAGAAGAACACAGGACAAATACAGAATGTGCAGCACTTACCCCATCAAACCCCAACCAAAGACGAAGTGGATCTCAGGAAACATTAAGTAATTTCCCCTAAGTAATTACGCCAATATAAATACTGTAACAATCCATTTCATATTATTGGATGTATTTTGAAAATCAAAGTTACAGAGTTCAATGGTAGAAGGGAGTTTGATTTGAAAAAGGAAAAACGGAACAGATAACAGCAAAAATCTGACTTCCTCTACCATAATGTGGATCCACTCATACCATTACAAAGCTGGAATTGCTTATGCTACCGATATCACACATGTAAATACAAGGCCCACTAATTTGAAAAGCATCCTTGAGAACTAACAAGAAAAATTACCTACTTAATATTCTTTAAAATCATTATTCCCTGAATTAAATAACTTACAGAAATTCCATCCAATCCAGGAAGACCATTTTCTCCCTAAAAATTATAAAAGCATGGGTAAAAATTACAGTATGTTATTGCAACAAACAATATGGAACATAAAGTTTTGTATAAATAGAGATATTTGCTGCTAGTTAATATTAGATCAAGTGTAAATAGGAAAATATTTTGGCACTTGTGCTTCCATACTTAGATTGGGTAATGGAGAGATTCCAAAACTCCAGAGAAATTACAACCATTTTATTTATGGGTAACAAGAGAAACTAAAGTTGCATAGAAAAAAATTTGTATTAATTGTAAAAACACTGGAAAATATGCTATAAAAACTTTCATTACAAAACCACTATAAAATATGTAAAAGCATATCATTATTATATCAAATTATTTGTATTTCCCATAAATACTGAAGTAAATATATAAAGATCTGTTTAACTTTTACTAACTTATGAGTGCATATAATGTGGGTAGAATTTTAGAAAAGTTCTTAATTTTGACCAACAAAGTCAGTGTGAGGGGCCTTACACGACAGAATAAATTTCTTAGTATTTTCAATATTTAATGAAGCCAGAGGCTGCTAAATATTGCTGAATTCAGTACCACAAGAGGTACTGAATCCTTTGTAGATTTATTCTGAACCTATTACTTCTGGCAAAAATCAAAACCATGGTAAGCCGGTGAGTGTTTATTTCAAGGCAACGAAGAACCAAATCTTTTACATGAGCGTACTCAAGAACCTATTCACTGTTCTGAACAATAAACTGAAATCGTCTATCCATAGTTTGTATTTTCAGTACAGGAAACAGAATTACAGACTTGATACAGACATTTCAGGGTGAGGTCCTTATTAAATAGAGAGAGTAAAATCCCGACTTCACAGTGGCAAAGGAATATTATGAGTGGGATATGATATTCATGTATTTAAACAGAAAATATGACTGATTACTTACTAGTATTTCCCAGTACAAAAAACACTGGGAGGCAGCTGGGATCTCATAGTAGAAATCTTAACATGCACCTGTGAGTTTCCTGAGCTGTTATTTCAACAACCCTGGCACATGCAAAGATGTCAGTTACAGGAAAGTTCAGAGAGTAGGTGAAGAGCCCGTGCTTTGCTACAGCTACATCTAGAAACACATATGCTACCTCATACAAGTCAGAATAAGCTTACAAGAAATTCCTCACATCCATGGTTTGACACCACAAATGAATGGTGCTAGCTCTCCAGAGGCAAGCGAAGGATCAGCAACTACACTGAACAGTAACAGGATAAGCAATGCCCCAGCATCCCCGTGTGGGATGAGCAAGATCTCTGCAAAGACCAAGCAATTCCACGTTCTGGGAGCACTCTGTGTTGTCATTAATAAAGTTACTGTAATGCCTTTTCCACAGCTCTGCATTCAGACATACCCAGGACACCCACGCCTAACCACATGAGCAATCTAACCTGCAGCATCAGCCCTACAACCGGCAGGACATTAAAGTGTTTCTTGTACTGCATTTTCTCCTACATGATGACAAGTCTTACCTTCATTCCTTTAAGACTGCCTTGAGCAAAAACAGGTTCTCCTTTAAGGCCTTTTTGGCCAGGACGACCCTGATGAAAAAAAAAAGAAAAAATAAATTTCTGGAAAAAATATTGATTTGTTTTTTAAAGAATTTATATTCAGCATAATGAACAAGGCAAACTCCTGGATCCAGTAAACTGCAAAAGTACGACTGCAGCTTTGTCAAAGAAGCCGTGGTATTAAGAGAACTGAAGACTTCCTGCGGCTTTAGAAAAACAAGGTTCTGCAAACATTTTCTCTGGTATTTTCCTGTTTATATTAGATTTCCCTTTTATTTTAGGCCTTTGACAACTTTTAAGACCCTATTTGAATCTGTCTGACATGGGGTAACGCTCCTGTTCATGTACATATCAATGCCATCCAGAGGGGCCTTAACAGGCTAGAGAAGTGGGCCTGTGTGAACCTCATGCGGTTCAACAAGGCCAAGTGCAAGGTCCTGCACCTGAGCTGGGGCAATCCCAAACATGGATTCAGGCTGGGCGATGAGTGGATTGAGAGCAGCCCTGAGGAGAAGGAGTTCGGGGTACTAGTGGATGAAAAACTGAGTATGAGCCCGCAATGTGCGCTCGCAGCCCAGAAAGCCAACCGTATCCTGGGCTGCATCACAAGCAGCATGGCCAGCAGGTCGAGGGAGGTGATTCTCCCCTTCTGCTCCGCTCTGGTGAGACCCCACCTGCAATACTGCCTCCAGCTCTGGGGCCCCCAACATACAAAAGACATGGACCTGCTCGAGCGGGTCCAGAGTAGGGCCGCAAAGGTGATCAGGTTGCTGGAGCATCCCACTATGAGGACGGGCTGGAAGTTGAGGTTGTTCAGCCTGGAGAAGAGAAGGCTCCAGGGACACCTTACTGCAGCCTTCCAGTACTTAAAGGGGTCCTATAAGAAAGATGAGGAGGAACTTTTTGTCAGGGAGCGTAGTGACAGGATGAGGACTAATGGTTTTATAGTGGAAGAGTGTAGATTTAAATTAGATGCTAGAAAGAAGTTCTTTACTGTGACGGTGGTGAGGCACTGGAAGAGGTTGCCCAGAGAGGCTGTGGATGCCCCATCCCTGGAAGTGTTCAAGGCCAGTTTGGATGGGGCTTTGAGCAACCTGGGCTAGTGGAAGGTGTCCCTGCCCTTGGCAGGGGAGTTGGAACTAGATGATCTTTAAGGTTGCTTCCAACCCAAAACATTCTATGATTCTATCTCTTGTTTAACACTGTAAATCACCAAATTTTGTTTAGAATCAATGAAAGAAAAAACTGGTGGACTGCACAAATCTTCTGAAAAAGCTGCCATTATAATTCTAGATTTACCCAATTTATTTTAATCTTGATCATCCCATCCAATTTATCTGAGGTGATTTCATTTAATTGCCAACTTAATTTGAGAGGGGTTGGCTGATCCAAGCAGCTTTCCTTGCCAAAAATGTAATCCTACAAGCATTACAAAATAGAAATTTGGGCAGTAGGTATGAGTAAATCAGTTACTTTAGAAAGCAGGACTTTAATTTGATCTTATTGCTTTGGTATTTTCCAACGTCATATGAATTTCAAGTCTAGATGACATGTAAAGATGTCTTAGCACAGTTTAGAAATGCTGAAACAAATGGCATTATTTACATCCGCCAGCTGTATTTTCTTACTCTTCTTCATGTATACATGCAAAGGAGTTCCATTACATGTATGATTAGTCACACGACCTGTGTGTGTAAGATCAGGGTTTGAATGTCAACAAATATTCAAATATTTGTCAAATATTTATAATATCAAGTCAAATATTTTTTGCTTACACTTCAAAAATAACCACATACTTTTATAAAAGACTATAATTCCCAAAACCATTTAGGAGTGGAGTTCTTATAATTAATCCTACCCACTTAAAACAGAGTGTAGAGCGCGACCCAGCTACCATCACTTCCTTTACAGTCAATACAGAAAAATGGGTATCTCCAAAGACAATTCATCCTGAAATGTAGAGGGGGAGAAGTGCTCTTGCAAGTACCACTGTCTGTAAGAGGGGAGTCCAGATGAATAGATGAGACACCTAACTTTAAGGTGTCCAATGCAGGCTAGATAAAATTCCAACCTGGTAGAAAAATGTTTTCAAAAGTAAAACACATATCCTGGGAAGTAAATCCTATTGACACTCAGTGAGACTGAAGCTTTTGGCTATCTTAAGACCTGAAGGAAGGCATCCAATATTTGATGCATAGAGTTGAACATGTGATAACATCCTTTCCTGAATCAGCATTCACTAACTTGAAATGTGCCAGGTGGAAGATTTTTGACACTTCATGGTTCTTAAAAACTTTATCATGGTTTCTTCTGAGTTAGCTTGAATACTGCCAGTGACAATGTTATAACTTGGCGTGGGAGCATACTGAAATCACAGGATCTTCATTTTGTCCTCAGAGTGGAATTTCAATATGAAAATGAGACCGAGCTCTAGCAATGCTAATAAACTTAAGAGTTATTAAGGTTCTCCCTAAGTACTCGAGAGTTACTTTTCCAACAATGGCATGAAAAGCAAATCCCAGCTTAGTGACTACAAAACACCATATTTGGGTTGGGACGTACAGGCATCCCAGGTAGGCCAGGAAACCCATCTGATCCAGAAACACCAGGACTCCCAGTGGTACCATTGCAGCCATCGAGGCCAGGCAGACCTCTAGGTCCAGATTGCCCAGGGTGACCCTGTGAAAAGGGGAAAAAGAGAGAATGACTGACAGGATGCATTTTTTATTAGTAATACTGTCCCCAGAAAACTGATATCTTCCAAATGGCAGCAAAACAAAAAAACGAAACACACAACTCCCACTCAAGTTCAGTGTATAGCAGACTGCAACAGAACTAGCTTCTTTGGCCAGCATTGTTTATCCTCCCCAAAGCTTAAATCCTAGAACATTGGCTGCATTCATTTGATTACCTTTTTCTCCAAGGGACAATTTTCTTAAGTACATAACTTGTGCATGAGTAGGTCCCAAAAGGGCAATACTCATCCCACAGCAGTCTGAAATATACGGCATATAACAGTGTAAAACAGCACACAGGGGTGCACCTGACACCAGGAATGGAAGTTGCTCATGTTAAAACAAGGGCAGAGGCAGGCTCAACAGTACCGAGCATTTATAATTCCAATCTGCTTAAAGTTTCAGTGACTTCCCTTCCTCTCCAGTGTGGATTCTTTCCTTTAATAGTTCAACAGATGTTACAGCTCCAGCATCAGGCCATTCAAGCAAAACAGCTTTTCTCGTTATGTTAAACTTAAAACTTTAGACAAAGCAACTGGGAGAAAGACCTAATTAAACTAACAGCATTTAAAAGAAAGTATTTGTAATGGTCAATTATTAATCAAGCAAAGTAGAACACAATTGTACCTAATTCTGATTTCACATCTCTTTTGCTTCGGTATAGCTCTATCAATTTGACTTGCGTTTACTCAGCACCGTACTGATTTGAGACTTTAGTTACTTTTTCTTCAGTGTCATATGGGTACGTGTAGGCAAAACGCAGAAAGGCAGAACTGTCAGTCACACTACCCAGGTTTCAAGCAGCTCCTCATTCTATCCACCTTTTCACAGAAATGAGTTCTGTGGCACTCAAAGACAGTGTTTTGTGGCAGGAAGAAAAATGAAACTTATGGAGATAGTATCAGTAACTAACAGTTCTCTCCCTCCCCTCTGTACACCCTGATCTTGACTCATCCCAAAAGTACTTTTGTTTGATCCCAAAGATTCATCCTTAAGATATGGCATTAAACAAGTTATGACTCACACTAGGAAAGTAAAAAAATAAACATGGATAAAATGGAGATAAAGCAGAACATTAACAATCGTTCACGCCTGACACTTAAAACAAAACACATCTGTGTTGCTGAAGGTCTGCCCAGCCCAAGCCAATAGCATATGCTCTGACCAAACTCAATGAGAACTTTGCAGTAATGTAAAGCCTTTTATCTAAGGATCTTAAAATGCCTTGCAAAAATGTGGGAATGCTATAACCTTCATTTTACGGATGAGAAGCTGGGGGCACACAGCAGCAGAGTGACTTTCCCAAAGATGCAGAGCAACTTAGGCCATAATTATGTAAATACTGAAGCTGATCTCTGGTCTCAGCTGCTGCCAGGAGGGCCATCGCACACTCCTTACTGACACCTACCTCTTCCCTGTGCTGGCATAAGCCCAGGCAGAATAGGCGAGTCAGAGCAGGAAACCAACACAGCAGAGAAAGAACTGCTCTGTTTCTTAATGGGGTTAATTTTCAGCCAGATGAGTTCCTTGGTCCAGCTCATTTGGCAACTGCATTGCAATTTGTGCCAACAAAATGGAGAGAAGGGGAGAGAGCCTGGATCTGCTCTCTGTCAGTCAACAAGGTGCAAACTGAATGAATGTAAAGTGTGCCTGCACTACAGGATCAAGGCAGCTCACCCAGACAAGTTAAATTTGAGATTAAACAAGGCCTCAGGACATGGAATGAAGTAATCCCAAAGCATTAGCATCAGGCACCACTGCGTACATAGTACCAGTTGCCCTGATGATTAAAGTCTGTTTGTCAAAACACCCACATGTGGTGTGCAAGCAGGGACTTGCCAGGCCTTGATAAAGCGACAGGAGAAGGCTGAAACACCAATTTATTGCCACTTGTGTTTGTCTCTTAGAAGCAACCCACCCTTCTCCATCCATATGGGACGTCATAGGCAAGAGCAGCAAGTAAGTCTCCGACGGGACAGGCTGTGAACTGCAGAGGGAGGCCAGGGTGGTCAATGTCTACCAGGTCTTTCACTTTGTTTACAACATCAACAAAACCAGAAGCTATGTGGGACAAGTGCACATATATCTGGTTACAACATAAGGTGGCCAGCTGCAGGGTTTAGTGAAGCTAAACAGCCAACATCTGCCCCTCAGAGCTAGACAACAGGGAGCCAAGCTGCTAAGCCTTTAGTGCTGGCCGAGAGCCAGCCCATGGCAAGCAGCTGACTGGTGGCCTCACATCTTGGGAAAAGCTTTGGGTGAGATCTAACTCTTGGACCAACACAGTCTGTAAGTGGCCCAAAGGACTTTGGTATCCTCTTAATAAGTGAGAAGGGCTCACAAAGAGAGGACAAAGTATGCTGACCACAGTGATTTCTTATGTGTATTAAATAAATCCGTGGCCCTGTCACTTAATCCCATGGCATCCATGTCTGTGGTTCTGACCCAAAGCATGACACAGACTGACACACACGCACATACATACACATGCTGTCTCTTTTGCTTTAGGAAAAAAATCCACGGAATTTCCTACTTTCTAGCTAATCTGCTATCAGAGTTGACAATGTTTAGTTTTAAGTACCTTTCCTGAGAAGATACTGAGCACCCCCAAGTGACTTCCTTGAGAGCTGTAAAGTTCTGGCTTAAACAAACCTTTTCCCCACGGATTTAAAATACTGATTTGAAGAGCTGTGTTGACCTGAAAAACGGTGGTTAATAGTTTCACTGCTCTCACCTCCTCTAATTCCTGTTCGGGCAGATGTGCCAATTTAGCACAAGCACCTCAATTGACTAAGGCAGAAGACTTTTACAGGCTTTACTTATACATGGCAAGGTGACTAATTTACAGACCTGAATTAAAATACAGGCTAGAGAGATCACTTGTGCTCTCTGTTCTCACAAAAGGAGACATTCCCTGTGAGACAGATAAGGAAACTTGAACTGTTCATCTAGGCCCTTGCTTTATCTGACTTTCATTCATACACTAACACTGTGGTCCCACAGGGCCTCTTCTCTAAATCAAACAGCACAAAGGCAATCCCAACAGAAGAGCGCAACAAATATTTAAAAACAGGGAAACAAATTCAATTAAAAGTGAACACAAAACTAATTGAATAAGCAGTTTCATGGATTGCTATGGCAAAGTGGCCTTTTTACGGCCATCGCCAAGTGCTTGCGTTTCCTCTAAGAGGGTCACAAAATAGAGAACTTTGCCTCTCCGTGTAGCTCTGGCTTTCATGGTACAGACAAAGGCTCACTTACAGAACTATTTCCCTCTAAAACTCCTTGCACAGTTCATGAAAAACTATATACATCTCCTGGCTCCAGTTCCAGCCTTTTCCAGAGGTGTCCTTGAATCTTGTCCTACAGGGAAAAATAAACTTCCCGAGCAGGGCTAAGGATTTGAGGGTTTCTTCTACAGTGTGACACGAAAGGCTAGCAATAAACACATGTAGCTGCTGTATTTACTAGGTTAAAGGGATTAGTCAGGCCAGCTGCAACAACATGATTCACTTGCCACCAGCACTCCCCAAGGGGACTCCGTGGAACACCACTTCCCTTAAGGTCAATAGTGGGATTCCCCTCTGAATCACAGCCTTGCAGTCCTTTGGCCATGACTAAAATATATCTGCCCATGCTAGCATACCTGCACGCTACAAAAAAATCTCACTTCATATTTAGATGGTAATTGTTGTGCAGAGATAGCAATATATTTTTACTTCTCTCTTACATGTATCAGCACACACGCTCTCTCTCCTTTTCTCTGCACTTCACACATCCATATAATGTGCATCTGTTCGTATGCTTTTCACAAGAAACCTAAGCTACTCTCTATCCTGAAACACAACTGGCGAAAGTATAAATATTTTCTCAACAGTGGTGGTTGCTATTTTCACCCTAGAATAAAAGTATTTATCTCAATGGCTAGAATGTAAACACGATGAACTAGTTTCCCTTCCCCCTTTTTCTGTCCTGCAGTTGTGGCACGGAAGAGCCATAGTGGTGAGCACTTCGCTGTTCATGAGTAGCAAAATCTGTCTCTTTCCCATTCGCCCACCTGCAGAATACTGTAAAGCAGACAGAGTAGATCTCCATATGCTGGAGGCTTTGAATCCTCTCATCTACCTCCTCTACTCTCTCCTTGAAATGCCTGTCGCTGCCAGCTACCTGGCAATGGCTGTTGCTGTATCTCTGCCTCCCCTCATTGTTGGGAATCCCCTTTCCCCAGAGCCTCATCTGAAAAAATACCCTGAGAACAGCATGTTCCCACAGTGTGTTCAATTAAATTAAGTATTATGGGAACAGCTTGTTCTCTTCAGAGCTAGATAGTTGGCTGGTGGGAAAAGAAAAAAAATAGCAGCAAGGGAGTGGAGCAGGAGAGAAAACAGGCAAGGATGAGCAGAGGGGGAGAGAAGGACAAGGGCCAGGAAGGAACTGGAATCAAGGAAGCTCATTTGCAGGGCCAACTGTGCATTTTCAGCCCATCTATCAAAACAATTCAGTTTTTGATAGGAAGCAAGAAAATACAGCTCAACTGTTGGAGCTCTTGGCCAGCTGAGGAAGTAGGGAAGATGAGAAAGAGCATGAGTATACTCTGAAGGCACAAGGATACAGAAAATAGAAAAATGTCATCAAGAAAAGAAAAAGAACTCTAATACCAGAAGGAGAAAGTAGGATGAACTAAATAGTGTAGAGAGAGCAAGAAAGTTTGGGGCAACTTCTAAAGCTGGCTCAGCTAAAACTCCTCTGACATAAAGCGTAAGACTTCTTTGCAAAAATCACTGGGGAAAACCAAAGCAAAAGAAGGCTGGTCAAAACACTCTAGGCACATTATTTTTTTGTATAGCAAAGAAAACAACAGTCACTAGAATGTTAAGTTCTAAAGAAAGAAAGGAACAAACAAAAAAATTCCTGATGGTCAGGGAAGTGGTTACCTACCCCTATCACCTGGAAAATACAGCAATTATCTCTTTCCCATCTTAGGTATCTGAAAGGCTCAGATCTAAACCAGAGCTAGCACCTAGTGGAGAAGCAAGGATTCTCTGGAGGGCCTCAGCTCTAATCATTGTTTTCATTCACATCATAGCAAAAGAAGATTGAGGGATACCTGGTAACAGCTATCACATACAAGAAGGCTACTTCAGAGTTAAAGGGAACAATCCGCTCTCTATGTCGATGATGAGTAAGGTGAGAACTAAGAGGTTTAAACGGCAGAAAGACAGACTGAGGTTAGACATTAGCAGAGCTTTTCTAACAGAGAAGTTACTCTTCACCATCACAAGGTTTTAAAACTTGGTTAGGAAATACATACTAAAAATGGCCTGAAGCACAGCTTATCATGCCTGGTTTTGACTGACTGAGGTCCCTTTCAATTCTCTAAGTCTATGATTTTATGATACGGTGTTTTCTAGACATGGTGCTGAGAGAATATGGTGCTGAAAGAAAAGCTTATCAATGATGCAGTGGATCCTCATGTAACTCGGGTTCACTTCCTGATATGTATCAACTTCCTATCATCCCACAATAGGATCCAAACCTCTTACAAAACAGCGTAAGATCACCAGGTAGACTAACAAACACTGCCATTTCCCTCCAGAGAGAAGCAAACACTTGCAAGTTACGCTCTGCATGTGCTAGAACCGTCTCATTGTGCTTACATGCTTTTGACTGTGACTAACATCCTGGTGATTTATATTTACATATGCAAACTTACTGGGATCCCGTTTATGCCTTGAAATCCTGGAACTCCCATTGGGCCCTGAGGAAAAAGAGTACATATATTTCACTTCATCAATCCGTATATTTCAGTTACCTGTGAGATACTTTTCAATTCAACATTTTCGGTCTTGGACTTCAGCTTTCAAAACCAAAAGAAGCAAACTATCTCATGCAGATTTTCTCTGACCGCAGGGGTCAGTGAAGGCAGGAACTCAGCATCTGAGCTTGACTGGATGCCAAATGAGTGTTTCAGGAATGTTTTAATCAGGCAATTTAAAGTAAAAATATAATCTTCTACTGTACATCTGGGGAAAACAAGATGCCAGGAAAATAAACAATCCAGTATAAGAGTAACTCTCAGTGTCACACTTGACCTTCCAAGAGTTTCAACAGGACTTAGGGGTTTTACTGTCTATACTTGGATAGCACCACCCAGAGATATGCAGACCACTGTATTAACTTCAGACCACCCCTGGCTGAGTTGCAAGTAATTGCCACTTTGCTGGTTCTACTGCTCTGCTCTGGACGGTAGCAAATGAGACTGTGTAAGCAGAATATCCAGCCTAAACTGCTGTTGCTTTGGAAAGGTAAAGTATATTGCTTCCACGAGGGATAAAGAGATAGAATCTTACTGCATGTTGTTATTGCATATGTATCCATTTCAATGGATAGAAACAGCAGTTCTGGAGTAAATAAGGGATTTTCTCAGTGCAAGAAAATTGGTTCCAAGCGTTAAATGCCAGTTCCTAACCTGGGTTTCTGTGCCTTCCAAAATCTGGGTTTAATGATTTCAGTGTTATCTGCTAGAATTATGAAAATGCTATCACTCATATTGGCACCCAGTCCTTGTTTTGAATCCTCCATTGCCTTTCAGGTGAATGCAACACCGAAGCAATAACTTTCATTGTCATAATTTTCCATTTACTTCGTTCTTTCTCTTACGAGAAAGGGTGACTAGAACGCCAATGTGTTGACTAATATTAAATGAGACGAGGGATGTAACTCTAGCATGTGAAAGTCCAATTGAGCTAGTTTTCATCTAGCTAGCTCACCTATGAGTAGCTGGGAAAACATGGAAGACAAAGTCTGCTCTGCAGGTCCTGATACCTAAACTATCTGTCTTTTACTTATTTGTACACATGACCCGAGCACCTTGCATCAAGTAGACTGGTAAGATGCTCTAGGATAGTCCCAGAATGCAAGCCCTTGTCCTGATGTCCCAGACTTCCTTCAGTTTTTAGAAACCAGCACAGCATGCAGGTCTTTTAAGCTTTCAAGCTGTTGTCCTTGAAACATTCCTTTTGTCCAGCCACATAAGCATGAAAGTAGGAATCGCATCCCAGTCCCTGAATCAGACAATATCTGACTTCCCAATTTATAATTCATTACATAACCTCTGTCAGGCTATGTGGTAGGAGCATATACGCCGCTCCGGCCTATGAGGTGGGACTCAATGAGCCCTCTGCATGCAACCCAAAACTCATGATGTGAACACATGCCTGGTGCACAACGTAAACTTTCCTTAAGGTGAACTATCCACATGTATCCACTTTTTATTACTGAAAGTCTTCATGCTTTCTTTCATTCTTTTACCTAGCTCCAAACTCTCCTTTTGATACTTCCTTCCTAAGGAGAGACAGCAGAACAGATCCTAAGGGCATTAAGACATTTCTGTGTTTGCTGTTCTGCCCATTCTTGCACACTGCATTCATTGACACCCACATCTTATGGGTTATTCAATTGAATATGACAGAGTTTATAATATTCTTTCTGTTATAAGTAACTTTGCACTTGCAAAACTGAATTGCAGGTTTCATTTAGTACCCATTCCTTTTACTTTTCTAGACACCAACTCAGGATCTTCTACACAGGAACCAGCTCCAGGTCTCTCTGAACATCGTGTGATTAACACCCATCTATCCGTGGGCATGCGAAGCGGAAGACTACTTGCAACAGCAATACTCATTTGGCTATGGTTCATCTACCAAGGTGGCTACAATGTTCAGCAGCTTTAGGAACTGGATTGTCATTCAAAAATAAAAGCAAGAGATTCTCTAAAGATACGCATGAAATGCTGTCATGTTCTTACCCCTGGGCAGATAGTCCAAGATTATCGTTATTAATTCAAAAATATATACAAGGCCATAGGTCTATTGCAGGGGCAGAAAAGTCACTGTTGAGCCTACCTTGTCGCCTTTCTGTCCAGCTGGTCCAGGGGGGCCCGCTGCTCCCTTATCACCTTTTGCTCCTGGCAGACCTTCTGGGCCAGTAAATCCAGGTGCACCTATCGGTCCTTGAAGCCCAATCGGTCCTGGTCGACCCTAATATACAACAAAAAATAACTCAATGCACCGTGTTCACAAACTCCTTTGCAATTAGTCTATCCAACTCAATCTGTAATCCAATTTGATACCTCTCAAGGTAGTTAGGACATCTCAAGTTTTCCCTGTACGTTCTCAGATAAAGAGTTTTTAGAAGATATTTCAGGTAAGTCATGAGTAATAGTAAGAAATCTCCCCTTTTTCCTGGAAGATTTTTTACTACCCATATTGCTGTAGGAAGGAACAGGGGAAGACAACAGTGTTTTGAGATCAAACTGGCTCCTTCTTCTTGAGTTTGTAGCTCTATTTCCAAGCTGCAAAGCGCAAAAAGATTTTGCTTAAGTTTTAGATCAAGCACAATAAAAAGATAACACAACATGCAAGAAGTGCGTGGGTCACATGCAGTCAGAAAGCACACTTTAGAGTATTTGAAACTAGTACAATGGTTGGCCTAAGATTGGGATTGAGTCCACTGTGCTCTCCTGCTTAGCTTATAGACGGGGTGTGGATTTTGATTTCTCGAGCAAAGAAGGGTGCAATGACTGAGCATTGCCCGAAGATGGCAGCCTTTTCAACAACTGCAGAGATTTATATGTGACTGATGAACTTTTATTGTTCTATCACTGTACGGATGTGCAGGGTAGCCTAGTACTTGTTTCTGAAACAAGCCAACGTTTAAAAAATTTGCTGTAGGTGCTCTGAATTTTTATTAGCCTCAAAAACTGCCTCCTGGCAGCTGAACGCTTAACACAGTTTTGTGTTAATGTTTTTGTACTTTTCATTTGGTTCATTTGGAGATCAACAGAGTCTGAGGTCCCAAAGTATCAGTAGAAAATGGCAGTTTAGGTCTATGCTTTCGACTGGCAAGGCAGTCAGTGGATTACATGAAGCTGTCCGTGTAAAGAGTCAAGCCTTACATTAAAAGACATAGAATGGAGGAGGAAGTAAAAAAAAAAAAAAAATCCTCCTCCTTTCAATTCTCCTGTACACTCATGTGCATGGTAGTGTGTTTCCCTTCTATTTCCCTAACTCCTTAAAACAGCAGAAGGAATGCAGCTCCCTGCTGCAAGTGTTTTAGTAATCTCAGCTGGAGACACACAAAGTCCTGACTCCATGCCTTGACAGTTAAAAGACTTTACAGTTAATTTAAAAATGCATTTTTACATGTCAATAATCAAGCAAAGTGAAACAAACTGTAACTGATTTTTAAAATTCTTTTTTCCAGGATCATTTTTAGTACCTTTTTAGGCTAAAACATTTTGTCCCATATTCCATGTTTCTTCATTACTGGAGCAGTTTTCTTTTAAAGTGCAGCAATTCCCCCATGTCACTCTTGCTGTTGTGATTGTTTCATCCTGGCCTTTTAACTAAGGTCATGTTTTATATTTCATACCTTTTCTGTCTAGACGTTGTCCATCCTATGCACTTCCAGAAGCACAGACTTCCATCTGAAAAGGCTTTTCTGCTGATTATTTTTTGCTTTCTTCACTCTAGGCTAATTATCAATGGAATCCTTTATATTGGGAAACATATGATCATAACATTAATCCCCAAATCTTCAGTGGTCCTTGGCAACCGTACACAACAAGGAACATGTTAGGAAAAATCACATGCTTTGCTCTCACTTTCAGTCTCAGCTTTAACTTTTTAATTTCCCATAGTCACAATTCAGAGTCTTTCAGGCAACACCTCACTTACAAGACGTGGATTGTGGACTGTTTACCTCAAGGCAACACAGCAGCAGAGAGACATATGGTAAAAATGGGTGTGTTAGTGTTATAGCCAGCCACCATCCACAAAAGCAACAACATCCAAGATTCCGCCAAGGCTTCTAGAGAAAACACACTGTGAATTCCTCACTTGATTGAATTGCTAACACTTCTGTATTCAATTAGTCTGATTGCCTAGTTAATGACAGTGTTTCACAATGACTGGAACTGATCGGAATTAAAATTTTAGGAGGCTTTTGTTCCGCTCTGCTGCAGGTCACTTTGAGAAATATATCTAGATGAGACAGTAAAGACCAGTAACTACACATTTTGCTTGTGTTTGGGTCTGCAGCTCTCTTGACAGAAGATTTAACCATGTTCTCTGTGATTTCAGGGCCCACCGGTAAAAAACTCTCTTTTGCCTTAGAGCCCTACAAGAAAGATTTTAACAACACTTGAAGATTTTGTCCCCTGCCTTAGAGTGTCACTAAACCATAAAGACACAGTAAAGTGCTTCTAATCTCTCCGATAATGTGATTATGCCATGATAATCAGGCTCTCAAGAATTCCTACTGTTCCTTTTGAAGTCTGTGTGGATGGAAATCATGTTTTCTATGCTGAAACAAAGGACTTGCCTCCACTGCTAAAAAAGCAGCATTTTTCATCATTCAGTAGCACTCCCATGAACTGTCCCAAGACAAAAGCATTATAAAAAGCAGGCACTGTGGTGTGCAGGAGCAATTCCAGGATAAAAGCAAAACGAAGACTCAGGTTTTACCACAAGGTAAACTTAAAGTGTTCAACACCAGGTGGAACTACTCTTTGACCTCAATGAGTTTACCTTATGGTAAAAAGTTAAGCGCCTAGTCTTTACTGTGTTTTGGCATCAGGATTGCTCTTACCTATCCAAAGGATAAAAAGAATACAGTCTCTCTTAGCGGTAAGGATAAGCTTAAACATAAGATGTGGATTACATCAAACAGAAACTACAGTGAATCAACAGAGCTCCCTATCCACAACCTGCATTCTCAAACATATTTGTGCACCAGGCTTTTACTACACAAGTAGCACTAAATGAGATGACTGCCCCTCTGTAATGAATATGATGCTGGTGAAAAATGGCATTATTTCTTGATATACCATGGTGTTTCCATAGATAATTTCAGGTTTTTGACCAAGTTTGTGCCACAAGTTCAATATGAGTCATATGCATCTCTGTTATGCACTTAGCCATTGCAAACCGTTAAAAATAGAGAGATGTCTCAGACATTCAGGTTTCCATTCTCAATGTGTGGTAACCAAGAGGAAAAAATGGCTGGGATAGGAACCTCCCATTGCTTCTGCATCACCACACTGCAGAAGGTGGTAAAACAAAATGGCCTGAAAATGTAATTTGATGGCAGTGTCTTTCAAGATGGAAAAGGTTCTGCAACGTGTGCCTTCTTCCCTTCACCCTTTTAGTTCACCTGCATGCCAGGGTGTCATGAGGAAAGGCTAATATGGTGGGTAAAGATGGGGCCTCTCTAATGCTACACAATTAAATACATCACAGTTTCTCTATTGTCCCTACCCCTTTTGCTAACTCTAATACCCCACAAATTTTTGCCCACTGAAGCAGAGCTGCTACACATAGCATTGCAAATTCCAAACATTCTTTTTTTCCCACTGCCTCTGTGAGCTTGGAGAATAAAGTGTAAATCTATTTTATTTGTTGCTGTGCAAAGGACCACATGTGGCAGTGGTATGGAACCACCAGACATGCCCCTTATTTCAGGGACAAAAAATAATATAAGTGCTTACTTACTTGGGGGACAGTTCTACTAGCCTCACTCACTACAAAATACTAGCTTAGTGATTCATCACCAAAAGGGGATACTGGAACTCACAAAGCAAGATAAGTTCAGCAGGATGAGTAACTAAGCAGAGTACTACTGATCAGGTAGGGCAGAACTGATCCCTATTTCAGTTAGTAAATTTGTAGACTGCCATATTACAAGCAGCAAAGCATTATTATTTTCTAAGCAAAATTAAGGTCCAGTGTACGAAAAGAGCAACTGAATTTAAAGATGTCCACGTTTTATCAAACTAACATATAGTTCCTTCTCTATGAGAATTCAGTGACCACATTTAAAAATGGGTCTTATTCATGCTGTCTATTTTTTCATCCATTTTTTCCCCCCATAAACAACATTTTACCAACACAAAAATTTGCTAGTGACAAAGATTTACTTCACAAACAAATGCTTTGTAGTCTGAAGCATCTTATACTTGGTGGATTACATTAAGGCAAACCAAAGAGCCAACCACTGAATTATTATGGCCCTAAAAATGTATGTTCTCATATACTGCATACACTAAGCAGAATCTAGCCCAAAACTTTCAAGGAAGATCTACATACCCGATTCCCATGTTGTACAGAATAGCCTGTACAAGGGACTGATCCTTCGAGATCCTCTTTCACACAGGCAAATGGCATTACCCATTTACATCATGGCCATTCTCTCCGGTCAGGGGTGCCACATTACAAAAGGCAATACACGACTCACGCTGGACTCAGATGAAGCGTCTATAGGTGATTTACTGGTGCAAGGCAGCAGTGTCCATTAGTGAGTAGCATGACTTTAGGCTAGCCACTTCTACTTTCTACCTCCATTTCCTCCCTTCTCCTCTTCAGTCTGCCCTGCCTTTGCTGCAAGATTCCTGCAGCAGTGGTTATCTCTTGCTGGATAGACAGTGCCTAGCACAAGAGAGTCCTGGTCTCAACAGGGGCCCCACAGTTCTACAGTAATAATAATAATTACTGATGAAAAACCCTTCACTATTTTCCTAAATTACAGGTCAGGTATCCAGTGCCCTGCTCACATTCCAGAGTGAGTAATTATTTTCCCTACTGAAAAATGCTTTGTACTTTTAAAGAAAATTATTCAGCTTTTCTTCTAAAAACTTAGGGAAAGTCTTGTTCAAAATGGCTTCTTTATTTCTGTCATATAATTTACTGTTCCTCTACACAGCTTTTCACCCACACAGCATGAGATGAATGCACAAAACTGTATATACACACAGAAATAATGGACCGGAAAAAACATCCTGCGCAACAATCCTACTTCATCCAGCACCTTCCCCAAAATCTCATGGTTGTTTTTTTTTCTTTGTTGTTCTCTGCTTTTTAAGGAAGTGTAACAGGGTAATAATTTTTTAAATTAATTTTTAAGAAAAGAGACAAATTATTCCTGTACCATGTGAAATTCTTTAAAATAATAATTCATTTTAGAAGTTTTCTGTTTATGCAAAGCAGCGCTTGGCGTGCTGTCAGGGCTGCTCTGGTCATCTCGCGAGCAATCTTTTAATGTAGTAATGAGCAACTGCAGACTGTTTCTCATAATAATTTCCAATTTTAGTTCATGTGATAAAGTCCATTTTCAAAAATACTTCTGTTATTACCACTAAGCCTGATTAGACATGACCACAAGTAGAAAATCCAGGTGGTAAAAAAACACGTGTGCGCATATATATATATATGGTTCTACACCCTATTTTTAAACTGCTTAAAAAAAAAGTTATTGAAATTTGATTCCATAAACCATTTGCTTCTTGAATCTTCTATTTCAGTAACATAAATAAAAAAAGTTGCAATGGAAGGTTGTATCTAGCAAACCACAGTATAAATACAGAACTGCATATAAAACCTGGACACTTTTTTTTAAAAATTATTTTCAAATATTTCAAATATGTTTACTTTTAAATCGGATATTTAAATCTCTGAAAAGTTTATTCTTTAAAATGTTCAATTTCCAGTTAAAAACTTTCATGGAACATCCTGATCCAATCAATTCCACATATTTGCTATTTCTATTTATAGCACACAAACAGACCACATACTGTTGTCTTTTTCCCCACCACAGACAATGCCAGGAGTGACTCAGTGTTAAATCTAAGCAATTATTCTATTTTATACTTCATAATCTTTAAAGAAACTACTTTTTTTAAAAAAAGTAAGACAGTCAAAAAGGATGACTTTAAGTCAGACTGCTTTTTTGCTTTGATGTACTGAAATGTCCAAGTTAGATAAGAAAGTAAAAGCATGTGGAAAGGCTCCAGGCCACAGAGAACACAGATAACATGAAAGTAAGTGAAAGTCACTTGTGGGTTGTAACATCTGTGCGAGAGATGCGCCGGGTAGGCGATAGCCTTCCTATGCTGCACTGCAGAGAGAAGGGGATCCGTGTGTAACACTGAGCGTCATACAACGGGCACTACAGAAATATAAAGATACTACTCGAGGGGATTTTTTAAAATAAACAACAAGCAACAGGATTTATGAAGCATAGTGATGACTTATGTTGTATTTCAATTAAATGAATAACCATCATATGAAAATCATGAGTTAAAGCTTATTTTTAAGGAGCTACGCTATGTATCTGAATAACATTCACTTGCCCTTTTCATAATCATCACTCAGAATTATGCCTTTATTTCAGCAGAAACTGCATGAAACATGGTTTGCAGAGACTAGATACTGACGAATTGCCTTGCAGACTATCACCGCAACAAAGGTGATCACCCCTGAATCCCCAGCTTACCCACTGTTTGTTTAAGCTAATTTGGCCATGAGGCTCAGGTGATACATAGTCATCTGAGATGAGCTTTTTGCTACTTGCCACAGCAAAAGGGTTTTTTTGCTAGCTTGACTGATCTCTTTAGGGCCTTTTTGTGTTTTAAATTGGAAGGGCAATGCTACGTTCATACACAAATGGAGAGCAATTCATGTAGACAGCATACGAGACTGACAACTGACACTACTCCTCTGAAACCATGCACGTGTTTAAGCCTGACTTAGAGGCAACTGAGGAAATGAGGCATGAAGGAGGAGGTGAGTAACAGTAGGCAGGAACCGCTCCCACACCTCATGGAGCTCTGGCATTACATTACACTCATCAACATTCCAAAAAATAGGGCTTATATTGAAAGGACACGATTATGAAATCTTAACAAAAATGTTGCAGCGAGTGAGGTCTAACTGACTCCAATTCACTTATGAACTAAGTGGTTTTTTATTTAACAAAAGAGCATAGTACAGCCAAAGGTTTGAATGGTTTATGAGATTTTATGGTCTTTTGCAACCTCAGTTCATCTTTTCTTCCTCAAGTCTTTGGTGCCTAATCTCTAAAAAATGTTTTAGAAAGTCTTTACAGTTCCCTGACCTGTTCACATAGGACAGCAGCTGTCATAACATTTTTCTGCCCTTAACTGAGGGAAGGACACTTCTGAATATTGTGTACATCTCTTGACAGCAGTACAATTCCTGAGCTGAATTTTAATACAAAAGAACTAGTTATTTCAGAAGAAAACAATAGGGTTTCTGTAGGACTGCCTTCCATTTTCCTGACGGCTGTACAGGAAAGTAGACAAGGTAACATATGCCACACATTTTTTTCCCCAGAATGCATACATGTCTCTGGTGAGAGCGTGGCAGTAGAAAATGACCAAATGACGGCTTCTCAGCAGTCAGTCCCCAAAACAGAAGATGGGTCAAATGAAAAGCAAGGGTTATAGCTGCTGACCCTACTGGCTTTGGTTGTAGGGCTTGTCTCTATCCAGACTGATCTGCAGATGCCACTGGCTCTACTGCCAACTATTTTTTACCCCTTACAGGCCAGTACAGCCTTTTACAGTGATACAGAACAGCAGGTATCTACATCACTATTGCTCTAGCAAAGGATCAGCTAACTGGTTGTAATTAGCTTTCATGTTTATTGAAAAATGTGTGAATTAAAATAATAATTAAAATTGCTTTATTCTTGAGTAACCCATAGTGATATGCTACACACAAGCGTGACCGGCAAAGGACGGCAGCCCACAATTACTGCCAGCTTCACTTTGCTTTCTTCTTCTTCAGCCTTACTGTCCTTACTTCTGGTAGTACTTTTACTGTCCTCAGAAATACTTTGCAGTCTGCTTTTACATTTTGTGTTTAAAATTGTCTCTTACTCAATAACTTGTTTGTTTCAATCAGACAATCGAATGCGATCACTTAGTTTTATCTCTTATTTTAATTGTTTCTATCTGTTGCTTTTCACATGACAAACAATATAGATGAACTTCAGAGACACACTGGGGTTTATTAACTGAGCTTATACAATTTCCAACACTTGGCTACAGGCCTTGTGGTATGTACTGTGTGTATATATATATATATAATATATACATGTATATATAGTCTCTCCAGCACATTTGCTAAGATCAAGCACACTATTTTTCACAAACCATTTAAAGTGGTTTTACCCAACTCATTACTGAGCAAGGTACCACAGTAATTACAGATATTAGATGAATCCCTTGGGAGAAACTGATATTGAATCATAGTGATTTCACAGGCAGTCACATCAGGGCTGTCCATGAAACCACAGCTTCTGACTGTCCTTAAGATACACCCTACAACACACAACCTTTTCAGGGATCTGCTATGGGCTCACAAGGAAAGAACTTGCAGTGTTGTGTTATTTTCCCTTCCACTTATGCCTAGCACCCTACAGAACAAACCAAAAAAACCCAACGTGTTTCTGAAGAACTTTTAAAGTGAACAGCTACAATGAACTTTTTGCTACCTCCCCCTCTGGCTGGCATTTCCAAGCTGCCTTCTTCATGGACTCAAGTGACAGAAGATTCATTGTTGCAAAAAAATGTTGTCAGTAAAAAATTAGCTGTATTAAGTAGTGTACTGAACAAGTGAAATCTTGCCAGTGTCAGGCCTGTTAAGACTATTAAAGGGACATTGTATCTAGAAAGACAGGGAGGGTTCAGCCACATGCTGAAGCCCAACAGACTCCAAACCTCTTCAGGGTCTGCTGTGTCCAGATCTGTTAATTTGCTTTGGGCTCCTCTCCAGTTCTTCCTTTTACAACAAACCCAATATTGAAATTGCTAATTCCCCTTGCAAGCAAAGGCTGTGAAAAGTTAGCGTTTCCTCAGAGACAGAACAGGGATGTGGGCAAGGAGCAGATCTAGCGGGAAGAGACTGCCTGTGCCAGCATTTCCCAGCACAACTGTTCCTTAGCAGACAGGTTTGGTCTTCCCTGTTGCACTGAGAGGCAGAGCCGCTGACTTTCATGCGTCCCACACAGGCACTGGCTATGAAAATCCAGGCTGTGCACTGAGAAAGCAGCAGTGCAACTCTCTGAGAGGCAAACGAGGGGAAGGAACTGCACATCTCCATGGGCAACTCGCTCTTTCACACACGGAATTCTCTGTCCATCAGCCTCTACAGCAGCCATCAAAAGCTGAGGGATTTTGAAAACGGAAGACAGACAGGAAGGAAACAGGGAATTGGTAATAAAAAGGTCAAAAGAACATCTCCACTGGCTCACAATTTCTAATACTACATTATAACTACATTTGACTACTTTTTCTGCCTGGGAACTGGAAATCAAGCACAGTCAAGACATGTCCTGCTCCCCCAATACCACAGAGATGAGGAGATAACTCAGAGATAAGGAATAGACCCAGGAGCGTGAGACGAAGAGACAGAAAAGGAGTTACATATCTGTGGATGATACAGAGAGCTTTCCATTTCCCTTATGCTGTGGGAACAGAGTGTGTCCTCTTGCACCAGAACTTCCCCAGCCATGACATTCAACCAGTAAAGAAAGGAATGAGGATGAATAAACCAGTAATGCAAAAAAAAAAAAAAAAATCCACCACCAAACCTTGAGGTTTCCATACATGGCAACAGTTAAGAGCTCTAGTGATCACCTTACCTTACATGATGCCTTCTTGGCCTTTCTAAAGGGCCTCATGCTAGAGACAAAAAATAGTTCATGAACCTTTTAGAGAAACTTCAGTCACTGGAGCTCTTTACTGCAGTTTCAGCTACAGATAAGCTACTCCCAGCTTTCGTTTCTATCAGCAGTTAAACTAAGTTCCCAGTCTATTGATATCCTGGGAATTATCCTGGGGAACTCACAGCCACAAGATGCATCTAAGACCAGCAACAGCCACACAGAGGAGAACAACACAGAGATATACACGAACAGTTGAAAAAATGTCAGTTAAAGACTTCTAGCAAAGATTTAATGCCTCATGCACTTCTAGAGGGAAACCACCCATTAATCAACAAGAGCCAGGAAGAAGTTAAAGGGTACCAGTCTTTAGGACAATTATTTCATGCTCACCAGCTGCTTTCCCTGCTAAGCACTGGAGTGGATAAAGAAGACCCTGCCCTAGTTTTTTCCAGGCTAGCAATAGCAATGTTCCTTCTCTTTGGGCCATTTTAGACCCAGAGCTGGAGTGTGCAGCCTAGACTAGGCTCATCCATTCCCAGATTGCTGCAATGCCAACTCAAACCCATTTTTAAATTATATTAAAGGGCTGGAGGAGTTTGGTCATGCAAAGAAAATTCACTCAATAACGTATCTGTTTAGTTTGCATAGATTCAAAAACTTCTAAAATGTTTTCTGCCAGGCAAAGACTTTAAATCTGAATGGGATATTTGGATAGCTCAGAAACACTCGGTTCCTTACAGCTACAGGCAACAGTCTTGTCTTTGATTCCAAAGATTTTGTTAGTTTCCACTGGATTTGCTACTTCTACTTTGAAGGTGGCTATCAACAAATTGTATCAGTGAACTGATAACTGCAAATGTCATTGGACTGCAGTTTATCTGAACAGATTATAGCAAAAAATAGCTATATGTAATGTGAGCAGAAAGTGATAATGTAGTGTATGACATCTCAAGGGAGACATCATTTGTTTTCCATGGTAATTACTCTAGAGCAACAACAACTCTCAGAGGATCATAACGGAGGACCATTTTAATGGAGATATCATAATATCATATTAATTTGTTAATTAGCAGCTGTAGCTCTACTGAGGCTATTACTCCCCTAGTTTTCACACTTCTTATGGACATTTCCTGTGTTGCTGTCAGCCTTTTCATTATATTCCAGCTAAAGCAGAAAATCTTGTCTTGGTTTAAATGCTGCAAAATTATCAACTAAGAGAACAATCTTCATATTTAACAGCTTGCATTTGAATCTTCATAGAAGTTGCTCATTCTTTTCTTATTACTCTCTGTCTATTAGCAGATATTCTAGCTAGTATTGTGGCTGTACGTATCACAGTTTGTCTTACTGCATTTTGTAATAATTTCTATATTGAGGTGAGCTGGTTGCCGAAACTACTTAATACTAACTAAAATAGCACAGATTTGTTTTAATATTTGGAAGAAAACATAGCTGTGTTTTTTCCAGTAGTAAGTAATACGATAATTAAATAAAAGATTACTCTAATGTTTGTCATTGTGTTCTCCGCTTCTGCAGAATGTAAAGTGGATCATTAGAATATGAACAATAGAGATCTGGATCACAAGCATAATATTGGTATTCTAAAAGCAGATTTAAATGCCTGTATCCAATCTTGCCTTTAGGCAATTTCTCTCGATTTGTCTCAAGTTCCTGAGAGAACAAGCTTGTAAGATGCCAAGATAGCTGAATTTAAAATCTGAACCTTTTCTCTAACTTTGCTTGCAATCCAAGTCATAGCCTAACCTATTCTGGACCACGATCTTAAGACCGCTTTTTTGGCTCACTTTTATCATACTGGAACATCTAATTATTCTATTAAATTTCACTGTTACACAGAAAATGTGTATCTATAAATTGCCATAAGTAAAGCAATGTTCCAGAAAAACAAACTTGTCTTTTTCCCTTTGTTCTTACTGATGCATTACTTATGTCTCTTCCCCTGTCCAATATCCAGCCTTTGTGCTATTACAACCAAATTTTAGTACTTAGTACAATGTAATTCTGAAATCAAGTCTGAAACTGGCATCTGATCTATGCAGCATGGAGCTACCTCTAACCCTGCTACTGTATCATGTATTAACATTATTCATCTGATGAATAAAGTAGACTTTTTTTGAAAGAAAAAAAAAATCAAAAAAACACGAATTAAACCAAACAAAAAAAAAATACACAGCACAAAAACCCAAACACAACCCCCTCCCGCATTTTTAAGAAAAATCCATTTTAGTCACCAGACCATGTTCCACATGCTAAACATTCTGTTTACAAGAGAGAAACACAGCAAAAGTTCTCATTATCCACTAAGGTCATTCAGCCCCAAAGGATGCTTCTAGTTAGAAGGCAGGCGGTGAAAGTAGGCCATTCACAGATCTGTCCAGTAAGGGGTCAGTGGTGAACAATAGATTCTCTGCAAGCAGTTTCCCCTACATTTTGCCTCCCATAGCCTTCCCAGCATGTTCCTGGCACTTCAGAAAGGTCTGAGCGGCTTTCCTCGCGCAGGGTTCTGCTAAAAACAAAATTATCTGTTGGAACAGATAATATTAGTCAAGATTTAAAACTCAGATGGGAACCGTTTGCTTATTCAAGATAGTAGATTTGGAACAAAAACTCTTCCCAGAGACCTGTTACACAGCAGAGCGAGGGGAGTTTTGCAAACATGTAAACAATTCACTTTAAAGGGAAAAAAATGGAGTCTGTGAATTCTCATCTACACATTGCTTGGAAATATACAGACCAAAGCAGAAGGAGTGGAGGGTAGTAGAGGCCTGCGAATCTACAAACAACATTTGGCAAGACTCCAGTTATCTCTAGAGGCTTAGGCAAAGCAGGTCCCAGCAAAATTTTACTGCAGTGCCTGATAACAAGAAGCACCAGTCAGTCAGTGGCTGGTTTACTAGGCAGTGTCAGAGAATAAACTGCAATTAGTAAAAATAACTTCAAACCAAAATCAGAGAGAGAAAAAAATAGAGGATTTTTCATTTCTCCTAATAAGTGTTGCATATTAATCTAGTTAAGGATGGAAATGAACTCCTCACCTACTTGAATTCCCACTGGCTAAGGTATATAGAATAAATGATTAATTCTAATGTTGCTTGTCATCACATAAATTGTATGTTTAAGTCCTTGGACATTTACTACGTGGCTGTATTAACACTCCAAAAAGCTTCATTCATTTGTTGGTATAAACCACACTTCCAGTCTGCTTAATCTTTGACAGACAGGTCTCATTGTCCCCAAAATCCCTTGCTACACAATACAACAAAGACTTAAATGACTCTGTAGGCCTGCCCTGCTACCCACACTGCTCTGCGCTTCCTGCCCATATATCCCTGGAATTCATGACCATGCAGATTACTAAATTACACACTAGGCCAGGGATTAAGCATGGCTCTTTGTATGGGAGCATCTGAGGTCTGGAAGAAGATTTTACCTGTCACGGTCTGTGCTCATTGGGCCTTGATGAGAGACAGAAGGAAGCAGTGCTGCAGAAGATCACAAACACTGGTGTGTGATAATCAGCGATCTGTATATGATGACAGGATAACCTGACTGGTGCTGTCCTGCACACAGGTCTAGGGAGCTTTAGACAAACAATAACTAGCCCGCTATTTCCAAAGCAGCTCAGGAGCTTCTTCCCTCTTAAAATGAGAAAATGTTCCCTGTTCTGACAGACCGCAAGCCAGATAATGGCCTTCACTGTATCCATGCAGAACTGAAATGTCTAAGGGTTAGGAATGTATCCTGCAGTTAAGCAAACATACCAACAAACCAAAGGGAGGGGTATGGTAGCTCATCAGTTGTTTCAAATTAGCTGCTAATCAAAGCTGGAATAGCTTCTGATTGCTTTCAGAATACTTCAGAGTAACATATCCGAAAGAAAAAATAAAACCAAGAAAAAAAGGCTTGAAATAACAGTATAAATTTAAACACCTCAGGGATATCAAATACCTTTTATCCATATGTACATACAAAAGTCACGTTGCTTCTCACTTGAAAAATCAGAAGTCTTTAGTAGGCCTTAATCTTGACATCTAGATAGGACAGAGGAGAGTAGTCTTTACCCAGTTGTAGCTTACAGATGGCTGGTAACTCCAAGCTTTGGCTAAGTCTGTTTAGAAGTTCAGTAGTTAAAGAATTACTGTAGCCAGGACAGTATAATGATGGAAATCAGGAAAAGTCTGTAGGGAGAGACAGTGCATTTTACAAAAACAAGTTGTGTGATTTTTTTTTTTTTAAAGATAGTAGGTGTTACCATCTTGTTTGATTTCCTTTTCTTTGCATGCCTATTCTTCATTTCAAACAGAAAATACTGACATCTTCCAGTTTTTATTAGTTATGTTGACGTAGCCATACTGGTCTGAAAGATGGTATTGCATTCCTCATTGTATTTTGCACTCACTTGGAGCTCAGTGAATGACAGGAATTATCTAAGGTCTGAAAGATACAAATTTCACAGTGTGGTCACTTTTATGAGTTTCTTTCAGACAGCAAACCTTGCTAATAAAATACACCGAATGGGGACCAGTACGCCACAATGCAGTGATGCTTTGTTTCAGCATCATCCTAGTACATCAAAAAGTAGTGCTGCTACATGCCAACATGATGACACGTCATTTTAGAGGAACTAAAACTGCCTCAGATTTGCAATAACCTCCTAACATCTCATAAAAAATTGCAAACCCCCAGAAACCCTGGGAGGACAAGCACTGGAAGCGGATCTGGTCTGCACAGACTCAGCAGGACTCTTTGGAAGTTGCTGCCAGTGCTCCTTTTGCAGCCAGAACAGCCACTGTTGAGCTACACAAACTACTCTAAGCCCTTTCCCTAGAGCCACCAGCTAGGGAACAACCATTAGACTGCTGTTTGAGAAAAATAAGCAAAGCATACTTTAAACAAATAGAGAAAAAAGAATCCTCTATTGATCACTGCTACAAACTGGCTTTGTATTTCCCTTGTTCATGAAGTGACTCCAATTTCAGTTAAACCACAGCTATCTGCAGCAATGTTTTCCCATAGGATATTTTTTTAAAGCCTCACACCATGCTGTATTTGCATAGTGTGCAATAAACTGTACCCTCAGCCACACACATACATACCAGCCCCCTTCAGACACTAGATTAAGTTGTTCATAATCCCCATAGGTATTTATAATGGCCTATCTTTTAGCCAGCAAGAACAGCAAAACAGCGCATATGAGTTAATGCATTCTCTGTATCTGGATCTCTGAATAAACATTTATTTCTATGGAGCTTTAGATCATATGAAGACTCCAGTGTCTTTTCACGTACATCAGTACAGACAAATAATGACTTTAGTGAAGTACAACCCTGAGGTCAGAGAAAGAAGAATCAGGCCCAGTATGCATCACTCCTTCACTGCCATTGCTCTTGCCAACACAGCTGATCTTTGCTTGGCTGAATCAGCATCAGCAGAAATGTTGTCTTACACCTGCCACTGACTAGAAATGCCCGCTCTGCAAGTGTCTGTCAACCAAAGCCTAAGAGGAATCATGCAATGGAGGAAGGCTAAAGGGTCAAGGCTAAAAGTAGAATAAAGGAAAAAAAGTCTGAGAAATAAAAGAAAGGAGCTAATGGTAAGAAACACAGAGGAGGCACAGGTATACCGTCCACCTTCAGTTTGCAGCACAGACTGAAGAGTACACACAAGGGAAGCCCATAAAAGTCAACAGTCCTACATGCAGAGTAAGGTGAAGTGTCTCAACTTCTGGTAAGGGAACTGACTGTGTCCTTGCCCCCATCATGGAACTACGCAATGAGGATGCGCATGGGAGACTCTTGCTAGTTGGTTTTTATGTGAATCTGGTGGCCACCTCCCTTCTTTTACTGTTGCTCCAAATGATAAAGCCAAGAAACAGGCATACAAATGCTGAACAGCAGTTTCACGGGTGGTCATGGGGAAGGCAGGCTGCAGAGCCTGGGTTTCATTTTCCCAGCTCTCACAGAGGATATGCCCAAGCACAGGACTCGCTTCCTGAACACTGGGATTTTACTTGAGTCTCAAAAGCTGCATCATCTTCTCGTTCCTTTCAAGACACAAAATTTTTCTATTGACACAAGTAAACATTGCAGTGTCAAAGCTCTTATCTGTCAAATGGAATAACAGCTATTTTATCCTGGGGAAGTGAAATTTAACTGTCCAGAAACTTTGTCTTTGCTGAACAGATAAAAGAAAGGAAAAATACATTTTCCTTGTCTTTGTGTTGCTGGATGCAACAGCAAGTGGGGAAGAAATCCGAGGGGACTTCTAGTCTTCAGATCGTGATTTACCAGTACCAAATCAGTATTACTTAGGGTTTTTTTCTATTTTTCTATCACTACACCACTCTATTGTTAACAGCTCATACTGTATTTGTTAAAGAAACAACTAACAATTAACACTGTCTATTTTCTTTTCCTCTCCACTGAAGCAATATGTGAAGTGCATATCCTTTTCAAAATATCAGCAGCTTCAAAGGCTTTTTTTTGGTAAGTATCTCCAAGTCCAGCAGCCATCCATGAAAGCAAGAGAGATGAGATCCCCACCTGTATTTAGCACTTAGTATTGTCTCTCTGAGCACTGGCCTGCTATCTTGAAGATACCTTGCACCACTGACTGTAAGTCTGTCTCAGTTGTGTGTTCTGCATACATTCAGACATTCAATAAGGGTCAAATTAGTGATCTTTCTTTAAATTAAACAAAAGAATGCTAAAACTTGATCCATGCTCTAATAATTAGAAATAGGACTTTCCACAGCTTCCTGTGGTGTTTTTATGGCTCCTTAACTCCGTTGAGAGCCTGTGTGCTCTGAAAGCACATTCACCTGGTCACGTATGGACAGCTGTATGCTGCCTCACTCCGCTCCGTGCCTAGAGTCAGCTCCAGGGTAGAGGCCACTTAAACTTATGTGCTTGCCTGAATCAGACTGTACCAACATACTCTGAGACTCCTTCTCATGCTCGTGTTCCTTGAGTGTCTTATCCTTCAACATTGCTTGTGTGTATACTGGGGATCATTTTATTTTAATTATATTGTGGATCTATTTAAATGGATCTTTAAACATCCCTATTATGTCTGCAGCAAACACTAAGTCCAAATGCTCCACAGCTGAAAGCAGATGGATAAAAAACAGATCTGCCCTTGTGTCCAGCTACAGTTTGGGACAGTTCCATGGTTTTGTCCCAGCTGCGTGCTTTTCTCCAAAAATCAGTAAATTTAATGCTTAGAAGAAAAGTTCTTTGGTGCAGGGCTTTTTTTGTTATTTCTACAAAGTACAACTGATCCTGATGTGTAACTGAGGTCCCAGGCCCTGCTGTACTATCAATACTGAAAACAATCATCAGACCAAAGAAACTAGAGTCTTTGAATAAATGTTCCTTTTAAAATATGAACCATTTAGATGGTGTTGTCCAATTCTGCTGGAAATAGTGTTTTACATCGCACATTAATATAGCTGTTACAGGACAGATATATTTCTAATTTACTGGAATAATTTGATTCTTCTACAGAGATGGTATAAGAAATCTCTGTAGTATTTGTAGTAGTATGCAAGTTCAATGCAAGGAAAAAGAAATCAAGGGATAAGTAAGTAAAAAGTAATTGATTTAAACAAAACCTCTTCCACAATTAAATTTTCTGGTTGGGTTTCAACACAAAAGTATTGGGAAATTCTGATATTTTTACACTAATATATCAAGAGAATAGTATCTCAAACAGTGCATTGCATGGCAAGAACCATAAAAATTAAACTAAGCAGACAATTTGTAAATATACTTTTTGTTTAGACTGGAATGCACATTTTATACAGCACATACAACTCTTAAATCCTATCCAAACAAATCCAAGGACAAAGCAGATTTTAAGAGTACATACCTAGAACTGTAAGTTTTGTTTACTTCCAAGACTTGTGCAAAATATTTTGAAATTAATTTAAACATAGGGAGCATTAGCTCAGAAAGACTCACCAGAAAAAAGCAAAGCACGTTATTAGTCATAACTACATTTCATTAGTTCTTCGTCTTGCAAGAATAAGGATCCTTCACTCCTGGAATACAGTGGTTAAAACACCAACCCCACAAAGCTAAAATCAGATCAAATGCTATATGTTTAGCAAAAAAGAATAAAATCTACTAGTTCTGACAAGCAAGTGGTGCTTGCTATGGTTTTGGAAACCCTCCAAAGTTTGTAACTTGAATAGCTAGTTGTGCTTAGAAAGAATTAGGGTAGGGAGTTTCTGATGTGCAGTGGCATTTAGGAGCAAGCAAAGGGCACTAGATCTTAGAAACGTGTGTAAATTTGTTCAGAGGCCATTTACATTCAAAGCTGCGTAAGACCCCAGGCCACTGTACTCAAGAGAAACAGTTAATGTTCCTTTATGTTCACATCTCATGGTGAAGTGAGCAGATATTTGCTGAAGGTGAGTGCTGATCAGACAGGCTCTTACTAGATTTGCAAAATGACTGGACAGCAGCAATGCTTCCAGTGTTGTACAGACTGAGCAAGATTAGAGACCACATGAAAAAACACTGGTGATGGCTTAAACTAGTGCTCCCCAGTCTCTCTAACATAATGCACAACCTAGCAAGATTACACGTAAATAACTAGCTTTCGTTTTGAATAGCTATAGCCTTTGTTCTACAGATCAGTGAAGCTTTTCACTTACACTTTTGTAGTTCAAAGAACAGTAAGGTTTTTACATGTTTCTTCAAGTGATAACTGTTAAATACAGGCAATCAGTGTTTCAATACGAAGAAACTGGATTATCCTCTGCAAACTAAGTTCAGGCTTTTTTCTGCTTTCTGCCTAGTCAGTGAAACTGTTCTGACATTAGTCTCTACTTCTGGATATCAGGCTATGTATGTATAGTTACGCCTAAACATGGAAAGGAAGGCTAGATCTATAGCCTCTCTTAAAGAAAAGGATGCTTTACACAGCCAGCACACCTGTAACGCTGGTCCAGGACTCCGTTCATTGACTTTTTTTTTTTTTTTTTTTTTTTTTCATAAATCTAGAGTGGTACCACTGAAACCAGCCAAATGACTTCTTAATGCTAGCAACTGGTTTTCACTAGTGTAAAGAAAAGACCTCCAACAAAGCTAAACCAGGGGAAACTGGTATTTCTCTGCTATTTCTGATAATTCTCTATCAGAGAAGGGTAGGAATGCAGCAGAACCAGACTGAATTCAAGATCTGGTATTCACCAATATTTTGTTAATCACAATTTTAGAAATGTACTTCTAGAATTGATACTTCTCCATTTAAAAATCTCCTGTCATATATTCAGTAATTCAGTGAGCTCTTAATCTTTCATTTGAAAAGCTGAAACAAGCTTTCCTTAAGGCCTCACTAAAACCCAGGTGTTCTGGATCTTCCCAATACAACTATACTATGAGGTGCAAAGTAAACAGTCTAGTCCATGTATAAATATTTAATAACACACATCTGGAACAAAATGGAGCTAATTTAGTGTTCCCTATTTAGAACGTAAACAGATTTGCATGACAGTGTTAGTACAAACTTTCCTTGACTATAAACATTTGCTGATGTATTTCACCAATAACGTAATGTATAGGAACAGAGGAAGGATTTACTCTGAAGAGCACATGTGGGTAAGGTCCAATTTTGCAACCTCCTCTCACCTGACAGTGCCTTTTGCTCAAGCTGTTGAGAAGTTTCCTGGGCAACATGCTCCTTTCTACTGGCAAAGAGGAAAATGACCCCAGTTAAAAATCAACGGCAGACACCAAGAGAAGATGCTGTTGTGCTTCATGTATCCACACGCAAAACAGATGCTATCACACTCATGATATTCTAACTTGCTGAAGGACTGGCTCACCAGCCACTTCAAACAAGGACTTGCAGGTCAGATTTCTTAAAACTAAACAACGTCAAACATGTTCACTAACTGCCTGAAGAAAAGTTTGTTCTGAAGACCTACTGCAATGTCCTGATTGCCCTCAGCTTTTGTTCATGTTTCTGTGTCTTCAGTGAAGCTATCAATGGTGTTACTGGATTTGGGTCTGACTGACAAGTAACGCCGAAGATGACGCAAGCAATGGCAGGAAAAGCAGACCATTTTAGCTTCCTTCTCCCACAGTCTCCCTCTCTTTGTATTCATGTTGCAAGCGGGAATGTCTCCGTACAGCTGCTCTTATTGTTAACAATGCTGAGAACTCACATACCTAGAGATTATTTCAGTACATGAGTGCAAGATAACACAGTACCAGCACCACTGGAAAGCTTCCCCTGAGCAACCTGGTTGTATTCAGCTACCAGTGTGGACTCAATGCTATCTAGCTGAACCAGTTCCTCTCTTTCCATGAGGGGTGACCACAGAGTATACTGTTCTCAATGCTGTAGGGAAGGAAATAAAAAGAAAAGGCTTCATGGTAATAGGGAGAGTGACAGCAGAAGAGCACACTGAATTTGCAAGGACATTCAACTAGGAGACCCCATCAGAATGCAAGAAGTGATGAATCCTTCCCAGTTCCTGAAGGTGACTGGGTCACTGTTTCATCAGGAGAAATGAAATAGCTATGCTTCTCACAACAGGTCAGCAGAAGACCAATGATATTAAGAGGTCCAAATCCCATTACTGTTGGGAACAAGGAACTCAATTCTATTCAATTGCAGAACCCTTCTTAGAGAGTTCTGAAAAATCCTAGCCTAAAGTCACAAGTATTTGCTAAAGACAATTCAGATGGGACCAAGAGCATCCAAAAATTTTGAGGTATTAAAAATGTACTGTTTCTTCCCAGAAGGAACTTCTTGTTCCTGTGTTACTCTCCTTCAGGAGGAGACCACTGAAAGGTGAGTGCAATACATTTCCTCTCCCATCTCTTGTATTAATTCTATTAATCTTCTATAAAATTAGACCTTTTTTGTGTGGCCTTGTAATTTGAGACAGGATGAAAAGACAGTAATTCTGCCAGAGCTTTTTCACATGTAAATTTTTATATGCCAGAAACAGTAATATAGTAATACCACATTGGCCACAGTGCCCCTTAACTTATCAAACACTGAAGAGAAGCAGATCCTTTACAGGGGATATTTCTATTGCTGATCTGTTGAAAGGATGGAAAAGCAGCTACAAATCCCATGGAAGCATAAAGTTTCACAACTCTCCTTTATTTTACTTTACATCTATTCTCAGAACACCATTTCCACACATAAAGTAAGTATGTGAGAAGTTATTTAAACTCTTTGTTGAAGGGAATCAATTTACATTTAATATCCCAGAGCATTATTTTAAGAAATAACAATTAGGACAGGCAGAAAGTAAATTATTTACACTGCCATGTATCCTGAACATGGCTAGTCAGCCTCCTGGGGATGGTTGTTTGCAATTCAAAAGGCCAATTTTTCACTGTGTGTGCCCATGATTCAACTTAGTTTCTAAAGTCAGGCCAGAAACATAAATTATAGACTGATCAGGAACTGCAGCTCCCTTTTTATTAGCAGAATTTCCATCCTCAAACAGGACCAGGCTCTTCTCTGAGCTAAACTCCATCCATGTGCTCTGCCATTTTGAGTGGCTAACATAGAAGATAGATTAACACTGTATTTTGAGTGTAGGCTTAGCTCCAAGTTGAAGCCTGCACTTAGCTGGCATCCAAGCAGGCAGATGCATGTCTCTGCCTAGCTGTAGGCTTTAGATAAGTTTGGGTATACATCAAAGGAAAATACCATGCTCATTTCCATGCAACTTGGAAGGGACAGGTCCAAGGTCCTAGCCTAACCATAAAACTCAACATTCCTTGCAGTTACATAGCATAACCGGTGCAGGAAGCAGAAGCAGTTGCAGGCCCTCTCTGAATCACATGACTTGCATGAAATGAGCACTGATGGGACTTGTGAGCTACCTGTATTCATGATGACCTTATCATTGGTGTGCCAAGTCACACACTGATGCCTTAGGTAGTCTCTGACCTACGCTCCTGAAGAGAACCCAGACAGCCCTAGGATAAACAGCCAAGACCAGCAATGAATGGAAATTAAAACAGTCACAGAAACATGAAACGACTTTTCCAAGGTAACTCTTGCCAGGTCCTCTAAGAATTTTATGGTCATAGTCTGAAGCACTGAAAGCAATCCCTATTAACATAGCTGGCTACCAAGATAATAACTGCAGCTGTACTATTAACAATGTGGAAATCAGTCATGTTTTCTTTTCAGTACCTTCGCAATTATCAAATAGGGAACTATGATACTTGTTTGTGCTCACGTACTTACTAGGCAGAATCCAGTTGTACCATATGCTTTCCAATATATAACAAAAAAGTAATTAAAAAAATACTACAAACAGGGCTTTAGTCTTCAAGTCAAATATTTTTAATCTATCAGGCTTTATTCGTAAGTATCCCCAAAGTACAAAGAGGAAATGTGAACCAAATTCTGACCTTGTTAGTAAAGCACAAGTGAAAAAAAAATTAATGATGTATATGCCAGACTGTTCTTATCAAAGGTAAGTCAGTATTCCTCAAGAATCTTTATTTTCTTTTGTCACAGTTATTTGTTTCTATGTCCAGTTAAAACAGAGGAAATTTAATTAAGTACAGGATTATTTAATGAGAATGTTATTTTTTTAAATGAAACACACTCCCACTTCAATTTCCCTTGTGCCAGGAGATGCATTTACTGAAAAAGTGTAAGATGGAAGAAAAGAAAAATTAAAGACCGCGTAAATTGCATCTTCCTCCGCAGGCCTTTAAACATTGAAATGGAACATCATTGAAATGGATACAACAAGCACCACGATCGCTCAGAACTCATTAAGACATTTATGAAATAACAATAAAAATCCCAAACCCATTTTGCAAGGGCAAGGAAACCAGTTTTAAATGCTTCTCCTGATGTGCCACTGCAAGTCACAGCCTGGGAACACGGCAGAACTGTGCTGCTCAAAGAGGAGGTCTGGAAAACATCACATATCTGGAGGTTTCCAAGAAGCTTATTGCACAAGATGGACGGACCATTCAAGCCTCACCACCCTTGAGGGACACATAGCTTGCTTTTTTCTCCAGGGCAAACTACACTGTGATACAGTAAGACAGGAAAAAACCCAATGTTCATTCCTTCTCCCTGCCCATTCCTGCTCGTCCATCTGCTGACAAGAAAATTTTCACCTCCTTGAAGTAATTGAACTGATCAGAAGTTTAACATCAGGAACTTGCGTGTGTTTCTAGCAGCCAGCTCACAGAGCTGTTCCTGAAACCTCCTCCAAGGGTAATGTCCTGCAATGGAACGCAGTGAAGTATGATAGACACGGTTCTGAAATGCCACATTTATCCAGCATGGTCACAGTTATGCATCATTTGCAAAACAAATGAAGTCTTCATTTTGCAAAGGAGATCAGGTTTATAGAAATGCACTTTCTTCAGCTACAACATCCTGCCAACACTGAACGTAGCATTCCACAGCTTCTTTTAAACAAGTGTAAAGAAAAATACATCGGAAGGTTTTTCTCTTGAGACTGCTTCCCTTACGCAAAATTCACATAAAATGGCCCACATAAATGGTTGTTTGAGCAGTGATTCTTAGAAGCCTGAAGGCAATTTCCTTTAAAAGTTTGAAAATTAAAATCCTGGCCTCCTTACAGATGATGGAAGTTCCCTCAGTAACACCAATGGAACCCAGCTTTCCTTTTCAGTATAGACTGAATAGCTCATAATACTGGTAACAACAAAAGCAAGTGACAGAATAAAGGCACTGCTTATAGCAGATACTGTCTTATCAAATGAAATAAATTTAAAGACATCTAAATGTGGTACACCTGACACATGCACTTGCAAGAAAAAATAATGCAGAATATAGCACCTACATTAACACTGTGAAGGAAACCCTGCCTGCTTTCTGTCACCCAGTGCACAAAATAAAGCCACTGTAAGCAGAACTATTATTCATCCAAATGTTCTCAGGAGTTAACGCACATTCTGGCTGATAAAAAAGAAGGGAATGGTTAGAATAGATTAGTTCAGGTTTTAATCCTGATGTTAGAAAAACAAGCGAAGTTTAATTACTTCACTGCTCTTGAAAAAGTCTGGAGATAACACTTATGTCATTTATTGTTTCAAGAGAAAACATTAAATCTTAGAAAAATTTCCTTTAATGTCCCAGGAACACGGATCCAAGCCTACAAGGAACCACTGGGTGTCCCATTGCTAGTTTTGTAATGCTTTGGATTTACAGCTCAAGTGCAGCTGGAGTTATACAGGGAATGACCACCTGCTGCCTTGATTTTGCATGCAGACTTTATTTATTTATTTTGAATTTGCTGTAAGACAGGCTGGGCTGTATTTCCACTGCTAAGGATATTCCAAAGGTTGATATCCTCCAAAAACATGTTGTACTGTTAGGAAGACATGCCCTAATTAAAATGAGACAAGAACAACCTCTTCTGCTATCTTCTCATTTACATGTCTCTAAGTTTGGCATGTAAACATATTCCAGAAGAATTAATTAATCATTTTCAGAGGTCTCTTATTAAGGAGTACAGAGTGCTAACTTTTCAGTGTTTTATTTCAAAAGATTTTCTATTAAGTCACCTACTCTCCTGAAAATACAGTCGAGTAAGTAACAGATTTCTTAACTGAAACTTGAGAAAACCTATAACTAAACTAATTCTCATGGAGTGAAAGCACTTTGGAGCACCAACTGTCTCTTGTATGTTTGTAACTGCCCTGCACTGCAGGACTTCCCCCATCTCAGCTGGGATCCTCAGTCATTAGTCATCACAATAAAAGAAATGCCACAACATCATGTAGGTATTCAGAATGGCCAACACAGTCAGTAAGTATCAAGGGAAATCAAGCTTCACAAAGAAGAAACAAAACCTGTTTAAAAATTTGCGAGAAAATACCCATTACCTCTGTTTCTCATATACGAATATCCTGATTCACATTGCAGCTGTTCACTAAGTGTGATTCATGATGACAGAGTAAGCAGTCCTCAATATATTTGTGGAAATACATTAAACAGCGTTTCCAATGAAAAGATTACTGATAAGCATGCACTGTGATTCACAGGAAGGGCTGAGGCTAAGCATTACTGCACCACTCCAAATAATTGGGAACTAGTATGCTGTACATCTCCCAGGAAGTATCTGTCAAAGTATACAAGCTGTAACTTCTGCACTTTTGAGAGTGATGTCATTGTTCATCAGACCAAACCAGCCATCACTGCAGTTAAGGATTCAAGTTACAAATAATAAATTCATTATAAACAAACAAAAAAAAACCCTTTACTGAACAGGATTATTTACGAACCTTGCAACTATAGGGGGACAGGACACCCAGATCCAAGACACTTCTTTGGTTCTATGACCTACATTCATTATGTCTAATACACAGGTATAGTCTGAAAATATGCTGTATACAGTGACTTTGACTTGCAGAGCACAGGCTCTGCGTGTACACTCCAAGAATTTACAGTTCTTTTACACCAAAATCTATTCCCTAAGCGTAGCAATTTGCAGCAAACATAGCTATGGCAAGAATATCCTGGCTGATGCATTCGTTATTTTTTTCCACATTTATAAATTTTGATTGAGTTTTTGGACAGGAAATGGAAATACCCAGACACACAAGCTGGCAGATGTTGCCGGTCTGGCAATAGAGATGTGAGCAGAACGAATTTGGTGTTGAAGTGGATTTGCCACTGTGCTGATACACACCCCAGCTTCAGGAGTAGGTGAACAGAACACAGCTCAACTAAACAGCGGAACAAGTTCTGCTATACTGTTCCAGCAGAATATTATGGATGTGAACACAAATCTATGAGATCTACCTTAAAAGATAACAGCTTTATAGAACTTTGAGAGACAAAATTAAGCACAGAATTGCATCACCCTTAGTGCTAACACTAGGTACTAAAAAATTCTTCATTTACTGTACACTGAGAATTCAGCACATGCTGAGTCATTTTATTAGAGAGCTTGCTTTGGTCATTTAAAAAAAGTACAAGAAGCTTTGAGACAACCAGAGATTTCTTTTTAGTAGTCCTTCAGAAGTCGTGCATCGTTTGTACTGTATTTATTATGGATTAAAACCAGACATTTTTAAATTACTTTGACTTTTGTTTATTAGTTTTGGCAAAACTCTGCTGTTTTTAAAAAAAGACCAAAAAAATCTTTCAAAAATCACCCATTATTAATAAGGACATTTGTATCTAGGCTACTTTTCAGACTACTAAAATGTTCCTTTTTCCAAAACAAATGACTGGATGAGACACCTGGTACAACGCAGGTGTCCCTTTCTTGTTGCAGTTTGCACCTTCCCTCGATGTTTTCAATCTTGGCAAATTCCACAGAAGGTCAGAGAGTACGAAATGTATCGCCCATAAAATCAGCTTAACATTAGATAGTTGTGAAAATATGCTTGTTTTATCTAATGGATTTATGACTTATTGCAGAACAACAGCTAAAATGTCCCTAATTGACAGCTTAAAAGAAGGAGACTGGCAAACACCTGAGTTTTTCCTCCTGTTTTTGCAGAATGAGGTGAAGGGAGAAGTTGATACTCTTCATCTTGTTTTACCAGCATCTTTTTCCACACTTAAGAAACTTGGGAGTCTTTGATACAGGATCTTTTAGAAACTGCCATTTTCCCCTCAGCCATGCTCCACTCTCATTCCTACATACAAGCTCAGAAGGCACCATCCCTGCGCACTGCTCCCTCATCTTTCTTGAGGGCCATGTGCTCCACCATCTTGTAGCTATTTTTAATTACAATTTATGCTTGTACCCAGATTCTCACCAGACTGTTCTGTATCTTGCATGCTCTCCATTCATCTTTTATTCCCGCTATCTTTTCTGGATGCCCCTTTATTTGTCCAAAATAAAGCCATCATTCCCCTTTCTTTTTGGTCAGAACTCCTAGTGAGACGCCTATTGTGGTAACGATCCCTTGTTTTCCTTTCTTTTGTTTTCTTCACCATCAAGTGTTTAGAAAGTCAGCCCTGACATTTTCCTGGACACCAATAAGAGTACACATTTCTCGTTCACAAGGAGACAGCTTCTCCCCATTCTCCTTTGCCTATCATTCATGAATAAGATACAGCCTATTTGTACCAGTCTTGCATTTATTCTAATAATCCTTTCTAATGCTGTTGAAGCTTAGTCATAGACTAAGATTTTCACTTCTTTATTTCCCAAAATCACTGACTTTTCTTCACTTCTCGGACGATCAGCAAACTGTTCCCCCTCATTTTTGAATGACCCTAGACTAATTCCCACCTAGTCACAGACAAAATAGCCCACTGAGGAAGTCATCTTTTGTTTTAAACTTACCAGACTCTGTCATATAGAGGGATTAGGTAACACGTTCTGGAATCCTCCAGATGATTCTAAGCAATAAAAACTAATTTTGAAATAAACAGTTTTGCACCAATAACGCATACTTGGCATTGTGATTCAGACTCCCTTTCTTATTTTTTTCTTCTTGTATTACCTTTTCTAAGCTCAGAGAATGCCTGGATGTTTCCATTAAAGGCACAAGAGGTGTTATATACCAGAGTCAAAAAGAAGCATTTACCTACAGTTACTTCACAGGTCCTGTTCTTTTTTGCTACAGGTATACGTGTCTTTTTCAGAAGTGGTGAAACTATCTCTAAACAGCTTTTCAACCTCACTCACCATGGAAAGCTGAGAAATGTCAGGATGTTCTCCTGTCTTCTGAAATCTATGATCTCCTATCAGGAAAAGCTGTGATTCACACCAAAAATACTGCACATTATTCCCAGAAAACAGGGATTGACAGCCAGCCTGAGGGACCCATGCATTTGGCTTTACTTCCAACTAATTGGCACTACAGCCTCTTTTACCACTACAAACACAGTTTTGCCTGGTTAACCATCTTCATTGTGTGCTCCATCTGGCTGCAGGCTCCATGACTGGCGTACTTCCTGCCTATCTGTTGCCTAATTAAGTTTGCTTTGTAGTAATCCCTGCTGTCGGCTGTTTTCCTGGCTCATGAACTGGCTCCTAACATGACTGTCGGCCAAATCTCTTAGAACTGGGCCTTACTCATAGATTGGTTCTGTGATGCTTCTGTTTCCAAGAGGCTGACTTACTCAAGAGATCACACTGAAAATCTCTGTCACACCTTTCACCTACTGCCAACGGAAACTCTTTAAAAAAGACTTGTTTCTGCAAAGGGCACCTCTTCTCATTTTAAGAAGCTTAAAAAAAAAAAAATCATTAATACCAGGAATATTCTGAAACAATCACACTTAATTAGAAGATGGGCAAATTTGGGGATGGGCTGAGAGGAGCAAGGTATGAAGAAAATGAGGTATTAAAGAGAACTTAACCTGGAGAAAAAGGCTACTAAGACACAGTCTAGGTGGCAAATTCTATACATGAACGATATAGAACTTGATGGAAGAAAATGCCAATTGGGTAATTTCAAGGCAGGATATAAGTTACCCCTTCTTGTCTGTTAACTGCTTGGAGAGGAAAAGCAGTCTTGTGCCATTTCTCAGATGTAAGAGGGCATTAATCATCTCTTTTCAACTGAGACATCATTGCAGGAATCATCGGACAAAATCCTACAGCTTTTGTTAAGCAGAAGTCCAACTAGACATTCATACGTTCCAAAGACTCACGTTAACATCTGCTTTTCCTGTGCTGGGCAGGACACCAGACAGTTTCTCTTCCTACAGGAATTCTTAGTTGTCTTTCTGACTTTCAAGGTGAAGTGGCTCATAGAAAACAATTTTAAGAACATTTACAACTCTTCACCTACCGTGAATAAACAAATGAACAAGAGAAACTGAAGGGTCGATGTTAGTCCTGTTCTAAGGAGTTATATGGCAAGTAAAACTTCACAGATTTGTCAGATACTCCATTCTATATCCAAAAAAGACTTAACAATTTTTACAAAGAAAAAAACTGGATATGCAGATGTTTTTACTCTACAGTATTTATGAAGCAGGAGGGGTTACTAGGAAACTGTTGTTGAACTTTCTGGTTTGTCCATATGGATCAAATCTGTAGCACAAGTTGTCATTTTTGGTCTTGGAGAAAGTGCCACAGATACAAAGCTAGAACAGAAGGTCAGTCATGGCAAGGCTCCAAAGAGGGAGGGAGAAGGCTAGTCTGGTTCTGTCTTCCCATCTGTCTACACACATAAAACGAAATCAGTGGGAGTGACAGCATTGTCTTCAAGGGGTATGGTACTTTACTCACCCAGATTACCAATGATAGCTGTGGCAGCTTGTATAAGCAAGAAATTGTAAAGTATCTATTCCCAAGGCAACAAGCCTGCACCTTCAGCTCACAATGCCAGCATCAGAACAGAGAGAATCATGGTTTACTACATCTTCAGATGAGGAGGACATATCACAGTACACGGCAGAGCAATCTGACTGCCACCAGCTGACCACGTGACTTTCAGTAGTCATCTCAGCTTAAATCCATACCAGTAACACCTCACTTTTGAGAAGTTCAATTTGAGAAAAAACAGAGACTTTTTTCAGGCTAGAAAGGAGAAACAGAAAAGACAATCACTTGGTATAGTGAGACTATGTAACTTCTTCTTAAGCTAAGACAACGCACAGCATTGTAGGATGCAGCAAGGAGATTTTTAAATGCTCCATTTGCTCCCAAAACACTGGAAAGACTTTAAAATCCTGGGTTACAATTCACATGAAGCACAGTTACTTGAACAGTGACAGATAATTCTTTGCTGGGCTTTTCCAAGCCGTCTGGTAGTGCTCTATGGAGCACAGTTTGAGGACCCATGTTTTGGTCGATTTCAAAAGTAAACAGAGGTCCCCAGTTTGAGGACCCATGTTTTGGTTGATTTCAAAAGTAAACACAGGTCCCCACTACAATTACAAAATATGCTGCCCTTGCAGGCAGATTTAGAAACGGTTTCAGGTCACAGAGTCACCTCAGCCACCCTGGTGATACAGCAATGCTACGGTTTCTGATTAGTTTTGAAAGCTGTGGAAATCTTCTTAATGGGATATGTTTCCTAGAATGTATTTAGCCTCATTTAGTGCACACGTCCTTTCAGCCAAACTGCAAAACAAGTCATGGAAACATGATTTGCTATCAGAGACTCCTTGGTTAGTCTGCTTAAATACAGTTGTTCACCACTACTGAATTCTACATCTGTAAGTAAGGCAAGATGGGTGCCTGTCCCCTCGAGAAATCTTCACAAATGTACTTGAGATTATGAAAGATGATGCAAGACTGTACATATGAACAGGTTTGGTCTTGATACCCATTGCATGAGGGACACTTTCAAATGCAATGAAATCTGTTTTATTTATGTTGTTTTAGTTAGTATATGGTGCAGTTCTCATTAGAGGGCTAGGCTCAATGTATTTAGGTTGGGTCAGGAGGACATGTACAATAATTGCTTAATGCCGCATTTGGCAAAGTCAGTTTTATTACTTAAAAAAAAAATCTTGGCAGTTGTTAAAAAAAGCAGCTGGCATGTAAATTGTTTGACTTAACTATTACCTCATTTTCTCTCAAAATATTGCCAAAACTTCTTAATGACAAACAGATGGTCAACATTTTTCAACGTTATAGATAATCCTCTTCCCAAATGAAATGATGGTATTTTATTTGCTTAAACAGAAGGGGATTTGAACAAGAATTAGACATCATTTACATGTATTCCATGACCAGTATTTACTAAGGGTCAAAGTACTGTAATATTGTCAAAACTGCAACACATCAAAATAATTTAAAACAAAGTATAGCTCTTACATTCACATTTGGAGGAGAAGGGTCTGGTTGCTGGCTGATTGCTAGTGCTCAGAAGCCTTGGTAGACAGTAGCCTGCCTGCCTGCCTGCCTTCTTAAGCTGCTGTGCACATTCAGTTACGCTGCAGTCAGTCCACCTTAGACTTCAACCTAAGATACCACACAATCAGGGGGTATGGAAAGAAGGCTGAGGAAAGGAGAGAAATTGGACAGGCTGGTGAAGTCTCTTACATGCGGTCGACATACACAAAAGTCCAAGATCTTTCATCTCCAGATACGACTAAAAGACAATAAAAAGACACAGAGAGATGAACCACAGAAAAGCAGGTCAGGACAATAGTTTATAAGCAGTTATTTCCAGACATCAGTCAGAAAGGAGACTATAGCTTCCTCTTCTATAGCCAGAAGAATGTGATGTGAATTGTTGATGCGTAGACAGGAAGGAAATGGAGTTAGAGATATTGCAGAGAATGTCAGAAATTGGTTATAACCTGGCAGGAAGAGACAAGTCAAGGATGGCATCTAAGACAGCTGATTGACTGAAAAGATGCTGGTGTTGACAACAGCGAAGAGAACAGGAAGAAAAGGAGAACTTTGTTAAAAACAGGACAGTAGCTTCTGGCACTGTTGTGTCTAAGGTGACAGTGAGACATTTGTAAGGACATCTGTACAGGTCTGGTGAAACATACAGCTGATGGCAGAGGGAGAAAAAAGGAAAACCACTCACTGTATTGAGACAGTGAATGAATAAACAGAAAAACAGAAGAGAGGAATTGTGAAAGCCAAAGGAGGGAAAAGTACTGAAGCCTAGCATGTCTACCAGATCCATTTTCAAGGACCCTAGCACAGCAGTTGGATTTGAGGTTGCCCTCAATGTAAGTGGAAAGGAAGAACCTACAAAGACAGTTGGAGAAGCCTGGAGGTGAAATCAGAAATTATGGCAAAAGATACACGTAGTCTAGTACAAACTTTTGGGGTTTTTTGCAACAGGAAAAAAATGATTGGCTGTATTTATTCTAAGAAGAAGGATCCTGGAAAGAAATCTTTGGGTATAGGTAACAAGGAGAGAAAGCCAGGAAGTATAGCTTCACAGATTGTTTTAAACTGGATGATGAAGAACTTACCCTACAATTTAGAAAGATTTCATTCCCACCTGGATTATCTAACCTCCTTTTCTTAGCTCACACTAACTAGAGAACTGTTTCCATGTTCCTGTATATGAATTAAGTGGTATTTGCTACTGTATACTGTCTTGCTTGACCAAGCTTAAACATATTACAAGAACCAGCTACTATGACCCCTGTTAAATGGCCAACGTTTCTCAAGAACTACTATAATGCAATATTCCTTCCTTCCCTTGGATATGAAAATATATTTATAAAAATAACTACATAATGATCCCAGTATTACCTCCACCAGGCTGATAATCCACGGTTAGCACACTAAGACAACATTTAGAAATGGTCATATCTTGGCACTGTCAGCTTGAAGGAAATGTCAACGTCTCATAGTCTGGTTTGATTTTAATTGGTATGGTGGGCCAACCTGCAGGCCACAGATATCAAAATGACATCACTATTTCCTCCAGTGCTTGTCAAACCAGGTAGTAGGAAGCCACGCAGAAACAGAGAGAAGTTTGAACTAACAGCTTAACAGAATTTTGTCTCCAGCAAATATGTTTGTGTAAAACACTTCTGCAAAAAAAATTAATTTTGTTGAGTCGACACTTCCAAAGAAATTGTGTTTCATCAGGAAATCCCTAAACTGTTCCAATTAGAGTGTTTAACCAGCCAAAGCAGAATTCAGCAAACATTATTAGAAAATACAAGTCGTAATTATTACAATTTCATAGCAAAGAAATGTCAACCAATCTTCAACTAATTATCACAAGAGAGGCACTTTGTACACCCAGTATTAAGTTGAGAGGATTAGCTCCAGACAAAAGTTAATCCAAGATCTCTTGCCAATGCGACATTAGTTTATGCTAGATAACAATTAAATCATCCAAAGTTCTGACCTCAAGTTACGCTGTTCAGTGCATGGATGTTGGGGATCTGTCTATCTTTTCTAGCTTGTTTGATCTGCAGTTATTCTATCAAAAACTCTTTGATTGCCCACAGATAATTTACACTACATTTACTATCATCTTTTTAACTTCAGAGAAAACCTGTGGAATCTCATGTATCTCTGGGTACACTAGCCTTTACTTCAGATAGCGACTGCATTTTTGAGCAAAATCTCTCAATCTTGCTCAATCCCTCCTACTTACTGTGCTTTGCTTTACACTGCAGCATAGCCTTGCAGTACATAAATAGGATTTCTTTTGAGTGAGGCTAGGTCGGGAGATGGGCTCCACGGCATACCTGATGCACTCCAGTGGTCCTTTACTTCATGAGACCAGACTCGCTTTAGTGTAAAATGTCCACCATATCCTCAGAACCAACTGCCTCATTCTACAGATACACTCTTTTCCAACCACACCAGTTGCTAGAAATAGCCTCTGTGTAGATTTTTTCTGAGACAGGAAAGAGGTTCTATAATGCCATTAACAGTTTTCTGATTGATCATATCATCATATTTTAATGGGCTTTAAAGACACATGATGCATAAGAAACATATACGTTATACGACATGATCACATATCACAGGAAAAAATGAACTATAATTGGTAACACCAAGTTCTCCTCATTTACAGCTAATTCTAAGCTGTAAAAGCCACCTGGGACACATTCTTTGCTGATTCATTTGTGGAGCCTTGGAAACCATTTCTAAATTTTTTTCCTTGAAATTCCTTTTTTGGTAGAGGTGAGGACAGGACTTAGACAGAATGAAAAAAATGAAAGATTACTACCAGCTGAAGAACTCCAGCACATGTTGAGCAAAGTTTAAAACAAACCCTAATAGTGTTATAAATTCCAAGTGAACAGGCATCAGGAGAAGGTATACATGCAACAAGGACTGTGTCTGCTAGTTTATCTTTGCAAGTGTTTGAAAGCAGATGACAGTATATAAAAACAAAAAAGCCAACACTATCATAAACAAATGCAAAATGAGCTGCAAAGATGAAATGGTGCAGGCTGTCTGCTATTTAGTGCTTCTTGAAACTCTGCAAATAGGGAAAATGCCCTGCTGGTTACTGCTGACTTATCTGCAGTGCGTTTCTCAGCAAGAGAGCCATCAATACAGCACAAAATTTTCAAAGGGTATTATCCCTGCCCATAAACTGTGGATCAAACAGTGAGAAAGGGGAGTGAAAAACAATTTTTTAAACACAATTATTTCTTCTGATGGTCCCAAAAATGTTCTAGCTGTAGATCACTGACCTGCACTGGAACTACACATATTAGAAATCCAGCCTTTCACTAGACAGAAACTAGCATCAGAATTCACATTCACTTCCTTACATTATAATTTAATACGGCTGCTTTTTCCACCTTCCCTCTTGTACTTCATAGTTTAATATAAAGCGCTTTTTTTACCCATCAGTTGTTCTTCTGAAAGAGGACTGTATGTAAGACTTGTATGCAGAAGTGAGTTCAAGAAGTGCAAGTTTGTGTCCAGATTGTCTTCCCTCCCAAAAAGATCGCATGCACCAGGGTACGTTTGGGTACCTCCACTATCACAGCAGACTTTCTTTTAAAATTACCTTGTTGTACTAGTTTGATAGCTGGTATCTCAGCCGGCCAGAAGAATGGGAGTAGGGACACACAGATTTAGAAGTCCCACATATTCAACTAGAGACTCCAGCTGTAGAGGCTCTCATTCTCTGTGATGCTACCTGGCACTTTCTTTGCACAACATTATGTTAGATTTCATATTAAAGTCAGTATAAGTTCTAACAATGCAGTTTAGGGGAACTGAACAACCATATCCAAAATTCCTAGATTTATAACTGGCCAAAATCAGTTTGGTGCGCTTCTGCTATTACATTTACTCTTAAACTGTCATATGACATATAAGCTTAACTAGATACCTTCTTGCGCACTTAAGTAGTAAAAGCCACAAACTCATTTTAATCTTTTCATTTGACCTCTGAGAAAACCTCCAGAAAAGGTCCTAGCTGGGACCTTTCAGTGAAGGTAACACTTCTCCACTAAGAACTGGAGTTCTACACAAATCACTGGACTGTTACCCATGAATCTTTACAAGATAAGAACAGATAAAAGGGGGAGAATGGCTGCAACGTGACCCAGGAGTTTTGCCACTGAATTACATAGAGCCAGGCTTTTCATTAACTTAACATTAGATACAAGGACCAGTTCTGAATCACTGGCTAAGATGAAGGATGCTTCCATAACAGATTTCTTCTTGTGGAGGCTTCACAGTAAATCAGATCATATTAAACTTCACTGAACAGCCTAAAATGGGTACCAGCTAGCATTATGGCTTTTCAAAGTTAATGCAAGCTATTGGGACAACTAACAGAAATGAAATTTTGCTTTTGTAGATGTGCCTTACTTCTCTGCTAGAAGAATTCCCTAAGCGGCTGCTAGACAAGCACTGTACCACCCTTCCTTCTAAAAAGAATCCCAATCTATTCCACAAAAAGCTGACTCACTTGATAGAGATTAGTCTTCTACCAAGCTCCATCTTAAAGATAAGGAGGTTATACTTGTTTGGCTTTTGGGTTTTTTTTAAAATATAGCTTGCACATGCACTAAGTGTCTATATCAAAAACAAGAATATGTGAACATGAAGGTTCTACATGCCTACATCCCATTTCTAGAAATACCTTTCACTAATCAGGCAGAGGGTCTTAGGCACTTTTGACATTTTTATTGCGTAAATAATTTTTTTAAAGTATCTGGTCAGAAACAAGTTCATCACAGCTTGATTTAATCAAAAGTGCACCCAGGGAGAAGGACATTTAAGGACAGTGCCTATATTATTTTCATTGATCTGTCAGCTTATTGTAATTTTTCTTGTGCTTTTTAGCTATTTCTTTCTTTTAAAAAGAAAGCTTAGCTTTATTCTGATCTGGTTAATTGTGCAAAATTGACAGCTGAAACATTTTTTTAAACAAAATATGGATTCAGGGCATTGGCAAAGTCCCATCTCCCATTTGCCTGTTCTGAACTTAAAGGTTTTGCAGCAATGGAGAATAAGCTAGGCAGGAAGCCAAGGAATTAGCCTCAGGCTGTACAGTCTTCTCCAAGAAACAAGCTGTGCTGTAGGACACATAATCACACCATCCCCTTTCCCAGTTCAGCCAGTCACCTCCTCATCCTCTGGCATGGCAGGACTCCAGTAGCTGCCTGCAGATGTCCAAGAAGGTGTCAGCAGGGCTCAGTATGGCTTGATGGAAGTAGTGTTGTAAAAGGGAAAGATTACCACTTCTAGCAGACAGTTTACTCCACAGACAGGTCTCCGTAAGATGGAACATGTGTTTGAAGGAGTGAAAATGCCTACCGATACAGGTCACGTAAGAAACAAGCTAAAAGCCAAATGAGTTCTCAGGTCAGCAATGAAAACAGCCTAAAATCTTTGTGACATCTTAACAAAAGAGATGCCAAGAGCTCAAACCGCAAGGTCAACAGTGTTGTGGCCAGTTCAAACAATCAAGTTGAACCCCAGGAATGTAAAGAGACAGAAGAATTATGCTCATTGCTATCTAAAGGTCAAAGCATTTACAGGATATTGTGTTCCAGAATCAAACTAGGTCTGTCCCTTACTGTATCTAATCACAAAAGGTGTTGAGTAATTGGCTTTAGCTCATATTCTAGGTTATGTCAAGAACTTCCTTGCAAAGTTGTTCTGCTTATCTGTTTAGACATGTTTTCACCCTGCCACATGATGATTTGAAAGAATTTTTATACTTCCAGAGCAAACACATCATCAGTTATCAATTAAGAATTCATGCTCAAGTCTGTCTGCAACTAGGGAAACATTTAAGCCCATGCTGATGATAATTTCTAAATAGCAACATTTTCCTAAGTTCAGTCCTAGAAAGTGATGCCTTGAATTTACCCATACTGTGTCACTGAAATAAATAGGGAAAAAACCAAGGATTTCTAGTGTTTAAATAAACTTAATTTCTTTTTTTCCCCTCAAAGGATGACTTTTTAATATGATTTCAGCAAGAATAACTGCTTTATTAAACAAGACAACCAGTATTATTTCCCTTCTCTTTAAGCCCTTCCAAGTTAATTCTTCAAGTACCTACAATGCAGCTCTTTCCTCCTTTCATTGCTGTAAACAAAATCTATAAGATTCATTTTGATATGTGCTAAAATACTTTAGAGACTGTAAGAGAAAATATTAAGTAGATGGTGTCTGGACAAAAACTAACATTGTAATTGAAGGCAGAGTGAAGTCAGCAGCTCTGCATTACCCTAAGATAAGAAATAACCAGCTGCATTAAGATAGATTTATAACCTTTTCATACAATCAAAAGAAATTAAACGTTTTTTACAGAAAACTTGCTTAAACATTTGGTTGCTTCAAATGCAGACTTCGAGAGAGAGAGCCTTTAGCTAAACAAAAGACTTTCTCAAAGGAAAATGCTTAGATTCATTCAGAGTTATTGTTCCTTCACAAACAAATACAAAAGTCAAAAACACTTCCACAAACAAACAATTACAGTAAAGACCAGGCAAAATCTGTACTGGAAGCCCACGCTACTTTGATTTTCCTTTTTAATTGTTATAATCTACTTAAAAACCATTGGACTTTTATGAACTAGGGCTCAGATCACAAAGAAATGAGATTCCATCGAAGACTCATTGCAAAGCTAGCAATGTAAACCTTCAGAACAGCTTTTGAAATCTTGGCCAGGGACATTTGAAATGCAGCTGGTCATCATCTCTCTTGTTTCATGAGGTCATTAGATTGAGAATTACACATATTAACTTGGGTTTTATTTATTTATTTATCAAAAGATTGATAAAAGACACAAGGACTAGTTGTATTAGTGAAAACAAACTTACCCGCGCACCCTTCTCTGGAAAACATTTGCATCCAGCGCTGCAATCACGGCCCCCACATGGCCCACTGTAAGACTTCTTTCCACCCTATTAAAAAAAAAAAAAAAAGAAAATTGAATTTCATAGCTATTTCTCAGTTGAAGATCTTCTTTAATTAAAACATTTTGTTTCAGCACTTTTCACCTGTGTTACATTTCTCGTGTGAATTTGCTGGGAAATAAGCGGCAAAATATAGTTAAAATGTAACTTCTCCATAATTGGGTCATTTTCAGAATCACCGAATAGACAGAAAAAGTTAGTTTAGAAATCCTTTGAGGACAAGTGAATTTACACAAGTTAGTGCTATTCTGCAAGTTGATGAATGCTTTCTAGGGCTACCAAAACCCATAAAACTAGCTGAAGTTTTGAGATACTCAGTACTCTAGGATCACAATCAATAATTGAACTTGGGCCTCAGCCATCCTGCATACCCAAGTAGTTCTACATCAGTGAGAAATACCAAGACAAATTCAACTTTGTGATCCTTGCACACTTCTAAGAGCAAGAAGCTGCACCCCCTGCACCACAAGAACAGAGAAACTCCTGGATGAGAGAAGGTGGCATTTTTACCTAAGAATAATGTGCAAAGAGGACAGTAGGAAACCACCGTGGATATGGATTTAATCTGAAAATATATTCTGAATTTGCTGCACTATTAGTTATTTCAAGGATAGTCACAATATTTATGTAAATCTGAAGTCCCTATATCACAAACTTAATTCCCAGCTAATACACATTGACAGTACATGAAAGTTAACTGCATGAGTTTAGCTTAGAGTTGGACCCACTCCCTCCCACACTCAACAGGCTTGAAATACCAGGCTCCCAAAAGCCCTGCAACACTACTGAAACACCGAAACAGTCCTGGAAAAAAGTTCAATTTAGCCACTCACTAAGAACACCCCTCTCTAAGGAAACTAGTCCCTAGGTTTTGGAACTCTGAATGGAATAAAAGTTTAAGGTCCTCATACCAAGGTGACCAAACTAAGTGCTGAAACAAGTTCAGACTGGAACTGAACATTTCCTTACTAAAAGCATTCACAGAAAATACTTTTAAAGCCTTTAAAATTTCCTGACATCTGTCGGTAAGGAACGTGAAAAATGAAAGGCAATGCATGCAAGTTCTCATGTACTTTTGAACTTCCTTGCATCAGCTTTCTCAAAGTAAGTAACTAGTCTGACATTACTTGGTAAGTTTTCTGCTAAAAGTAAATAAAAAACTCTCTATACATCCTGACGTTCGCACCATTTTGCTAAATTGATCACCTCTGTTTTTAAGGCAGTGTAGAATGAAAACTAACAAAAAGCCTTAAATCCAACCTCCCATACTTCCTTAGCCTGAAGGGAACATTACCTCTTGCTGCAAAATAGTCATAACAACCTTCAAGCAATTCTAAGAGGCATCAAGTATAACAAAAAAAACAGCAAACAGTACTTTTGCAGACTTTTTGGCAGTTTTGTTCAGGTGAGACCCCATTAGATATGGGACTTTTCAACTACTCATTAACATCCTGTGGTAGGATCTAACACAATACTTGAGCAGAACAGAGAGAGAGTGATACATGGGCAAGAGAGGCACCATAACAGGAAGCACAATACAGGCAATCCTGACCCTAGGCAGCAGGAAATAAAAGTAAGCTTAAAGCAGTAAAGGTAAAAACAAACAACAACAAAAAAAAAGAGCCGCCGAAAAATTGTATCTAGGGGTTAACAGACTGTAAGAGAATCTCCAAACTGTCAGCTCAGACAAGGAATGATCAGCATGAACTTGAGTCTGCAACGTACATTGGCAAGGGCTCAGTACATAAAAACTGGTCCATGTCTTAACAGGCACACGGCTGAGAGGTCATTTCTGACCACAAGTATTATTAAGACTTTAGGATTTGGTTCTAAGACAACTTAAGAGTGAAGTGCTCCAAACTCACCTTTTGCCATGATTATATGCATGTTTTGCAGTGGAAATCTGGACTCATTGCTAGCCAATGTGTAACTCTATTCCTGACACTTTACATTTACACTGTTAGCAGAGAGCTTTATGCCTCCAGGGAATCAGATTATGCCTTCCCAGACATTCATTCAACCTTAAATCCTTCAAAAATTTCAACTTCCAATTAATTTTTTCTCCAGATTATTCTTTGTTCCAACAGTCATTTGCATGAGCCTTTGGGTCCTATGGTTCTGTTAATTCTGCTTGCCTCCTAAGAGCGAGTAATGGCAAAGAAACTTTATTTCATTGCAGGTCTGGGTTCCTCTAAGGTCACTCACTGCCTTGCAAGAGTTGCTGTCTCAGTGCACTGAAGCTCACCTTGTCAGAAATCCCCCATCGCTGGTGGCAATCAGGTCCTTCCCAGTGGCAGAGAACCGGACAAAAAGCAATGATTCTTTCTGTCCCCACTGCTCCCCACAGTGCTGTGGTTAGCAAATATCATTCTAGTCAAAATCCCACTGAAGTCAAAAGAAATCCTTCCATTGAATTTATGGGGAGCTGGATCAAACTCTCACTGAGGTTTATTAAAAACTGCAAATATGTCCCTATTTTGTGTAGAAGTGTGTTCACAATATATTTCTAGGTTCCTTTTCACAGTGTGGGGAGTCATTTTGCTCACTTGTGAATGAAAGCATCTGGAAAGGAAGCAAACCAAAGCCAGTTGGCTCCAAACCAGGTGTTACATGTCCTAAGTATTTTATTTAGGGGAAGTAGTTGACATCAGACACTCCAAGACTACTTAAATAGCAAACAGCCATGTGCATAATATTTATGAATACAAGTCTAAAGGCTGCATATAAGATTCTAGACCACAGTGTTCTCTTCTGAAAAGGTTTAATACATTTTTCCATTAAAATGTATGAATGCATAGCTCATTCAAACATTTATAGATTGTAATCTGAACGCGTAAGATGGGCCCTTCATACTTGTTCTGTATATGTATTCAGGGAAGAAATTTTTCCAACTGCTCTGAGATATATTTCAGATTGATGAATACAGCTCCTCAGAAACAACAAGAATTAAAGAAATAAGGGTACTAGTTATAGAGGTAAGCGCCACCATTATAACAGAAATGAATTAAACTATTTTAATTTGATTGGCTAGAAGTAGACCAAGGTTTTCAAAATAGAAAACAAACATAAAATAATAGCACCGTTAAAAAAAAAAAAAAAAAATGCATTCTCCAAGATTTAAATAGCTGTAATATAAACTGAGTAACATACATACTGATTTTAATTGAGTTATTTCAGGCTTACATAAGAATCACTAGCATTTCAATGTAGGAAAACCCACTTTATTTAAGAAGTATCGATACGAGTGAGAAAATATTTTTAAAAGACATTCAAAAACAAGAGTCAGCATAAGAACAATTTTCCTCTCCTGCTTCTGGTGTACCCTCATCAAGCATTTATGCACAGTTGATTCATTCAGATGGAGTGCCATTCGAATCTTTCCATTGACTTCAGCTTGTTCTGGAGTGGAGCCAGAGAGAGTAAAGAAACCTAACAGCTGTGCTGCCATAAGAGGTGTCCCAGACTCATGTTCATTCCAGCTTCTCTAGAGCAACACATGGGACCACAAAATAGCTGCAAATGACCCTGAAAGGCCTTGCCTGCAAATCCAAAGAAAACTGTACCTGCAGCACAGGCAGGAGTAAACCAACTAACACAGGACTGCAGTGGGAGATTTCCAGGAAGCACAGCTCCAATGCATGAGCTGGGGCCCAATTTTGATACACAGCAGAAGTTTTGAGGCAAAGAGTCCACCGCAGAAGACTTGAAATCTGTTGGCTCAAGACAATGATTTCAATCAGCTAGAAGGATGAACCCACAAACCAGCAGAGAAATGCGACGAGGGCATGTTATGGGAAAGGACAGCAGAAAGGTTAAAAACGTCATCTTTAACATGAGGAAGTTACAGTAGCAGAGGTAATAATGCAAAAATAAATTGGAAACTTTTAGAAGAGAATGGATTCAAAGGAATGCCACCATGCAACATTGGAGGACATAAACTACACCAAAAAAAGAGCATGCCTGTGATAAAAGAGGAAAAAAAGATGATGACGAAAAAAAGTTGGTGATGATAAAGCAAAGTGAAAAAATCTCAGACTTGCATAAAGAGATACGGCAGGGATGAAAATTTTTTCCCCAAGACTTACTTCCAGTAACTTCCCAGCTCCAGTTAAGGACTGCCCCAGTCCAGAGCAAAATCCTAAGAAGAAACTGCATAATCAAAAGCTGGAAATGGAGCATAATGAAAATTTCTGGAATCTTCAAATAAACATCCTTCTTATAGTTCAGATCTTATTTCTGCTGATGACTAATAAGGAAAATATATTTGCAGTACCGGACATTCAGACACCCTTGTGAGATTTCACAGCGAAAAAACTAGTGAAACATAGTATCTCTGTTTCCTTCATGAGCTACCTAATGCTGCGGTGTTAACCTTACTCTTTCTATCCTTCGTGGCTTCTAGGAATCAAATTCATCATAACATTTTCTTTGTCTATTATTCTTCTAGTTGTTGTATTACAGCTTTTACAGCCCAGTTCTGAAAACACTTATCCACATGTTCAACTCCTTCTTCTGAAATCAGTAGATCCTACTTCGCTATGCATGTGTTAATACACAGTTGCCTTACTGACATGAAAGAACTTCTTCAGGGCTAAAAATCTTTGAAAAAAATGATAAACCAGGAACCACAGCAATCTCTGCCCTCAGAAATGGCAGTGTGACCCACCAAAGATAGCATACCGTGATGCAACAAACGGATTCAGTAATGCTTCCTAACACGAGGTGTCACAAAGCAGAAATAAACTGATGGTCTTGCCCGTTAAGATTGTATGAAAACAGTTACTGGGATTTGTTTGGCAGGGAAATATTGAGCAGGTGAGAATAAAATTAATGTCAGCAAAACATCAGATAAAATTAAAATAAAAACACATTTTTCCCATGAAGAATATCAAAAGTGCCTGAACTCATTTCAACATTTTTCTTAGTGAGGTTCCCCAAAACCTTGACTTGCCCTGTCTGCTCAGTTTTTTTTAAGAGTATTAAGAGCTAGGTCAAGCCTAGGAACTAATAATAGGATGATTTTTTTTTTCCCCCAAACTGGGGCATGGGTAATCAATGGGAAGCAGCAGATGAAGAGAAAGTCCTGAGCAACTACCAAACAGAAGGATGATACAAGCCTCTGAGCAAACTCCCTCACCTGACAGGTCCCAAGAACTCATCTTTTTCAGGCCACACCATCATACTGCCTCATAGCTGTATACCCATCCAAGAGAAAAAGTGACTACAGAGATATTCATTACACGGTACAAGTACGAGTAGAATTTTAGCTGGAATACAGTGCAATTTTTGTCACTTACTTTCAAGAAAGATGAACTCTGCACAGGCACAGAGCTTGAAAAATCCCTCTGATTATAAATGTGTGGTTTAAGAGCCTTCCTGCTACAGAGCATGATTTATTTGGGCCAGCAAAATGAAGACTGGGAGGTGATACAAAGGCCATCTATACATTAATCAGAAAGGTAAATGCCAGAGAAATGAACAAACCTTATTTGAACAATGGTCTAGATACCACCCTCCTGCTTAGGAGCATTTTACACCTCTGACTGTCAGTAACTGAGACGGAATGTCAACAGGAAGATCTCTTCGTGGTAAGAGTATATAAACCAGCACTGTCAGGGATGGAACACTGCTGTCTTATACCAACTAGTTAGAGGAAAGGACAATGCTGGCACAAGAGCAAGTGTATATAATCTTCCATAAATATATGCAGGAGAAATTAAGTTTTTAAGCAGAGGGCAGCAACCTTCAAGTTATGAAGGCAAGAGACTTAGCAACTTTGATGAAATGGTAATCCCTTTCAATGGAGATTGATAACACAGTGGCCAGTCACAGTATGAGACAGGACTCAGTGACTGCCACTTTTCCTCTGTTGCTAAAGCATTTCATGTCAAAGCATCACCTTCCCATCCAGTCCAGTTCCAGTCATTAATACCAAAAGTGTCTAGAAGGCAAAGCGGTGAAAAAAAAAAAAAACAAACCAACCTGACCTCATGAAATAAAAATTGGTAGAAACTGTCCTCAAGGTCTCTACTTTCTCCACCTACGAATTTCTCCTACGATTTGCAACATTAAAATCTGGTGTAAAATTGTGACAAGCCTGGAAAAGTATTTTTTATTAATTCTAACAAGACCAGAGTGTAAAAAACACATTCAAAAGCAAGAATCTGTAGAGTTTAAATACTAACTCATAAACCGCATGTAAAGCCAGACTTTTGAGCCCTTCTCTCATCCTGAGTACCACCTTATTCTTCTTACAGTGCATGGAAATGATTGGCCTTCAAACACTACAGTAGTAGGAATGTCACATACTGGTTGTTTGATGTTAACAGATTTGAATCTGGCTCTGAACAACTCCATCTTCTGATATTTTTCAGTTTTGTTGATAGGATCTACAGCTTTGTGTAATCCTTTTTTCTGAATAGTCTATCAGTCAATGAACATGTAGTTAAAACCAGACAGTTTACTTACAGCTCACATGAGCAAGGACACAACACAAAGCCACAAGCTTATCTTTTACTGCACAAAAGGTCTTTCAAATGGCGCTATTAAAAGTGAATTTGTAGCTAAGATACTAATTCATTTTAGGGTTCACTGACTTCTTCGGTTAACCAATGTCCTCAAATATTTTCATTCATTTCATAGAACTGGCAAACATCTTAACTGGCAGCTGAGACTAAATGATAGTTACTAATAGAAACCAACCCTCCTCCAATTCAAATGACACATGAGGTTACAAAACTTGGAGGAAATCCTGGCCTAGAGAAACTAGTGGCAAATTCCAACTGAAGAAAATTCCATCCTGTACCCACTCCCTGCTTTCATTCCTGCCGGTGAGACAGGAGTGCTGTTGCACTGAAAAACAGATTTAAACTAAAACAAAATAAATGTTAAAGGTCAATTCTTCCACTTTATACACACAGCAAAAATGAACTGGTATCTTTCAAACTATCGAAACGTTGCCTGACTCTCATTTTTTGAGGAAACATGTATTTCTTATCCATTGGATGGAATTTGGAGATACCAAGTTTGCGGACTTTTTATTCATTGAAGTAATTTTCACTCATACTAATGACATCATCAATTTCTGTGAAGGGAAACATTCTCCCAGTAAAGGATTTCCAGGGTACAAATTTGCCTGTGACAGCTGCCAAATATACTATTCATTATATTTGGGGCATACAAATGGCCACACACCTCATTACACATGTTAGTAGGTGAGAAAATTCATAAGCAGAGAATGGGCGATTACCTGGTCTGAAAACATGAGTAATAAAATTCCAAATAGCTCCATGTGGTTTAGAAAATCAAAAGCTTTATCTTTACAGCTACGCAGAAGGAACATTTCTTTTGTCATGCCTGCCAAGGTCTCTGTTACTGGCTGGAAAGACATCAGCTTCAGCCTCATCTATGCTTCAGCCTGGTCTCCCCAGCCTGCAAGGCCTGGCAGCGCTCAGACTTTCAGTATCCTACAGTTATTCCAGCAACCAAGCACCTGAGTGGCCAGTGCACTGGACCAGCCACTTTATATTTGAGTGGTAAGCATCAATCAATATTAAAATACTCAGGATTACAACAAGTATTACAAAAAACTGTACACTACCCTAATTTCTTTAAAGACTTTATCCACTCTGAGAAAGTTTCCTGATCTTTAGGATCCTGTCGGAGATCCTTGTTCTTCTAAAGCAACAACTCCACAGCCAGATCCTATTAGACCATTTACAACCTTTAATACATAACAATACAAATTTGTGTAAGAGCTTTGGTTATTTTTGTTTCTTCTGCTTGTTGAAATTCACAATGTATTTCTTAACAGATTAAATTTAGCCAGGCATAACGAATATGTATGTGGCTGTAGGTGCTACCCACACGCAGGCACGGAACTGAACTGCTGGTAGGCATGTGCTCCTCTGTTAGAGGCCATGCTCTGGATGGGGGTGCTGAAGTGCCCAGGGAAAGGGGTTTTCATTCCCCGCACCCTGTCGAGTGGCAGGACGTTCTCTGCATTAACCTCACAATACGCCAGTGCATAGGCAGCAGAGGGATATCCATGAGATCCATTATCATGCAAATGTGGCAGTGCTAACAGCAGGGAACAGCAGAATTATTGCACCCTGTCCTAGGGAAAAGTGCTTGCAGAGAACGCACAGTGTCACCTCAGGGAAAAAGAAATACAGGATCAGTTTGTTGTTTTAATTTAAAAAAAACCTGCCATTGGTGGTGTTTATGCGTCTCAAAATAGGTCCACTTGTATGGAAAGAAACAACATGAAACTTACATAAAAGTGAATTCTAAGATCACATTCACTTATTGTTGCAGCACCTAACAGTGAAAAACACTAGTGATATCGGCAAAGAATCTTCTTTCTTTGCATTACTTTCTATCAAAGCTGAGTATACACCAAAGGAAGAAGAAGAAATGTTGGCTTAGTTCTGCAGCCACACAGAGCTATAAGCTACAGAACCTAAAGCAGCTATTCCAAAATCAGAGATAACTGCATTATTTGTATGATTTAGCACAACTATTTACCTAGTTTGTACCTGCCCAACAGCTTTATAAGCCTCACACATCTCTCTACCACAACCCTCTGGCTAAATCCAACACACATTGCCAACTAGTGAAGATATTTATTGTACTAAAGTTGCTGAACAGATTAATATTCAGGATACTAAACCCATGCTACCAGATAGTTAGCTATTATAAAAAGTATCGGTGATGTAGTTGTATGAGGTGGGCCTTAAGATCTATACATGTTGTACAGCGTATGTATATGACATATAACACCATGAACCAACCCAAGCCTTTATAAACGCCACAAGTAAATCAACTAAAAGTCAGTCTTAAAAAAACCAAAACAACTCACAACACACAATGTGCACACTTTCATCAAACAATCCGCTTTTAGACAGTTTCTCACTTTATCCTTAAATGTCCCTGTGATACATATAAGATTTCACACAACCTTAAAGCTATGCATATAGTTTGGAAACAAATTCTCATGAACAGCTGCATTCATTCATTGACTGAAAGGACAACATGATTCCAGTTACCCTTCTACTTTTGACAGTGCCTTGCAAAAAGCTGTATAATAGATGAAATGATTTTTTTTTTCCAAAACCCCTCGTTGTTTTTTTTCTCCAAACAGCTGAAGTTTCCAGTGCTGTAGCCAGTTTTCAAGTCCAATTATAGATATCACCCTCTCATATTAACATGGATCTTTTAGAGCCATCTTTAAAACTGTCCCATCTTTCCTAACTGGTTGCCAAAATGGGAGCACAAACTTCAACAACTGTAAAGCTTTTGCAAGCAATATAATGTTTCACTTTCAAAAAGAAATTCCAGACAATTATAAACCTGTAGAAGACTCTTCTGCAAATTCACTATGAAACTAACCATTCCCCTGCCAAACAATCTGGACTTTTTCTTTCTTTAAAGGCGGGGGGAAAAATCTTGCATTCAGTATATTTTATAAGGGCGTTGCTTTCCAACAACAACTGAGATTTTCAGGCCTGCTTTTCTATACTCAACATCTACAGAGTTCTGATGCATGAGAAGTCACTCATTAAAGACATTTTTTCTAAATGGTATAAAGTAAGGTTTTGGTTTTGAATAGAAAAGCTTTTCATTCAACTGCAACAGAAACCAGAAAAATAATAACTTGAGTAACTTCATCCATTTCAACTAAAATGCTTGTCCAGAGTCTTATATAACTGAGGCAAATACAACTCCTTATATATAATTTTATTACCTTTCTGCAGTTTTGCCTTCATTCCAGATACAGCTGGGCCACTGAAAGTGACTCAGCTTCTTCGTCACGTAAACAGTTCTAACAATTAAAAATACTAGAGAAGGGAAATCTTCACCAAAAGTCAAGGGATTGCTCATAGTACTTATCAGCAAAACATGTCCCAGAAGGTAAACTGGAATGTGTCCCTTGTGATTCATCCTCCACTTTTATAGACAACACAGACCACCAACTTTGGAAATACGGCAGCAATTTATTATTTGCATCTTATTTTCAAATGCATCATTCCTGAAAGCCATCTGTTAAAAAATGTTTTGAAATGAAAATCCCAGGTGACAATCAAACAGTAAAACCCAAGGAAAACATTGGTAGAAACTGGCTGTGCTTTTAGTGATGCTCTTGGCAAAGCGCTGATAGATTAAGAAGCAAGTGAGGGAGCTGCATCTGACCTTCCACTCCAAAGCTAACTACTAATCTCTCTCTGTATCTTTTGGATTCGAGTCAGATGAAAAAAAAAATCTCTGATGTAACTGCTTACTCTGATGGAGTTACACTAGGGGTCAATATAGCCTTATGTGTGGGAGACAGCTGGTATAAGGATGCTTGATTTATCTCCCAGGGAGACAGTGGGATGAGCACAAGGAAATGCATAGCTATGAACATGAGCAGAGCCTCTTAACAGGAGTGGCTTTTGAGCCATTTCTGCACTCAGACAATTTGGTCTGCAGGCTCAGCTGACTCAGCCAGCAACAAAACACTGTCTAAACCAGAGATGGAAGTTGTAAAATGAGAGCTACAGCCAGTTAACCATCGTTGCACTTGAATAAACACTTGTACTGATTCTAGTCAGGTTGCTTTTCCTTTGCTATTCTGCTTGCATCCTTCAAGGTATTGTCAAAGAAGCACAACTTGTATAATCGTTCCTTCCTAAAGACAACACCAATCCTGTGCAAAAGAATACTGTTCATTTCAAATATTTTCATGGCAGTTTCTTCCATTAAATTGTCTCCTAAATAAAGTAAATCAACTAGTGGCAAAAGAAATAGCCAAAATTCCCCTAGTTCTGCTTTGTGCACCTACAGTACGCATATCAGCAGTATTCCGAATCTCTTTAACAACTTTATTTCCCTAATGAAAACATGACCTTCCCAAAAACAAGGCTCCACATTGCTATACACTGTTAAACATATCTTTAGTGAAAAAAAATTGAAAGACTCTATTCCACAATGCACTAAGATCCAAACTTAATTCTGATTACTTCAATGAGACCAAAGAATGCCTTGCTAAACAGAAATGAGCTTAGGCACAGGCTGACTTTGCTCAGGAGGCCTCAGAAACAGCCCTCACAATACCTACCTGAGCATAGAGCAATCTCAGGGAAAAAAAAAAGAAAAAAGAAAAAAGAAAAAAGAAAAAAGAAAAAAAAGAAAAAAGAAAAAAAAGAAAAGAGAAAAAAAGAAAAGAGAAAAAAAGAAAAGAGAAAAAAAGAAAAGAGAAAAAAAGAAAAGAGAAAAAAAGAAAAGAGAA
>JAVKLA010000039.1:4720402-4759178 GCA_034782735.1 Sagittarius serpentarius | reverse complement strand
GGAAAAAGGAAAAAGGAAAAAGGAAAAAGGAAAAAGGAAAAAGGAAAAAGGAAAAAGGAAAAAGGAAAAAGGAAAAAAGAAAAAAGAAAAAAGAAAAAAGAAAAAAAAAGAAAAAAAAAGAAAAAAAAAGAAAAAAAAAGAAAAAAAAAGAAAAAAAAGAAAAAAAAGAAAAAAGAAAAAAAGAAAAAAGAGTATGCATTACCTCTCTTCTTGCACAAAAGAGGAGAGCATCCTTGATTTGCCTCAGCTCCCACAAAGGTGGCCCTCTGACGAAAGCAGTACAACTGCCTGCCCTTCCCTGTTAGGGAGGACTCTGAACATGACATGGGAAGAAAAAACAAATTACACTATTCCCTCTTCAGGAATAATCAACTTGAGAAAGATGAAAATACCTCTACTAGCATAACAGAAGCAGTGTTACTCCAAAACACAGTGAGGGAAGTCTGTGAAACTCACTCTTTCATTTGACTCTCTTATTTTAAATAAATATGCCATGTAGCTTTTATCTGGAATGTGGCACATGTTTTTTGTGATTAGTCCAAAGGACAAAATAAGCTGTTTGGAATATTCCAGATTCCTTCCTTGTCAGGATTAGAAAAAGGTTGCCCTCAACACTGAATACCCAAGGAGGCACATTTCCATAGACTTTGAAAATACCTAGACAGCTACTTTTCTCCACAAATATAACCCTGATTTAGCCATAGCCATTTTTATGCCACTAGTATTTCCAGAATACATACACAGAAAACCTCCTGTATCCCTCCCCATGACATGGTACATGATAAAAAATGCCTAGGACTACTTCAACAAACATTAATTTGACAAATAAGTCTTATTATACAAAAATCGATATTTTTTGGAGGGAACGCAAGCACTCCTGTTAATACCTGCAGTAGGGATTCCAAATCTGCACTAAATAGTCTCACACAACACCTTGCACTCAAATTCTTTGTCACGTTATCAATAGACACTGATTAAGAAACTCTGATGTCCCATCCTTAATTATCAGAGGACTACAGTTTTGAAAATGAAAATGAGTGATTAGGAACTGGATTTACTTTAAAAAAACGTTCCTGTAGCAAGAAATCATTGCTGCTGGGAGTCGGTCATAAATAATGGAAATTATACACAGATGGGTTGGGCATTTCCATTTTATACATAAACAATTAGCTCTGCCTGTATCCCAAATTAATGGTTATGGCTGTGGCGTTTGTCTGTTCAGGTTACTAATATACCTACCCCAGATTAAATTTCTAAAATAGGATGGCACACGTCAGCTGCAGACAGGGTGGAACCAACTAAGAACCACTCCCATGTGCAGAAATGGTTTAGTTAGCAAAGTGTTACGGCCCACAGGCATAAAGTTTACCCAGCTTTTCCAGTTCACTTACAATATCTAAATCAGGGTCACTCATTCTTCTTTTTGGGATGGGGCAGATAAACAAAGTCAAGTCATTTTCTCTCATTTAACCTTTCATCCTATTTTTTAAAGAGAAGATCTACTTCACAAGTTACAAAAGGACCAAAATACCCAAACAGTTGGAAGTCTATATATGCTTATAGTCTATCTAAATAAAAATGTATGCAGCCACCTCCTGGAACTATCACAAGACTACCTGTTATAGTACCAACACAATTAACTCTTTAACCTCTATAGCTTCACCCATTTGCTTGCTTTCCCCATTTAGTCATTTAATCTCTATTCACTTTGTACTCTGTGGTCTTGCAAACATCAGCCGGCTTGTACCTGGATACCTCCTCACTAATATCCCTGGAGGTTTTGTCACTGACTGGAGCAAGCGAAGACTAAACCACTGCAAATAGCGCAGTGAGGCATCCCACTGTGTCATGTTCATCAAGTCTTCTAAGCAAAGACCTACTACATCAGCTCTGGAAAGCACCAAGCACATTTCGTGTTCTTGGTTAATACAATTGCAAAAGAAACTAGGAAAGCACTTCATCCTCCATCCACAAAATACTTCAAAGAGTAGCATGATAGAAAAATTGCTCTCCTTTGGGGGAAAAAGTTATCTGCTACTCTTATGTTTGTTTTGGACACTGCACGATGGGTCCTTGTCACTGACTAACCATAGTAATAAGCATAATTGAGAAAAATGGGGGAGGTTTAAGTAAATATCTTTGGAACTCTTCTTCTATCCTCTATGCTATTTCTAGTATACTATTTCTGTTTTCAGGGAGTGGACTTATCAAGTCAGAACATGTTTTTCTCCCAGGAATATGCAACTGTCAGTTCTTGGCCGCTAACTACTTTGCAGTCTTGATTGGTCATTTACCCTTTATTGGAAATGTGAGATGCCACCAGGTCAGCTGTACCATCTACAAACATATTGCACCAGCATAAATGTCAGTGAAAAATCAGTTCCTTTATGTTAAAATGAAAAATAATGAATGATACATATAGTACGTCCTTAAAATTGTATATACTCCTGCATGCACCTTAAACGGAGCAAACAAATTAAAAATAGTAAAACAGTAAAACCAGACATGTTGTTCTTCTGTAGCCCTACAACTCTGCAAAAGAAAAGTTTCATGAAAGGCCCATCCAAGCAGCAAATGCAGTCTAAATGCCCTTTGAAGTCCAAAGGTTTCCCATTCAGTCCTTAACAGAGGATAAATCTGTTGGCAATTAAGAATTTTCCAACACTATAAAAATATCAGAAATACAAAGAGTACGCAACAGGTGAAAATCAGGAAAACTAAACTATGTTAAAAAACCCCAAGAGTATGCAGCATTTGAGATACTATATCACTATGCAAGCAGGCTTACATAACTAAACATGGATTTATTAAAGTAATTCCCTCTTCTCGCCACAGATGTAGACAATGAAGTGACTTTGATGAGTCCTTCTATCACACTGATGATAATAACCATATGTTTCTAAACACAGCTTATCTAAAAGCACATTTATCTCAATGTCCTCTACAAACACAGCGGTGGTCCTGCAAAGCATTCTTCAAACAAGCCATGCCTGGGAGAAGACAGGGAGGGCAAAGTATTTTGTCTACTGGAAATACTACATTTCAGACATTTCTCTCATTCTATATGGAACAAAGTTTAGGGAAAAAAATCCTGAAAAATTAGTGTTTGCAGGATAAAATAAAATAGATGTTTTTAACATTGGAAAAAAGATTCTGGGAACACCTTTCTTAGTCTGCAGCAAGCCCCAGGAGCTTGGGTTTCAGCAGTGTGTGAAAGCAAGAGCCTGGAGGCCTAGGCTGCTGAGCTGGGAAGACAGAAAAGCGGCCAGAGAACGGGCAGGTTTTCTACAGAGAAAACTTCCTTCCCAGCTTCCATCTATATCAACAGATTCCTTGTGGCCTTTCAGGTTTTACCTGAGCAGCATTCCCAGCGGAAAGGAGCTTTTTCAAACCCATGGGGGCAAATAAAACAACTGTCCATCAGCTGGAAATGAGCAAAAGCAAGTAACATCCCAAAAATGCAGATACAAATGGCAAGGCTGAAGGGGTGCAAGAACGAGACAGAACAGCTCCAAAACAGGCAGTGAAGAATAACAAGGGGCTGGAGGACACAAGGCTGGGAATTCAAGACTTTTAAATAACAGAAACAAAGCCCTTTTCAAATTCTACCCACCCAGTGGAAACAGAACTATGGCCAAATCTACTTCCTCCCTATCCCCCAGCAGAGTACTTCTGGGTTGCTTTGGAGAGAGTCAGCTCCTGCCTTCTTCTCAGTTACCTTATTCTAGCTTAGTTTTCACACAACAGCTCTGTGGGGACCTGATCCTGGGCCCCAGAAACTGAAACAAGTGGGCAAGCCAAATCTGCAAAGGAACTTCTAAATGAAAATGCATTTTTCTGCACTTCTTTCTGCTCTGTAGAGCAGCAATGGCATAGCCCCCGGAAAAGGTTCCTGGACCTGATCTTTGAGCCCCGTTGGACACGTGTGCAGAACGAACATGGCACCACGGTCCACATTTTAAGATGATCACTCAAGACTTTCAGGATTGTGATGTATCAACGAATCCAAGATGTTAAATTAACCAGCAATTTTCTTACTATAGAATAACTCCACTTTCATCATGCTTACATATAGCACATAATGTGCACAACAAGATGTATTTAGTATTACAGCTGTTAGTTCAGACTGATTTTCTGGGCTGCCCTTCTCATTTCACTGCAGCTTTGGCTTTGCAAGAGAAGGCAAGCAAACTGTCCTTTCATGGTAAAGCAACCCTTTGCAGCAATTCAGCCAGTCAAGCCCTTCCCTGCAGGGCCCAGCTGATTTGCTTAAGGATTCCTTTCCTGTCTACCCAGCGAATACATTACTACGCAGTTAAGCCAGATGTAAATTAGACAGCAAGTTGAGAAACCAAAAAAGGATGTGTTCGGCATGTTGAAGATGACCATGGCTATCATGCTAACTCCTCTTCCTACAGACACTGATAAAGGAGAAGTGAGGAAGGGAGAATATATAAACTGAGGTAAGCAATTATAAAATGTCAAAGGAAATTTAAGTAGTTCCACTGTGTACCCATATATTTAATTTACTGTTTGGCCTATTTAATTTCAAGCGACACTTCTAAGCAGAGCAGACGTCTATTCATCACCTGTGGATGTTGCAAACTTCTGCCAAGATAAAATGTACAATCTCTGTTATGGATAATCTTACCTGTCTGGAACAGGAAAAGACAAGATGCCTTTATAACATTTATCTAGATTAAACAGATCAGAGGAGGTATAGCTCGATGCAGTATTTTGACAGGGTGAGAGTATGTTTGCTGAGGAATAGGTACTGATTAAATCTGAGACAATGTGTGCCACAAACATTTCTACTAAGGAAACCAAAAAAGGACAAAACATAGAACTGGCAGAATAAATGCATTATTTTATTTACAAATATCCTATTTTTTCAGTGTGTATCTAGGTTACTAAGCAGACTATTAGCTTTAGAACGATATATTACAAAACACAACAAATGTCACACTACTGGATAAGGGAAGGAAAAACTGAGACAAAAGGAAACTATTTTTAGTAACAACTAAGAAAAATATGAAAATATGGGGTTTGAGACATTATTATCAAAACTCCACAAACTGAAAACACTGCAAAGGATTAACTTCATCTTTTAATTTTCTTTTTTCTCTACATATGTAACACATTTTTTAGAATTTTTGTTTCCTCTATTATGTTGGGGGGGGGGGTAGGAGGTGGAAAACAAGGCTTTTGTCTTCAGATTGTCTTACAGACAACAAAAGGCATATAGTAAGCATAGGCAACATCAACTTTCAGATGTCTAGTTTGCCACAGAACCTGATACAAAATTCGAAGAATTTTTGTCAGTCTTTACTAAACCATGCAAAGAAAAATCTGTCATCGGAAAAACTAAAACTATCTACAAAATTAGATTGTGGAGTCTGATGCAATTTAGAACTGAAATGCCTACTTAATATAAACTCCAGAACTCTTTTTTGCCAAAGGCATAGATCTTTATCAATAGGTGTGTGCCCTTGCAAGCAACTGTTTGAAATGGTGACTTGTTAAAATGCTTAACCCTCTAATCCCCATATACCTACTGGGTACAGTACTGTCTAAATAGACATACTGCCTGGACTTCTCATATGGGTGGATTACAAAAAGCAGCACAGGAAGTAAAAGCAACTAAAATGAAGTCCCAACCAATTAACATAAAGAAATGGGAAAGGCTAAATAATTATTTGATTCTGGAAGTCCAAGCAGGTAAGTATGTTTACAGAAGTGAATTTGTTAAAATAACAAAGTTATCCTGTAAGAACCCGTTCATTCTGTTTAAGGCATTAACTTGCCCCATCTTCCCTGAAAGTCACTAGAGCTAATAATGGACAGAAGTCATCTAAACAGGGAAAACCATTACGGTGGTGATAAAAATCACAAAATTTCACTGAAATCAACATCTTATGACCTGCTTCTATAAATCTTCTCTCTCAAGCAGTCCCTCAGGATTGACCGCATTATTGTGGAGAGTCAGAATTGCTCAAACATGGAGGACTTGGAGGGAAAGGCTTTTCATTTAAGCAGCATTTGCCACCATATTCAAAATAAGTTCTGCTCAAAAAAAAAAAAAAAAAAAAAGGGTTAATGCTCGGAATGGACACTGTCATAGTGTACTATCTTACAGAATCAGCACCACCAAAAAACTCATCTTAATCTTTCAAAATGTCCTAAGTTGTTCTTAATTTGAGTGCATTTATTTGTTCTTAGCTGTCAGGCATAGTGTGATAATGGATGATCTACACTATACATACAGCACCTACCAATGAGACTGAGAGGTGCTGTATATGCAACGCAGAAAGCACACTACTACAATATCCTTGGTAATTTAATATCCAACCTTGAACATTATCACTCAGAACAGCAAACCCAACAATTCATGAAAAAGTGTAGAAGGAATGAAGATTAGTGCTATGAGCAAAAAATTTACCGTCTAGTTGTGCAACATGCTAGCTAAGCACAGATGTCTCTCCTGAGAAATTAACACCCACGCTATTCCAAACAACTTTTTTCAAGGACTTTGCCAACTTAAGCAGATTTTTTTTTTGGCTACAGGCATCGTAGTAACACAACAAGCATAAGTAGAAAGTCTAATGGAAGAACAATTTTTCTCTATACTGGTTACTAACTTCTGCTATGTGCTTTTGTACAGCCTGCCTCATTGTCCCATATTCTTTTAGTGTGCAACTTTTGGACTTAAAAATGGAATAGACTACAGAATTTAAACTGGAAAGCAAGATGATAAAAAAACAGGTGACCATGGACATGAAAGGACCAAACTTCCATTTGCACACTATTTCAAGTTGTACTGTTTTAAGAAAAGACTACTCCATTTTTTCCTTAATTGGTAAACTGGATTCTAACTTTTACACTGGCTCCAGTTGAAAAAATACCATGGTTTGTGACATGAAACAACAGATGTTCTTAAAATAACAGACTCAGATATTTCCAACTGATATCACTCACAGAGAAATGCCAGGCAGAGAAAGGAACTGTTCTTATTGACACTGGGCCCACCAGCGACTAGTCCTACAAAGTGCTGGGCAACCTACAGAGATTCAACGAGACGAGAGCACACTCACCAATTCAAGGACTATCTCAGAACCGATGGAAAATGTGCCTAACACAATACTGTTGAAAAATCACCATGCCAAATTGATATACACCTGTATCACCCACCCTGACAGCCCAAGCCTGTCGTTCCCAGCATTGAACTGGAACTGGGCAGCACTGCCAGACTTAAGCAGATTCATTCACAGTGATGCTATGCTTCTTTCCCTAGCAGGATGGTTTACTGGCTCGGTGTCTTCAAGTCATGCCACTCCATCTCTAAACTTTCTCTTCTGGACTGCCAGGGAATGCAGCACAAAAACTCATGGGTGGAATCACAAGAGTCAGTCTGGGCCCAAGCAATGTTCATTTGAGCCCCGGCTCAAAGCTGGCTGTACCAGACACACCTGGCCTCAGCCAGAATGAACCTCCCAGCTCAGGAGTCAGATACACTTTTTCAAGTGCTACAAAATCAGAAGAACTTCTGCAATCATCTTGCACCATCTCTCAATTATCTAAACATGGAAGTTCTACAACAGGACTACATGCAAAGTGTTTTGATTTTATCAAAATGTTTATAATGTCCTGTACAAAAGGTCAACAAAAATTGGTCCATTGCCTCGGATTCCTCGAGTTCAGTGAATCAGCATTTTTTGGCAGAAAAACTATTCTATCTCAATTTTTAAACACAGTTGTATTAGACAGTATGTTCATATGTATTGAGAAAAATATGTAAATATATGCATAGGTTTTATTAAACAAATTAGCATCATCTTCCTTTACCATCAAAACTACCTTTTCCTTTTTCATCTAGGTAACTCCATAGTACTGCTGTGGATTTTAAATTCTAAGTTTTAACAAAGCTTTACTTGCTTGACTTATATTTAAGCCTACCAGCATGCAAATCCAACATCAGCTTTTCTGTGTTACGTAGAACAGAAACCGGGAGTTAACAGCATTTCTGGTTATCTGCCGTCCCTCTTTCAACCAAGGCTTATCCTGAGACTTTATTTTTACGCCATCTATTTCTTCATCTGGTTAAACAAACAGGTCCTTCACCGGCCTTTAGTCCAACCAAGGCCACTCACAAATCACCTGTGTTAATTTGCTGAAAAAGCTTCTGAGATTACAAGCAAGTATCATTTGGGAAGTAAAACACGCTGGTTCCATGGCAACATGAAAGTCAACCAGCCCACCTTGAAATGTGGAAACAATGGTCCCTTTCAGAACAGGGAGCAGAGGGGAGGGACCATGTCTTACTGAGATGTTGGGCTCTTTCAGATTATTTGCCAGTGAGCTTTTTTTTTTTTTTTAAAGAAGAAAAGGCACACTGTAAATTTGTCTCGCAGAAGTTCATTTGATTTTGGAGCCTATTACCAAGACACTGTTGAATCCATCCCCTGCCCCCAGCCCAACAAGCAGCAGCATACAGCACAATGAAAGCCGACCTTCTTGCAGTCCTGTCACTTGATTCAGAGTATTCACACTTGCGACATGACACACTTCAGAATTCTGATCCTACAACCACTAGGAAAAAGGGATGACCTCCAGGATAGTACACTATCCTAAAGAAGAAAATCTGGAGAAATTTTGTGGGAAAAAAAGAAATCACAAAATTTAGTGTGAAAAAAGAAGCCCTATCTATCTGAACTGATGGAAAACTTACAGATCCACACTGAATTTCCCAAAACTAGCTCTGTCCTAGCCATCAGAACAGGCTTAGTAATATTTACATGCACTGCAATTTAGGAGAATATTTCAAGACTATGGCTGCTCATGGCAGTCTGCCTTTTGTTTTTTATTTCAGGTTTTTATCACTGCTTTCCAAAGAGATTTTCTATATTCTCTTTATTTTCCTTGGAAGATCCAGTCTAGGAATGACCCAAGCATTTCTGTCAGCATGCTGTTTAACCAGCTCAAAAGCAGTCACGTAATAATGGGTTCAAAACTGTGGATAAGTACAACACTGTGCTCCACACTGAATCATTCATGTTTGTTTTTTAACTGCTGTTTCTCCTACTTATAGAGGGGAGACTTAGTGGAGGGGGACATTGCACTTAGCCATTCTGAGAGCAAGGGATCTCAGTTCCGCTGCTTGAATGGCAATTCTTGGTGCTGGCATATAGTACAGGCAGAGGAATAAACATTTCTGGAAGAAGACCCCATGACTGCCTTGCCAGCCCCCATTGTAGCCTCATTTAGGCACTTCCCTGATTGTGGGCCCCAGGAAGCATCCAAGGCACTAAGATCCATGAGGCTAGATCTTCCACAATGTGGTAGCAGTGCTCCTTCACCTCCTCCTGGTTTGCCTCCTTGTAGGCCTGCTCCAGCACCTCCTTCTTCTCTGGTTGTTCTTAGGCTTCTTCTCAGGTGCCCTGGTGACAGTGGAGCTGAGCTCTGAGTGACAGCCAGAGCACCATGGTGCAAAACGATGGCTAATTTTGTGTTGCACAGTCCTTAGCATGGATAAGTCTTTTTTGTTTTGTTCTGTTAGTGTTACGTTTGTCCAGCACCAGTCACTGGGAGCCCACAGGCCGTGTGCTAGATTCCTTCTCCCATCCACCTGAAGGGCTGCCTCGCTCCCATTGCACAGCCTTTTGAAAGGGTTAAACTAGGGAGCAACACTGAGAGAGTTTAGATCTGGACAAGGGATACACTGAAATTTAAGTTCTTATTCTCTGGAACTTGTGAAAATGCTTTAGTTGAAAGAATTTACACTTTGCACTGTCCAGTAAGAATGATTCCCCTTGCCACAGTTATTTAAGTAACATCAGATTAAATACATTTGCTTTTTAGAAGATGATTTTACTCATCAGCTCTCAACAGGTGTGACTCCCAGAGCTGCAAGATTACAGCAGTCGTGTACCTACAGATGGACCTGGCTATTACCTTGCATGTTATAATTACAGACCACAGCTACCTCACCCACGTTTTGAACAGACCAGGTGTGTTCTGCCAATGAACACATTTTAGTTAAACTCCCCAGCCTCCTTTCTTCCCTAGCTCCTTTTTTATTTCAGCTATGGACAGATGGGGAGACACTAAATGTACACAAGGCAGAGACATCACCTTCCCAGGCTCGCAAACATCCAAGAAACCTATGCAAGCTCTAGGAAATATTCTCTACTATAAGGGCAACAATTAAAATCCCCAAAACAACCAGCCACAAATTTTGGTTCAGATTCTTGAAGATGTCAAAGCCATTTCAAATAAATTTCAGAAAACAAGGTATGTCTTGAAAGCCCTGTTCTTCATTCTTAATATGATTGTTCTCTGCATAGAGGAAAAACAGCAAGAAAAGCTGAAAATCTTTAATCTAGTGAGGAAAATTAAAATAGCATTAGAATTCCAGACCTACAAACCAAATAAAAGCCATTCTAGTGGACAAAGTCAGGACACAAGAGCGAGAATGCTTTGTACTGCATGCATCATTACTGCACTTTGTATAGCATTATTAATACAGGCAGAAACTTAAGAGTACAGATCAGAGACATTCAGTACATCAGCCAGACTATTTCAGCAGGACAGTCCACTAAAATATGCACAGGACAATTCTAGGTAAAAATCAGGAATATTCAACTCTTCAGGTTAATGTTAGTGACCTGGAATATGTAAAAGGAAGAGCAGATTATTCTCTTTGACAGGACTGATCATCTTAGCTCACAAAACAATGAAGCAGAGCAAAATTTTCAGAACAAATAATTGAATAAGAAAATTATTAAAATATATCTCCACAATTCCCTTTTGCTTAAAAGCCCCACATGGAAAAATTCAAAAGCCCTTCACAACAGATTATATGCACTATCACACATCCTTAATTACCTGCACACACAAATATATTTCTTTCTCAGCATGCTTACCTGTCACCCGCAGTGGCAGATGAGTGCAACTGTCTAGCCCAGCAACCTTTTAGTTATTCCCTAGAGTCAATGGCTTGAAAGAGGGCTGAGTGCAACAACCATTTATAGACAACTTTCCCTTTTAAAAGATCCAAAAAAAAGTTTATAAAGTCCAAAGGCATCCATCACAAAACAGACCTAACTCTGGAGTAGAACACAATAATTATGTAGAATTTCTTTGAGCAGTTACTATGGAGAGAAAAAACTGAAAACACTTCCAGCTGAAAAAAATAATTTTAAATAGCAGGAAAATGAACTCAGAAAACTATGTTTTTTTTCCAGCATACACAATCAAGCATCCTTGTTTCAGTGAGAAGTCACATCTTGCTGCCATTGACAAATGACATGAGTAAGAACCTTCACAACAGTCATGCTTCTTAAGGCATCCAGTGCTCCTCCACCTTCTTGCCAACATGCATCTCAGTCAGACTGAGCCTCCAGACCTTAGCTGTGAGGATGCCTACAATGCAATACAGGCACTGCATTATGCTCCAGAGAATCACAGAATCATAGAATGGCTTGGGTTGGAAGGGACCATCAAAGGTCACCTAGTCCAACCCCGCTGCGGTGAGCAGGGACACCTTCAACTAGATCAGGTTGCTCAGAGCCCCGTCCAGCCTGGCCTTGAATGTTTCCAGGGACGAGGCTTCTACCACCTCTCTGGGCAACCTGTGCCAGTGTTTCACACCACCCTTATTGTAAAAAATTTCTTCCTTAAAGAAAAGAGGTGGCCTATCAAGCAACAATGAGAAAGAGCTGTACAGTTCTTCAGGCCCTGAAAGTGTCCTGCTAGGAGCAACCACCACACACCTTTTGGGTATTTCTACCACACCATCACCTATGAGACAAAGACATGCAGCACTATCTGGTTTCAGTACCACTGGACAGAAAAAGCATGTTTGTTTGAGACGCCCTCTTTATTTGTACAGCACTCTGAGGTTAAGTTTTTGCATCTTACTCATTTGCTTTAGGAAAATTATTAATACAGTCTTCATTGAACTCATCATGTATTTGTCCTGACATGAAGTGACTGGAAAGCTGGTATCATTGGAGAGAACACACACACCCCCCCCCAAACAAACAAAAAAAACCAAACCAAAAGCATGAATGTACCTTAAACTATTCTTTCCACCTTTCCCACCCAAACTACATCAATATGTATTGCTATAATTCTTCCTTCCTCTATCTGAAATTTAAGTAACAAGGTCAATGAAAAGATTTTGAAAGGATAGAATGTTTTTTAGTAGATTACCTGGAAAAGTAAAGCAAGTAAAACAAAAAAAAAAAGTAAAAAAGTAAAAAAAAAAGTAAACAGCTACAAAAATTTCCTCAAAGAAAATAGCACATACACTTAGGCTTGTCTCAGCCTGATGCAACTAGAAACCAGTACTATGTTAGCCTTTAAATATAAGGGACAAAACACATCTGCTACAACAACATTGAGTATCTTCACTGCCACAATTCTAGCAGACTTTGTCCCTTCACTCTGCTCAGTCAATGAAAGCTTGAGTAAGTTTTTGGTACCTGAATAGACCAGACTGAGGGTTTGATTTGGTAACTTTTACTCATACAATTATCCTTAGTTTCACGTTAAATCCACAAGACTGCAGGCTGCTGCCTCAAGTCTCATTTCCACTCTCACAGATTCTTTCCCCCTCTTTTGTCATTCTCCATTATCTATTCAGAGCTAGCAATCACACGAGTCTGCTGGTAACAGATTATCAGCAGGGACTAGTTTTCTGTCAGAACAATAAACTGATCCAACTTACCCTGTAATCAATTGATCCAACACAACGGAGGCAGGAAACCATAATGAGGACATAGGGTAGCCCACACTTAGATCAAATTAAGCGCAATATAAGACTGCACTTCATAAAAGACAGGGCATACAAGGTTTAAGTATTCAATTGTATTTAGTTCCCTCACTTTGATGGGCTCAGCTCCTCGCAGGATTAGTCTTTTTCTTTGCTGGGTGCACTGGCATGAGGGGCAAAGCATCTGACCTCACTAAAGATTTGCAAGTACTTGTGAATCCTGCATTCAGTGAAGTCAATGGAAACTTCTGGCTGCCTCCAACAGAGGCAAGATTGGGCTTGTTATCAAAATGGCCTCCTTGGGCAAGACCAAACGCCATTTTATCTGGTGACTGAGTACAAACTGTGTCTCTTGGGGAAGTATTTTATACTGTGTGCCCAACCCTAAGTTGATATTTAGAGAAAGCACCTTGTGCACGCACCAGAAATTGTATTTATATATATAAAAAACCATATCTATAAAAAAAACCCTACATATATATATAAAAAACTACCAAAAAAAATTCCATACAGCCCACATTTTGAAGCTATGTATATGGAACGGCCATGAAAAATATTTAAATGTCTTTTTGCGGGTATTTTCATGTTTACCAGCAGCAAGAGGGGATCTATGAATTTTAAAGCTAGACCTCTGCAAACATACTCCATTATAGGAAAGGAGTTTACATATTCAGCTCCTTGTTTCCTTTTTATCTCTCATTAGTGATCAAGGAACAAACATAATTTGAAGAATTTTTGAATAATCTTCTATCTCTTGTACTTGTTACACTGCTGCTCCCTGGCACGTGGGATTTCCTTCCAGTCATCTCCTGCCCAAGCACTGGAAAAGTCCACAGCTATTCAGCTCTCAAGACCAGGTATTTTTAACCCCATTCAGGGTTACTTTCTTCCCATACTTTGAAAGATTTTACATTTCATTTCAATCCATACCAAAAGCTATGTAAAGAAGGGAGCAGTACGTGGATCTGACACATAAGATGACTGGACAAACTTGCCAAGGAACGAGTTGCTGTGCTAACCTTTGCAGCATGCTAGCAAGGGCTCAACAACCTGTTATGCAGGGCAGCAGTCACTGCATACACGTACTCCAATCTACTGGTCTCACAAAACTGAACTGTGGTGTGAAGGAACTACCGATGCTATTCCAAGACTGGAACCACTAGACTGCTTATGCTGCTCTTTCCTACACAGAATTTTAATATAAAGACTATGTATGGTGTAGATGCATTTTCCCCAGCAATGCATTAGCTACTAGACCATCAAAATCACCATCATAAGACAGTAAATAATTACATTGAGACTGATAAACTTCCTTGCCTCAGCTGTTGGAAGTTAAACCAAGACTAAACACTTTTGTACAGCACCAGTAAACTTTCACCATTTGAATAGCTTTCCTGTTATTGTCAAACCTGTAAGCAAATAATCCTTCTGACTGAGCATATGGCAGGAGTACAGCAGCCCAGAGAAGCAGCAGTATGGGAGAGGAATTTAACATGTCAGTACGGTTTTGTAGAGGCCTCTCTCAAAGCAAAGAACAGCCAGTCCTTGTAATGAAAGTTCCAAAAACGTCATTTTAAGAACAAAGTGCTCTGGTCTATAGTCCTGCTTAACACCCTCTCTTTATAAGCAGATGTTTTAAAGGTCACATTAGGTCCTTTTATAAACTAAATCACAATAGCAATGTTCATTCATTTCGCAACTACATTTACAAAGCCAATGTTTTAGCCCCCTACTGAATCTTGATCTGCTCATGGATCCAGTATCTTTTAGATACTGGTTGCAGTCTCTAAGACTTATCCTTGCTGGATAAGGAACATTTAAACAAACTGGACATACACAAGTTCATAGGATGTGACAAATGCATCCATGAGTGCCAAGAGAGCTAGGTGGTGTTGCGCAGCTACTCATGATTATCTCTGAAAAGCCTCGGTGATCAGGAGAGGTTCCTGAGGTCTGGAAGGAAGCAAACGTCACTCCTATCTTCAAGAAAGGCAAGAAGGAGGACCTGAGGAACTAACAAGCCAGTCAGCCTCACCTCAGTTCCTGGGAAGCTAGTGGAGCAACTCCTTCTGGAAACCAGTTCCAAACACATGAAGGACAAGAACATAATCAGAAGCAGTCAGCACAGATTTGTGAAGGGGAAATCATGCTTAATCATCCTGATAGCCTTCTACGATGAGATGACAGGCTCAGTGGATGAGGGGAGCGGAGTGGCTGTTGTTTACTTTAGTGAGGTGTTCAGCACTGTCTGCCTTAACATCCTCATTGAGAAACTGATGAAGCACAAGCTAGACAAGTGGACAGCAAGATGCACTGAAAACTGTCTCAAGTGCCAGGTTCAGATGTCACTTTAAAAATAAATTGAGTGAAATTTTACTATTTATGTACATAAGAACATGTGAATGAAGTCATCATGATTAAAGAAGCTCAGTATCATAGAGGACAGGGCTCCTTGTTTCAGTGGTTACAATTTTAAGAGGACCTGATCCAATCTAGCTCCAGCTGGGATGAAGGTACCCAGTACATGTAACAGCCAGGTCTCAGACGTTTTTCCTTATGAGCTAGCCTAGATTTCCTATGAGCTAGCTAGGCTAGATTTCAGTTCCTTGTCATCTGAAGGCTAGTAAATAATTTGTTTCACTAAACAGAGAAACGGTGACTGGCTTAAAAGTGGATAGCAGGGTGAAAGAAACACAGGTCCTAATTCTGATTTCGTATCACTTCAAAAGTGACAAACTACCGCTAACGTCAGAAGGTAAAAGTAGTTCAGCATAGAATCTACCATCCCAGATTTCTTGGGAGCTTCCACTACTTTAAGACAAAGCATAATTTATCCTGAACATAACTTAACAGTGTTAAGTAATCTCAAAGACATGACATGTGAACGCATCTGACAAACATCATCTTAATCACATTTCTGTAAAAGCTCCTGATGAAAAGCAAGTACACTCTCCTAAGACATTGCTGGAGCATCAGCAGGAATACATGTTTCTTCATAGTTCTGCAATTATGCTGTACTGCTTTATGTTGTAGAAGATAAGCTTTAGCACTGTCCAAATCCTTGGGCTGCATGAAGAACCTTACCTACCGCACTCTACTGCACAAAAATATTTTAGGTAAGTAATTTAGCTAGATTCCTTCCTCTCCTCTACAAATGTCTTTTCTAATGGTTTATTTTTAGGATGCCAGGAGAATCAGTATTGCAGTAATCAGAGACTGCCACTGTAAAATCAACTTGCAGATGCAACATAAGACTTGAGGACAACTTATATGTCCGTGTCAGCACAGTTAGATGTTCTAAACTTGTTTTCCTGGCAAAATGTTTCTCCATACATAGCACTCGCTGATATTTAGAGCTTAAAGTATGTTAGAAATACTATATACTTCATCAATGTTAGCCAACAGCTTTTCACTATCCGTATCATTATTCCCATTGACAGCTGCAGAGTGAAATGCAGAGGGGAGTTAGAAAAATGACTCATGGTCACACAGCGCTTCCACAATCAAAACTCCGAGTTTTTTGATTCCAGCTTGGCACTTTCACTATGACTCAAGGCTGTTTCTCTTACAGTAGACCATCTTCAAAGACTCCTTTTATGGCAGCAATGAGAAGCAAACAAGTGTTTTCAGAAAACAGGAACTCATGAGATGCAAACAATGATGAGAACACATCTGGGAGGCTATCATCTAAAGATACCATACTACAGTAATTTACATTCATTCACATAAGGTTTTTCACTTTCCACCCACCCACATTTTGATTAGGTCAATTTGTACACATATCTTTTCTGTCTTTAAACAAATACATGGTGTTGCTGTTAAAGCAAACAGAATTCTGTCAGGGATATCTGTTACGATTGCTTTTTGTTTCTCCAGTAAGGAATTTCAACAGCATGTTTAAAGAAGACAGCTCAAGGATACAAACACTGACATTTTAAACAGTGAAGACACTCCAGGGCCTCTTAAATCATAAAATCTCCCCATGCAGTTCAATGGCTGCATTATGGGAAGAACTGGGTGTTCTGTGACTTCTGCCTGGCTTGAACGCACCAGAAGAAAACAAGTGGTTGAAGCTAGAAGGGTAAGAATACAGACAAATGCTCAGGCTTTTTGATCTTCAAGGTATCCTTGACCATAGACTGAATGATTGCATACCAGCAGATGAAATGTGATGATTTTAGATCTTTTTAACACACACAACCCCCCGCCCCCCGCTTGGGATCTTTTAAATAGTTTCTTTGAACTGAAAATACCATCTTTTCTAAGAACAATCAAACATTTCTGCTACCCTCACGCTCTTCCCTTCCACATTCTTTCTCTCTTTGTTCAGCATATGAAGTAAAATACAGGGAGCAAAATTTGTCAATAAGTATCAATGCATATCCTAAATATCAATGTATTTAGAGCTACTCACAACGTATGTATTTAACCCTGATTTCACTAGGATAGCTGAAGAGTCTTACTGGCCAATAATTTCCACATGATCTTGTATGAATATTATATATTCTCCCCAATATTCAGGCCATTCTTAGACATTACATTTTCAGAAACTCAAGAGAGTCAGGGAAGGAGAGGGAGAGAGAAAATACACACACTTCACCTGGCCTCCTTATTTTGTCTCTGAGAAAGATATATATCCGCATGAAGTCTTGGATCCAAATTCACAATTGATGCAGAGACTTTGCAGTCAACACAATCAAGAATACATTTGGCTCATTTTTGCTACTTCAGCCTCACGTTTGTTCTGACTCATTTGACATTGACATGCTCAGAACAGAATACATAAAACTAATTAGAGTATCCTTGCATATCTTCCCATTGTAAGTTATAGTACTGATATTGTCCAGCATATAGGAGAAAGGAATAGTCTTCATGGTTTTTTTTATACAGGACCACAGTTCTACTCATTACAAAACACGTTACCATGATGTAATGGGTCATTTAAAGCTATTCAAGGCCAAACAGTCTCTCAGTACCTCAAAGACTGACCTCTTTTTTCATCTGACCAACTTCCCAGAGCTATACCTAGCCCCTTTAAATTTAGTAACTACAAGTAGAGACAAATTTATATCTTAACAGATCTGAATAACATAGCAAATATATGAGCCTGGCATTAGTATAGGTCAGCAAAACCCCAAAATAGACAAAGAGGTAGCCACCGCACAGCTTAGACACTGTAAACTATCCCTCCCTGCTTTTGTGCTTTATAAAAACTATCAGAACATACAGAAACAGTAAGAGCCAGAATACAAAGAACATTCAACTTTTCTCATACCTTTGCTAACTTATATTTCTGAGCAAAACCCATTATCGATACCGTGCAGTAGATACATGCATTAACTTGGAACAAAGGAAAAGTTCTGTTTGAATATTCCTGTAATGTAAATTTAACCCTGAAGTATTCTGAGCATTCAGCAGTAACAAAATACATCTTTTGGAAGAAGTGCCTCCTACATCAGAACTTTCCAGCATTGCTGGGCACCAGAATATTTTTCACCTTCGAAACACCTACTTTTCAGGCTCAAGCTGCTTTACAAACAATGCATGCAATTTCAGTGTCAACATCTGACGATTACAAACATTTCCATTAGGCAAACAGATTTCAAATTTTTAAGATTTCAGTTACCACTGACTAAAGACCTCTGCCGGATATAAAGTGATTACAAGGAAGAACCAATCTTAGCTTCTTCACACCCCCAGGTCTCCCAAATCTTAAGCCTTCAGAGTTCAAGTTCCCATATAAAAAAAAAAAAAAAAAAAAAAAAAAAAAAGGGAGTCGTATTCAAGCCTTTGAAGTTTTTGCGGTACAAGGTAGTTGTTCACAGTTCTCATCGCTAAGACATTCTTTTCCAATAGCTGTTTTGATGACATTCTTTACCGAGGATGCAGAAACTGACTGGACATTGAAATGGGATCACCGCTTCACATGTAACAATGGCCTACACGCCACGCCTTCAGTGTGCTGCGAGTAAAGTAGTATTGTGAATGTGTTGGGTAGAAGGGATCTAGAAATCTCAAGGTTTTCCACGAATATCTAAAATTTTTAAACAAATACCCATTTCTCTTGTGGTTTAAACCAGAATTTTGAATAGAGGAAATAAATGTCTTTAGTCATTCTGTACTATCTTGACCATCAATCTATGGCTATCATGCTGAACTGGATATATAACTGAATATATAATTATCAATCATTTTGATTTCAGAAGTATTTTTCAAGAGCTGCAGCTCCCAGTCTTCAGTCCCCCTTTAAAGGTCAGAATGAAAAGGAAAAAGAGATCATTCATTTTGAAAAGAAAAAATAAATTGCATACAGTTTGGAAGAGGGAACATGTAGGTCTTGATCTTGGAAGATTCCTTTGAGTACAAATGTAGCCTACACTGTCTAAGGCATTTTCATGTCAGATTAGAGATATAAGAACTGTGTGAATAATTATATTTTAACAGCAGCACTACTGTCTTCTTGATGGAACTGTTGAAAATGGATATGTTCAAATCACCCTCTGCTTCTAGTACTTTGCTTCCAAAAATGAGACCAGAAGTACCCACCTCTACCTGGGTTTTAGGAAAAAAAAATTGTACAGGACTAAAAAGAGCTCAATATTGGCAATAATATTTTGATGCTAATGTTTTGATAACATCCAAATGTCAAGGCTTTAACATATGCTGGACTGGCTTGATTGTGCATCTTGATTTTCTCACTGAATTTTGCCCTTGTTCAGGAAGACCTCTTGTTGCTGGGAAGACACGAACAAAACTTCTGGCCCCTGCCCTGGCCCTCTCTCTCTAGCACTTGCTTAGGGGGAGGGCAAAGGTCATACAGAAGGGAAAAAGGTTTTAAGCTTTCAGTGGAAGGGCAGATGTGGGCTGGAATTCAGCTGGAGGGAGGGAAAGGAGATGGGAATGAAAAAAAAAAAAACAACCACAAGAAAAATTCAGTCTGCTCACAGTTCTTCCACAAATGCTGAGGTATATCAAATTCACTTGCAAGGCTTTAAGGATTAAAGAAGGTCTTTGTAAAGTACAGTACTGGCACTTGTAGTAAAAATAAATAAAATAGCTTTTCTATTCCCATCAACAGATATTGCACCTCTCCATACATCCACTGTAAAGTCAGCCTTGCTCTCATGTTCACCTACTCTAAATTCAACCTTTCAACCACCACACAAGTGCTGTACAGTTTTCACTGCATTCCCCAGGACACAGACTTTTCTTACGTATTTCAGACCTGCACAGTCAAGTTCATCTTTTATCATTCTTCCTCCAGGGTAAGTAGATGCATTTCCCTAAGCAATTTGACTCTCCCCCACTCCCCATCTCCCCCTATAAATGGGACCACTAGAAACCTTGCTGCTCTAGTTTGCAGCTACTGCTGAACTCTGATACTTTTTTAAAAGAGGAACAGAAGATGTCCAGTAGTCATACATGCAGGATCAGAAAACTTTTCCTAGCAGTTGTCACAAAGAGGAGGACCATGACTGAAAAGTTACTCTTTCTGCTTCTGGTCTGACTGAGTTTATGTGAACCATTCATTGCACTTACACTGTGCAGGAGCTTGAGTACAACATCCTATAGTGCAGCAGGTGATAGACTGACTCTTCACAGGCTCATTACTGTCCCACAGTAAAAAAAAAGAAAAGAACTAGTAGTGAAGGTCACCCACTAAATCCTCTCTTAAAATTACAACCAACAAGCTGGTTTCTAACTAATTTGGCTCAAAAACAACTTCTAAATTCATCACTGAGCACAAATCTTCATTTTAAAGACTGACCATTAAGTTATTCCTGAGGGAGAGATCAAATATTTTAAAAATATTTTAGAGAAATGTGTTTGGATGTATTTTGTCTTTGTTATGACAATAATCACCATAACCCTTGCCTTGACATGAAGGAATGTCTATATCTCACAGGAAAGCTGCAACCTTTTGCACCTAACCCCATTAAAAAATCCCAGTCTCAGCACAACAGTGTTGTTATAAGAAGCTTCACCAGAAACGTGAGTGATAGAACAGGCAAGGCTGGGAATTAGCAGGAAGCATTTATATCTCAGTCTATCTTGAGCTATCAGAGGTTCTGATGACTTAGCTTTTCTTTCAGATGAAATAAAAACCAGAAGTCCTGGCATCTGGTGGCCATTAGGAATCTAGAGATAATGGAGTTATTAGACATTGCATCCTGGCCATGTTTCAAGACAAACAATTATATTTGGCTTTCTTAAAATTCCTTACTGTTTCAGAGAAAATCATATATTCTTCCACCCATTCAAAGGTGCTGTGCAATGTTTACTGGCATGCTGCAAAACAAAACACTAACACTGCAGGAATCTAATACACTGTACTCCACAATGATTATCTGAAAATGGCTACATTAGGTTTTGCTACCTGTATAACTATCCTGAACACTCATTTCCCAAAGTGATGGAATGTGGACAGGCTGCATACCCTGCAGTGTGACCTACAGAAATAGTTTACATGGATTAAATCCTTTAGAGTTGCCTGAGTATCACTGCAAGGAAAGAATAAGTGAATAGCTGTACTGTGTACCATCCTTGCTCCCTTTTCTGTTGATCTCCCATGTACTGCCTACGCACATGCCAGTTCACAACAGTGTTTTTCACAGCATGTAGGGTCTTTGTGTCAGAGGTAAGCATTTACATTCCCTGTGTCAGTCATCTGACCTTGGTGCTCCAAATTACCCCTCTTACCACCTTTCTTCGGCCATAAAAGGACTCAGGTTGTTAATGGTCATTCTCTGAGTCACACCTCAGTGAAATGGATAAATTAGCTCAAAACTAGATTGGCTAAATATCCTTTCCTCCTTTAACTTTCTTCCAGAGATCAAAAAAGTCAGTGAGAGATACTGAATAACTAATCTGGATATGATGCCAAATTTATGCTGAAAACTCTTTCCACCTGCTGTTACTGCCCTTTGAGATTTCCAAGAGGTCAAAACTAAGCAATAGCTGTATATAAACATACACCCACATGCATTTTTACTTGAATCAAGTATAATAGCTTTGGATACTCTAATGTTAATCTTACCCAATAATTACAGCCCTGGTTAACTTCTCTATTTGTAAGAGGCATGTGTATTGTTCCCAGAGTGAACACTGAGATGTATTTTCTGGCCTGACCTGGTTTCCTGTATTTTTTTGGCTGTACGGGGCACATTTTTCCTGAGTATATGATATAATTTGATGTTTTCTGGAAGAGTAATGCTTCTGTTGTTGCACGGAAGAGAAGAGAATGATCCCTTTGGATTGCTGATCATTGACTCAAAAGATTTACAACCTGGGCTATCACATTAACAATCAGCTTAACAATAAAATACTGTTGCAGAAAGGTTGCTTTTTTATGGTGTCTATTTACATGCCAGCAGCATAAAGCACAGCTGTGCTCTGAGCTCACCATCCTGCCACTACTTTGTTGCAAGACTGAGAAGAAAGAACAGTTTTTGGAGAAATTACAATTGTTTCCAAGACTTTCCTCAGCTAGCTAATTACCAACACCTTCCTACCGCAATAAGTGATTTAAAATTAAAATCAGGCTTGAACCTCCACATCTATACCCAGGAAAAACATTTAACTCAGGCATTCTCTATGTTTCAAGAGGCAGAGGAGCTGCCATCATTAAACAGAATGAGTATCAGAGAAAGCTGTGTGTACACAGTTTCTTAAACAGCAGCAGTGCAATTCTGCGGTTGGTGTGATGAGACTGCCCCTTGCTGAGCAATATTTTCCCAAGTTTTCTTTAGGTTTTGCATGTATCTGGCAGGTTGCAAATCTTTTGGAGTAGGGATTGTATTTCTGTTCTGACTTTTCAAGCACAACAGTACAGTAGGGTCAGATCTGGTGATCTGAGTTCAGAGGTGCGAGCATTACAGAAGCAGTAATAAAAATGTGAGAAAGCTCACAACTTCAAAAAGTGACATTTCAGAAAAAATTATTCCTTTATGTGTGCATGGAGATACTTAAACCTCACAGATTTTTAACAAAGTTGATACAAGTACTGTCTGAAAACCATTTTTGAAATGTAAAATCTGAATAAAATTCCATGCTCTGGACTTCCGATAAGCGCTATATTTCCTTCCTTTAACCACAGGAAAAAAATTCACAGCTATCTATACTCCCACATTCAACACAGACTACTGTCTCCTGTGATGGGTACAAGACCTACAGTTGCAGTGGAAGAAATATAACCAGAGCCAAAAGTTCAACCTATAAACTGATCCAAACATTAACTTCCTAACCAACCCCCCCCAGAGGCAAACAGCAACTTCAAACTGAAGAGCAGGGGTTGTACACTGTACATCCTGACACCCTGCAGATTCCTTTGTGGTACAGAATACATTAATAAGGGCAAAAGGTTATTTTTCCAGCAAAGTTTGTAAATTAAATTCTGTAGAAAACCAAATAAAAGGTTACATGAGTGAGCACTTATCTACGAGCAGTGAACTCAAAAGAAAATACTTCATTTCAGATTTTGCAAAGGTGCCCTAACAATGGCAGCTTATATACCACAGGTACTCAGCAAACAAGGCTAAATTAATTAATATCAAATTTCAGTCAAATGTACTAACCTGAGAAAGGTTTCAAATTACTTTTTTCACCAAATGAATTTAGGTTAAGACCTTTGCTAACAAATAGTACAGAAAGAGTAATTGAAAGGAAGAACACATTTTATTTAAGTTGATTACTTCTAAAGCACATAGGCTTGCAGAGTGGCTCAAATAAGAATAAAGGATGGATTAGGAAGTTACCTAATTTATTTAGTTAGATAAGTTATCTTAAGGGATAAGTTGTCTAACTTATTTGGATTTAAACCAGCTACAGAAATATTCCCTGCCTCACACTGAACAAAACACCTTGCATTTGCTGTGTTGGAGGTGTAAAAGTTTGCACCAAATTATATATTAAACTGCAAAAAGGGACATAACAGAGGCTTGCTGAGGAACCATCAATAAAAGCTGCCCTCCATCTTCCTCTACGTACACATGCACCCATACGCAGGGCACAGGCACAGCCTCCTGCCAGATAATGGCAACGGCAAACAAGATTCCTGGCACCTGCACTGCAGGCTTCTCTGCTGGAGTTTCTCGCTCCATTTAACAGCCTTTCTCCTTCCACAAACTCCAGCTCATCCAAAGACACAGAACTTTCAAAAAATACTTACAGAGAGCACAATCAATGTCTTCTAAAAGCTGAACTTTGTTCTGAACACTTAACTGCGTCCAGTGTCCATCAAACATGACATAAACAACACAGCAGATCCTGCAGGCCAGAAAAGTATGATTTTTTTTTTTTCCCCTGCTCTTCAGTCCAGCCCTATCTAAACAGACCTCCATCCAGCTTGCCAGAGAACCTGACTGCAACAGCACCGGCTGCCAATTGTTTCATGCAAAGATGCAAGAAACCCCACAGCTCACAGGTCTGAGATAACCCAGTTGCAGGGAAGCCTTCTTCTAATTTCTTCACCACTGCTGAAGTCAAACATCCAGATGTTACATAACAGGCCCCTATAGTCAAGCACCTGACTTAAAAGCTATGGAAGAAAAACTGACACTTTTAGGACCATTTTGTTTCCTCCTGGTTTCCTTAATTTTTGACTAAGATTTAGGGATAGGAACCAAGATTTTATTTTAAATAAGAGTAGGTGTTCTCATCTTCATATGATTCCAACATCTGTAAGATTTAAAAAAGAAAAAATAATTCTTTGCAATAAAAACCAAAGCTGGAAATTCTGCAGGACTTCTAAAGATAGGCATGATTTTTTAAAGTAAAAAAAATAGCACGTACTACTGTTAAAACAATAGCATTCTAAAGCTAGTACAATTAAGACTCGTGAAATCCTTACTGCTCTTAAGACCAACCCTCTTGCAATCCTTTAGGAAAAAATCTGGCATCACCTGTATCCCTAGGCAATATACTATATTACTTACTTTACATTATGCCTTTATAACTTGAATAAAACAAAGTAACACTAACTTTGTTCTGTTGCTTTACACAGATGCTATTTGTTTGGTACAGTCTAGGCTTTTATGTAATCCTAATTTCTAACCAGCCTCATGGGATCTCAGTGGAATATATGTTAAAAAAGTACAAGATTTAGGTAAATTCTTTAGCCTTGTGAAATCAAAACTCAAATTCAAAGTTGCATTCAGATCATTTTCAGATTCTCTATTCATACATATTAGAAGAGCGGGTAGATTACTCATGAAAATCAAGAAAGCAAATACTTGTATCACCTTAGGAAACTTGAGGAAAACACAAATAAGCACACACACAGCTCCTCCCCCTTAAATTTCTTTCAGTGTTACCAAGTCACCTGTCTCAAAATATAACTTCCCTTCTGAAAGCAGCTCTCTCTACTACAATGACTTAAAGGAAAAATATATTTAATTTTTCTTTCCCTTGACAAATAGACATACAGACCACCAGGATCAGCGCATGCACGATTATTTTACAGACAGCTACAAATACCATACGGAGCATTTAAGAAAGTTACATGAAGTCATTCATCAAGCTGTGTTGAGAATAGAATCTAGGTTTCCTTACGCCACAACCAACTCCTCATGTTTTATCTGCAAAATACTAGCTTCCTGCCCTAACCATAAAATATCTGATACAAGTCAATATCCTGCTACAGTTTCTTGATATCATCAGACAGGAATTAGTGATTTCAGGCTTATTAAGAGCAGAGGCTGTAGCGGATAGAAACTGAGCAAGTACAGTAAATTTCACAGCTCTGCCAAGTAATTGAATGTAGTGGTTTCATCTTGCAGTGAGAATCTGGTTTCAAACAGAATTTGAATTACTTTCCCATGGTAGTTTTACGATGAATTTATTTAATGGCAGTGTTTTAGTTCTCTTCCGCAACTTTTTCACTATACAAGTTGATACTAGCGTTACTTTGATACAGTGTGAGGTAACACCTAAATAATCAGGCAAAGGATACCACTGACATTGAATACCTAAGGAAAATAAGGATTACTTATGCCAGACACTAAATAAAATTCCAAAAGAAACAGAGTATAATCAGTTCAATGAGGCCCCAAATGACGTACTATGTAAGGTGCAGGCTCAATTCTCACTGACCTCAGTTAAACATAATAGCATAGAGCACATCTGACAGCAGAGAGTGTGTTTTAATTGTCTCTACCTTCCTTTCTTACTATCACATCCACAACTTTTAAGGGTCTTACAATACACTTTTACTGCCTATCTATAAAAGGGGAATGAAAAAAGAAACAATATCCATTATTTGAAAATTAAAGAAAACTCACAACATTCTTCATAAAGATTAATCCCGCTGTCTCTTCTTTTTTTAAAAGAAAACCATGCAGATAAAGAAGGGTTGTAAATCTGAGATCTGTAAGCTGCTGGGTTGCAGAAGGGCCCCTCTAAAGAAGTATGTCATGGAGCTAGCCTGTACCTGTGTCTCACTGCACATTCCTCCGGCAAAGGAATTTAGGCCTGAAACCTGGTACCCCTCTGCCCTCCTCTGAGTGAGCTCATAATACCGGAATGAAGAGGAGGGAAATAACTTTCTCACTGGAATTTCTTTAATGGAAATTATAAGCACACTTCTTGATGAAATGGATGCTGTATTTTGCCTGCTTATTCTTAGACACACAGAAGATATATTTTAATATATAGAGAGAACATATAACTACCTCAGCAAAATGAACTTCTGGTAAATTCAAGGGTACCATATAATCCAAACAAATTCTGTAACCAGTATCACTGCACAAAAATGACTGGGCTGACAGTCTTCTGTGCAGGGAAAACTATAAATCAGTCATTCCAGGTCTGGACAGTAGCTTAATAAAAATTTTTAAAAAAAAAAAAAAAAAAAAAAAAAACAAAACAAAACCAAACAAAACAAAACAACAAAAAAAAAACCCACAACACCCCACCCAAACCCAAAACAAAAAACAACAAACAAACAAAAAAAACCCCCAAAGTTCCCTTTTCCTTTGTTTCACAAGCTGAGAGGTAAGAAAGAGAGGGGAAATGGATCTGGAGAGCTATAGCCAGCTGCAGAACACTTCTGTTAATAGCAGCTCAGAATGAAAATTATTAAATTCCTGTTACTGAGTTTTGAAATAAAAAAAAGCAAATCACCTGTTTGCTGAAATTTGCTCAATGTCTACTGTTTTATGAATCAGATTTATGTTTGAAAAAAACACAAATAGTTCAAAATTACAGCTTTTTTTTTTCTAAAATGTAGCATTAGTTTACTTCTCTCCAAAATACTTGGTAAACATTTTGGTTTGCAGTTCGTACACTATCCTTGAATAGAGTCGAAAAGTTACAGTAGCAGTGGAGATCTGATGTAAACATGAATTAATTCTACTTTACCACTGTCAGACTGTAGTTGAGACTAACTAGTTCGTTTTTAATCCTTGCCACTCCTCTCTGAAACACATGCAGAACTTGGCTGGACAGTGTGAAGCTCGAAGATAAAACCAACCAGATTCTTTGGAAACTTCACAGTATCACGCTAGAACATAAAAGAAAATTCAATTGAATGGAGAGTCTTTAAATAGCCATAATCAACCTTTTACAGTTTTGTGCCTTACTGGTTAGAGGTTCAAGCCTTCCAGATCTCCAGACACAGACTGTAGTAGTCATCTCATTTATAGAAGAGCCTTAAGGCACACAAAGCACTACCAATTATGGTGCAACAGTTCAAAGAAGCAAATAATACATAATATATAATAGACCTATGATCATTATGCAAAGTGATATTTTACATTTCCTGGCTGTAATGTCTGTTTTCATCAAGTGGCTAGAGCAGAGAACTAGGAGTCAGAATCCAATCCTACCGTTGGCTTGCCATATGACTTGGGGCAAAGCTTTCGTCACACATGCAAGATGGTAATACTATTACTTAGTCTGCCACAAAACAACGTGGTCAGGCACGGTTGAAGGACATCTGCAAATCACGCAGACCTGGGGCGAAAGACAATGCAGTAATACAACCACTGATTATGTATTTTAAAGTTAAAACTGCAACACGTTGTAAATACTTTGTATTTATGTAAGGGAAACAGTGTGAAATGTATGTCCATGATAAATGAACCCTAGAAAAGGGACAAAACAGACCAAATATTGTTGCTGTAACTTTAACAGGCATGTTCATTTCAGGATTCAACCTATCCTGCAACTCTCAGCACTCTGGAGGGTCTGCAAACACATTTTACCTTCAATGAAAACTGCTCTGTGACATCAAAAGATGTTCTGACTCAGACCCCACTTGTACAGTCTTGGAAGAGCAGTCTTTGCAAAACCTCAAGTGATTTTCTGCAGATTACTTGAGGCATGGGAGGTCCTCAGCTCCCAGAGACTCTGCTGAGGGCTCTCAAAACTCCACACGCTCCAGGGCCAATCCATTCACATGGAAATTGTACCACTAAGAGATATTAGGTCAAACCACAGTTTGGAGCTCACTCTAATTATCTAGTCAGATTTGGGTTTAATCCTAACAAGATTATAGATTCGCAGAGATTAAGGTTGTTAAAAGTACCACAGAGCAAACCATATAATCACTGCCTTGAAGAGACCATCTAAAGTATTCTGTTTATGGTCACCAACTCATTTAACTTTAAAACCTCTGTGGAGTTTAAAGACTATTTCCTATATCTATTTGTGGTAACAGTAGGCTAAGGATCTGACATTTTCTTTGGTGACTAGAATGCTTCACCTTTGTTACAGGAATGGTTTGAAAGCTTATTCCCTTCACCACCCTATTAACATATTTTCTCTATATTTTTCTTAAGCTTACACCTTTTCAAGTCACAGCAAAAAGCCAAGTACCACACCTGTACGAGGAGATTTCATGGACTGTTTCCAGTTTATGCCAAAATTATTTTATTAGGTTAAAAATGCACTACTACTCCTTCTTTGTAAAAATGATCATATAAAGCTTACAAGAGGAGAGAGCTGTTAAAAACTGTGTTTCAGATGAAAATAGATAAAAAACTTTTGCTAAATAGCAAGCAATGCATTTGTGTTACCCCTATTCCCCTAGTGAAAATAAAAAGCATATGTGTTTCAAAAGTACATCGGAAATAAAGCACCTTACTTTTGGGACCCAGGGCTTATTGCAGACCACCTCAGTCATGCCCACAAGACTGAGACTCACCATACTTCAATCGTTTCTAGTAATAAAGAGTCAGCATGTTCTATGCAAAATGCTATACCCTGTGCAAGGCAATACAGGACCTGCCAACCTCACCTTCCATTCAAATCCACACTTCACATGTGCCACAGTTCATGTAGAAGGTATTTACAGAGATACTTTAATTTTACAGGTAGTGCTCCAACTCTTCAACCCCTTCACACACACTTTGATGATAGTCTAAAATCTCACAAGGAGGGCTGAGGCTGAAAGCCTACAGGCTCCTTTTATGGAAAAGTCTGAAGACTACTATAAACTCTTAATTTTCCAAGCTTGCTTTTTGCCAAACATTTTTGCTCCTGCAGGCTATGTTCTTCCAGTTCAGTTACACCCTGCTTTGTGGATAGGTTTAATCATCAAAGTACAATACAATGATTCACCTTCCTATTGTTTTGATCTGTTTCCACTATAGCAATAGTAATAATTCTAAACTGCTTTCAAAATATGTGCGTGTGTGTGTATAGATTCTACAGAGCAAGTGATATCTGCACACTCTGTCAAAGCAGAAGTTTGATTGATATAAGGAGAACCATGACAACTTTAAAATGGTCCTGCTCCTCTGTGGGAAAGTCAAGCAATTATTCAATGCATCAATGAATCTATTTGTTACAGTAACGAGGTGTGTTTATACATGCATTTCTGGAAAATTGACTTGCCAGCTTATGAATTCTAAGCAGAGTTTAACTTCATAGTAAAGTATTAGGAGTAATAGATTCATCACTCCTTTTATAATTGTGTCATTTTCTAAAGAAACACTTTTTGGTTTAAGGCTCCTTTTTAGAGCTAGATATTATTTCATGTCCCCAGAGAGACAGCCTTACTACTTACTTGTGAGGGCATGACCTTGATTAATAGAAAATAATATCTTCAGTGATCCAAACAAAAGGGTAAGGAATATAAGGAGCCATTCTGAAAACACTTTGAAGCAATGTGAACAGGTAAAGTACATGCAGTAATTAAAAAATGGTGGGAAAAGTCAAAGCACTGACTTGTCACTATTTAGAACTTTAAAACGATGCTACTAGCAAAAAAAAAAATGTAGGAAGATTTTCAGTTTCACTGACATTTAATTTGTGTAGATTTTAAGAAGCACGGGAGCATTTATATGTCTATTCCTTGTTTAAGCGCACTTTCATTTTCCTCTCCTCTGCTTTTTAGATCAACCCCTCCTAACGGTGCTATAAATTCATTTATGCAGTTGGCTTTCAGCTTACTCTGTACAAACATTTTATCCCGAACTCTAGAAAGCAGCAGGTCTTGATCTCTCTGCCAGCCAAAAAAAAAGCTGAAGAAACAGTTAATGTTACTGTTGCTACCTTCCTTCCAACCTCTTTTCCCTTCAGTGGAAATGGAAAAGTGACAAATACGCAAAACCAAACAAAAAGGAAGTATTACTCTCACATCTTACAGAAACCTTGATGTATTGCCTTTTCTAGCTAGTTCCCAATTAGTCCTGATACAACACCTAGATGATGTTTAGAATTTACCTGTGTTATACACCACACTGAGGAGGTCTTGCCAAATGCTTCTGTCAAGGATGGAATCGTTTGTTCCTATTAGTAATGGGAAAAGCAACTAACTTTGCAGTTCTTTTAAGAGGCGCAACCCTCTTAAACAGATTTGTGCAACAGAGATTCCTAGGTAACAGGCATTGACACGTCCTCACTGCTGCTAAGAGTGAGGCATTAGAAAAAGCACTACAGGATTAACCACCAGGAGTCATACTGGCAGCCTCCCTCGACTACTAAGGCACAAAGGAGAGCTAGAAAGGCAGATGAGCTTAAGAGCACGTTGAGGCAACGGCTGGAGGCTGTACAAAGTACAGTAGGTTCCAGACAAATAGGAGAAAATAGACCAGGGAGTGAGTAAGGCAAACTTAGAATACAGTAGCTATTGACATCTCAGCAGACTGAAGCAAGTTAGCCCAATTCGGTTCACAGTGTTGATTCTCCCAATATGAAGGTAACCAAGTAAGCGGAGACTATGCAAACTGGATGGTGCTGGTTTAGTGGCCCAGTGAGGTTGACACAACCAAAGCTAATCAAAATCCTGCAGAAACAACAAGAAGGGACTCTAGCACAGACTGCAAGAATGTCTACAGCTTTGTATCCATTAGGGTAAGAGCAGAATCAGAGAGCCAGCAAAGTCACTTCCCACCAGCAAGCGTGGCAAAAAAGCCAGAGAAGCAGCAGATCCACGGAACAGTTCCTTTGACTTTGTATTAATTCTGCCTCTTCACGATTCCTCAGACCTGAGAGAAGAGGAAGCCATTCTGAAAAGAAAAGATGACTTTGAACACAAGTAGTAGGATTAATGTCAACACCTTTTGAAAAGTAGAAAGTCAAACACAGCTACTGGACACTGCAGCAACACGACTTCCATATCAGAATCACGACTTCCATATCCAAATCATACCATCAGAGAAGGCTAAGTTGTATGGAAAAAAAAAAAAGGCAGGCTAAACTGCAGGAAATCTGTGCAAACAGCACAGGAACAAATTATTTGCTTTCTCCAAGTATTTTCAGGTTTATTGCCTATACCTCCAAGTTCCCTTTCTGCAAGGAACAGGTGATGAGAACTGCATGATTCCACTCTAACTGCTCTTTCTTCTCAGACATGTAAACTGAAAGAATTATATCAAGCTCAGTAAGATTTTATAGCCTTCTCAGAAGAGTGAGAGCCTTCTTGAGTTATAGGGATATTTTGAAAGAAAAAAAAAAACTAAGGAAATTAAGTTCATAATGTTAATGACTGATCTCCCTTCCCATTGGATCATCTTCCTCCAATAATACTTCACATTGCAGTCATTATCAAGACTGCATTTCGCAGGTACCCTCCAACAAGCAACTCAGTCTCCTTCCAATCCCCTTCAAAACACAGACTGACCTTGCTAGAACAAGCCCTTCCACAGGTAAGAGCAGAAGTGCTTTCATTTCACTTTTGTCCAGAGAAACAAAGAAACCAGTCCTTTATTTTGAGACCGGATCCTCAGAGAGCTTGAAAATTATCTATCAATCAAAGCTTCAAAAAATTCTTATTTTTTCTTCTTTGTCATCATTATAACATTTAAGCTGAGACACAGGTGTTACCAGAGTCCCTTCTTTTTTGAGCTGGTAATACAACTTGATACTGGTATCTAGGCAATAATTTAATTTTAAATCGTTATCCACAGAGGGCCACAAAAACCCACTTAGGAAGGAAGAGAAGAAGTCAAGTACATCAAGAATTCTGGCAGCAAAGAATTTTTCATCTGTATCTACCATGACTTCATGATCACCTCAAAATACTATTACACCACTCTACAGTATGAGAACACCTTTTTTTTCCCCGGAAAGAATACCTTAATTTTATTGTTTTGAGGTACCTAAAAGAATTGATAACCCCATAAAAGGCACTGACAAAAGCTGGCTAGCATCTCTGAAATACATTTCTGTTTCCTCAGCACTGTTTAATACAGAATCATTAGCTTTGCGGTATTTTGTCGCTCTCCCTTCCAAGTTAATCTTAAAAGATGCTCAAAAACCAGATGGGTCATATTTTCTGACACATAACCAAAACGGTCTGACAAAAGACAAGTTGGGTGTCTAATCTTAATGCTCCAATCCGCACTCAGCAGCAAAAGTACTTGCAGAAATAATGCAGAGTATCTGTATGAACAGGAAATAGCCTTTGGATCAATTACGCTTTTTTCAAAAAACACTGCAGCTTCCTATGGATCAAAAAATTTGTCTGATTAAACACCAAGAGCTGCCAATACTTTGACAATGTTGCCTGCACAGGTGCTGTGTCTCTGGGGATATGGGAGAATGAGAAGTTCTTTCCTCTTTGTACAAGTCAGGGAGTTACCAGCTCTCCTCCTGGAGCAGTTCCATGTCTACAAACGGAGTATGACTATTATACAAAAACTAGACAAGAAAGAGGCAGAGTTAAGACCTTGTGGAGTTACGAATTTGCAAGCCAGAGCCATTTTACTATCATGACTTTTTGCAATCTGTAGCATTCTCTCAACATCTGTAAGCATCAGCATGTTACTGCAATTTCCTCAGGAGGAAGAGTTAGTAAGGAGTAAGGTAGCAGATCCCTACTCACATAGAGGGTGTCTCTACAGTAAGGATGGACAAAGCGTAGAGAAGCCTCACCACGAAATGCCCTGCCTACTTTAGTGACACTAACGTGACTTGCTAATAGCAGTTCTAAAGTCAGGGGTACACAGTGGCTGGCAGTAAAGCTGGCTTGTCCAGAAGGGGAAAGAAAATGCTTCTTCAAATCACACAATGCCTCTCACACCTATGCAAAAGGCAGCCACAACCTTAAACAGATAATGATATTAAAAAAAGCTCTTTGGAACACAACCACACGCTTTGCTTCATTTCACAGCTGCTGTGACCTAACACAATATATCTGAGTGCCAAATAAAATGCCACATTTTATGCACGTTTTATCTTTAGCAGCCAGAAAATATTCAGCAAATAAACAATTATTTGTTCAGATGGGAGAGAAAGGGATATTCAGCTTTAAATGAAAATTTTCCATAAAATTCAACGTGTCTTGGCAAGGGCTAGATAATTAGCACTGTTATGAACTGTCTGCTTCGTATGTTTTTTTTAAAGTAATTCTCATTATTTTGCTACAGAAACAGGGAATAATTCTCATTATTTTACTATAGACCTATTACTATTCAAACTTGACCTTTGCAGAACGACCATTCACAGTGCAGTGTGCGAATCTTCACCAAACGAGTGTCTCTACACCCATGGATTCTTACAATTAGAAGCTGCCTTATCCAGTAAACAAATCCTGAGATTTACAAGATTAGATTTGCATTTTACATTATTTCTTGAATTCTGTAGGCTCCTTCCTTACACAAGTAACTTTACAGATACTACTTCTTTCCCAGTAAAGCTCACTGCTATGTAAAGATACAGCTGTAAAAGGCAAACTACAGAAGGACTGCATACTTAGAAATACTGATTAAAATGGCAAAGAAACAGAAAAAAAAATCTTTTTAAATAGCTCTTAATGGATAGGATATTTGCAGAAATTGAATTGGAAAGTGGAATGATAAGAGCCGCAATTCTGATTTTAAATGTCCATAATTAAACAGCTATTTTTTCCCCCCCTGTCAGAGCTCTGGGACAAAATTTATTTTTGGCATAAGGCAACTGGAAACAATGAGCTTGGTTCAATTAAGCTGGTCCAGTACCTATTAAATGAAACATTTGTATCATAGATATTAAAAAAAAAAAAAAATCACACAGAAAACCTGGAATATAGTAAGAGAAGAGAGAAATAAGATCACTTGGGCTAGCTTGTCATAAACTGGCAGAGCTTCAGGTACTCAAAATAGAGCAGGCTGCCCAGAACTTGTTTTGGCACGTAGTTTTTATTTGCCTTACTTGGATACTGTAGATGTTCTGCTGAACAAGATACTAAGCACTAGAAAAACAGGGTCTCTCTAGTTAATCTGCACATTTATTAGCAAAAAAAAAAAACCCCAAAAAACCAAAAAAACCAGAAGATTTGGAAGAGTTGCAGTAGTACATGAAGTCCAGACTCAAAATAAAAGCTAACAACTCTTATCTGAAAGCTTAGTTGTTCCAAGAGAACATGTCTGACAATAAATCCTTACAGTAAGTCCGAACAGTAGTTCCTTAGAAGATCACCTCAAGATTAGCGTATATTCCAGGTGTGCTCAACTAGCTGAACAATGGCAGAAAGGAAATAAGTGAGGAGTTACCATCTCACATGGACGTCAGGTATGCTCTCAAGTGGGTACAGAATGACTGCTAGGACTATGATGCAGCTCAGCTGAGAGCTTTGTGAAGAGAGAGGAATCTCAAATTTCATTGCAAGAGGCTGTCCCTAGACTTTGTGACCATTTTCATCTCATGCTCCACCTCACATTATGAGAGGACATCCCAGAAACATCAGCAAAACTCTGATTATTCTTTTAAAAGTCCCCCTTCTAAAAAACTGTATTTTGCCCTGTAGCCAGGAAAAGCCACAGGGGTGGGCAGTGATTAGCCAAGGCAAACACCTGCCTCTCTAGCACTGTTCCAACATTTTGTCTTATTTCCCCCAGCTCTGGACCAACTTTTGTCATTTATCTTCCAATGCAATGAATGTCTTGCAGACAGTACTGCATTGCTGGTTTAAGCTTGCACAGCATCTCGTACTGACACTCCTGGTTCATTATTAATGCAAATTACTGATGATAAAAGACTGAAAACACGAATGAAGCTTTCGAAGTGACTTCAGCTGAAAGCTGTTAGGGGAAACTCTTGGGTCAATCCCAGCAATTGGTCTACAAACAAGGTAACAATCTCTCTGCAAAGTAACACCACATGTAACAGCCATCCATGTTTTCAACATCTGGCTCAAGAAAATGTAGATTGCATTACAAGACTACTTTTGCACTGCCATTCAAAATAAATCATCATTTATCTCCAGGAAAAATAAGTACAAGCTGAAAAATTAATTCTGGTACACTTTAAATTCCTATTCTTACAGAGGGAGGGATGACTATATCTTGTAATTGAGACCTCTGAGTCAAAGCCATCTTTGATACAACTTCATTTCAAGATGCTGGCCTGACATGCCAGCCACTGCCTACTAGTCACATCCACATTAACATTCCTGCAGAACACTCAACAACTTAGTACAATATTTTAGGATGTTTCTTTTATAACAGGTAAGTTATTGAAATGAGATTGTCTGAAAGAAAGAGAAGATGAACAAAGTTATAAATCACATCATCTTCAGCAAAAAGTGCTTTAATCATTGATTGTCTCTGTGAAGTCTTCTAGAAGTTATAGTTCCTTATTAACCTGAAGTTTTAATCTCATTTTATTAACACTGCACTTCACTGTGCTCAGTCACTTCAAATTATATAGCAGAGGACTATTCAGAAAGGTTTCGGAGATCCTGCTTTTCCTAAAAAAGCTCTGCTTACTGCAAAAACAATTCCATCACTAGTATTTTCTCTTAACAGCTTACATTATGCTGGAAGGTGTTAGGGTGTGTTTTTAATTCAGTGATACCAGAAAGTAATTTACCTACTACTGTATCTGAAGTTGACAAAAACATAGTTGTATATCTTTCCTGTTGAGCATGTTTGACAGCATTTTTAATAATAATTAAATGCATTAACTGCTTAGATATATAAGGCACTAAAACTAAGTATTTTAAGGACCTACTTCTGATTCTTTTTCATACTTTTAGACTGGTCATACAACAACCAAAATTTTGCTTGTTTTCTAACCCTGAATAAAACTGGCAGGGAGACCTAGAAATGGCATGTAGACATTGCAATAGACTTAAATTGACAAAGTATTTTTACCAGCAATGAAACATGTCAAGGAACTAACAAAAATCTAACTGCTTAAGATATGTGCTTTCCAACAGGTATGAAGCAAAATTCGAGCAACCAATTAAAAATCTGCTCTCAGTTACATCTACATCAATCAGGAATAATTTCACCGACATATTCCATAAATCTACAAAAATGACTGCAAAATGTGGCACATTTGTTTCAAAAAGCCTTGGAAATACTTGCTTTATAAAAGTCATTTCCACATAGATTCCACTACAGCAAGAACACTTGGAAGAACAGGTCTTGGCTTTGTTGAAGAAAATTGTCTAATCTTTTAATCTTTGAGAAGATTAGAGCTTGTAACTACCACCTGATCAGGATGATGAAATTCTACTAGTGCAATTGATTATAAAAAATGCAAAGCAGAATCAAGCCTTTCATATTTATGAAAAATATAAACACCTCTGCTATTAAAGTCTTTTCAAAAGATTTCTTCTCAGGTACACAGGAAGGTTCTAAATCCTTCAAATTTTAATCAGAAGAGTAGCAAAAGCAGTAGAAAAACATTGGCTGACAAATCAAGAACTTGTATTTTAACTGCTTTTGTTAGGAGTCTGTTAGAAGTTGAATTAAAACAAACCCGCTTAAAACATATTATACCAGCTACCTCCATTAATTCATTATTGCATGTGTGCTATAAAACCCAGACCCCAAAGATTAGAGTATTATACAATCTTAATTGACATCACAATATAACAAAGAGATTTTTATTTTTTTTTAACTACCGACTGTACATCAGTTGGACACGTTAGGCTACAGATGTTCCAAAGGGCTTTTTCACTACAGTTGAGTGGGCTAACAATTTCAGCATCTCAGCTGCAGAAAATCTATTACAGCACCAAAAAAATGAAATATTATGAACATTTTAAAAGCCTACGATCCCTTACTAACCTGTTTAAACATTAATTAGGAACAGCAAGAGCAAATTTGTGTTTATGTCATAAATCATCAGATTGACAGATCATAAAGTCATTGCTTCTGTATGCCAGCCTGGAATTTAAAACACATTTACTAACTCATAGTCATGAGCCTTGATACAACACTTAACAGCTTAATCCTTTAATTTCTCACATTACTTTTACTTAGTTATGAGGTGTTCTGGGTTGGATCCCTTGCGAACAAGGATCTAAAAGGTCAGCTTTTAAGAGAAACGTTTGAGAAGCAGCTACAAAAGAAAGGCAGTCAGCTGCAAAAAGAGGTATTGATTATCTTTTCACGGAAAGCTGTTACACTGAATACAAACCATCTTTCATCCCAGCGTACTTTGCAAAACTAATCGAAGTCGAGCAGACGAAAGACACAAAGGAACTCTGAAGCAGAGGTGTACAGTAATTAAAATAAACCCCCACGTCTTTCTGACAGGAGTGGGGAGGTGTCTTGTTTTCTGGCCGAAGGATGCCCAAACCCCGACAGGTTTGACTTAGGTATGTCCGCCTCCAGCGAGGCACAGGGGCGGCCGGGACCTGCACACTTACCCCACTCGCCAACTCCGCGCCCAGGCAGAGGAGCACCAGCACCAGCACCCTGCAGGGAGGCAAACGGACAGAGTCACCCGCGGGGCCGGGGCCGGGGGGGGCGGCCATCGCGGGGAGGGGGCCGCCGCGCCTCGGCACTCACCCTGCGCGCCCCGCGGCCGGCGGGGGAGGGTCGCAGCCGCGGCCCATGCTTCAGGCAGCCTGTAAGGAAGGCGGAGAGGACGCAGGCTGGTTACGCGCCGCTGCGCCCGCCCGGGCGCCGGCTCCGCGCCGCCGGAGGAAGAGGAGGGCCTGCCGCCGTCACTCAGGGCGGGCAGGCCCCCTGCGCGGCCGCCGCCGCCGCCGCTCACCTCCGCTTCGCCGGCTCCTTCCCCCGCCTGACGGCGGAGGGCCAAGGGCGTCTCGCCCTGGGGGAGCGGGCGGGCTGGCCGGCCTCGCCGGCGCTGCTCGCTCGGGGGTCGGTCACCGCTCGCTTCCCGCCGCTGCCCCACGGCGACCCGGCCCCTTCAGGGCGCCCGCCACCTTCCACTCCCCACGCTGGTGCGCGCCGTGCCAGAGCGCGCCCGGGCAGAAAGTTTGCGTGGTCTATCGCCGAGGCGTCGCACCTGAGCGGAGCCGGGCGGGACGGGACGGGACTGAACCGGGCGAGCCGCGGCAGCCGCCCCTCACAGCCCCACACCGCGCCGCCCGCCCACTCCTGAGGTGCGACCCGGCACTACCAACAGCTTCCCCCCCCCCCCCCCTCCCACACCGAGGTGCTTCCGCTGGAGAAAATAGTCCGGGGTCCAGCTGCTGCCCGCCCGGTGGATGTGCGGGGCGGGGAGAAGCAGGCGCCCGCCCTTCCAGCCGACAAAACCCCGGCGCCCAAAGGGAAGGGTGGTGGCGGCGGGGAATCGCAGCCCCTTCAGCGTGGGGCGGCAGCGCGCCCTTCCCCGCGCACCACACGCGCGCACTCTCCGCTGCCGGCCACCCGCCCGCCC
>JAVKLA010000039.1:4679821-4720302 GCA_034782735.1 Sagittarius serpentarius | reverse complement strand
AATCCCAGCCCCCACAGCGACGCGCGGCAGCCCCCCCCTCCCCCCCCACCACACCCGCCCACACTCCCCTGCCGGCCACCCGCCCGCCCACGGTGCGGATGAATACCGTGGGGCAAGTAGTCCCGGGAGGACTTGAGCCGGGAGAAGCGGGCGAGTGCGGCAGAGGGGCGGGCGCTGGCGTCGGGGCGGCCGGCGGGAGCCGCCTGGAGGGAGCCGCGCTGCCCAGGCGGGCTATGCCCGCGCCGCAGGGCCAGCCCCGGAGCTCCTGAGCGGGCAGGATGGAGCCGCGGTGGTGGAGCCACAGCCTGGCTGCTGGTTGCCTGGTGCTGCTGCTGGGGTGCTGGGGGCCGGAGGACGCGGTGGCGGCGGTGAGTGCGGGGCGCCCTCCTTGTTCTCTTCAGGCGCTGCCAGGCGCCGCTGTCCCTGCCGGGCGCGGCGGCAGTGCACTCCAGTGCAGTGCTGTTGAGGGGGGCTTTCGAGTTCCCTTCAAAAAACGGGGTGGCTAAGGGTGGGGCTCCCCGGTGGCCGCCGGCCGCGCTGGGGCTGAGGGGGGCCGCAGCGGGCCGTGGCCCCTGACAGGAGCCCGGCGGCGCCCTCCACCCAGGGGAGGGCGGGCGGGCGGGCGGGGGTCGGCGACGCGAGTCCGGGCCGCGCGCGGGCGGGTCCCTCGCCTCTCCTCGCTGCCCTCAGGTGTCGGGGGCTCCCGGGCGGCCCCTTCCCGGGCAGTGCCCGCCCCGGACAAAGGCTCCTCGGCGCTGCCGGCGTCGGACCGGCTCTCCGCGGTACCCGCGTGCCGTTGGCACGTCTGGGTTCCGCCGGCGGCTGCGGGGAGGCAGGAGGGAGCGTGAGTGCGAGGCGGGGGAAGCCCGGGCGAGCTTTGTGTGTGCTCTGAACCCGCTGTTCCTCCAGGACAAAGGAGGAAAAATTCGCCCCCTGCCTTCCTTCCCTGAAGGACCTTCGTGAAGAGGTGTCTGAGCTCTTGCCAGCGAGCCTTCACCTGCATCTGTTAAGTCACACCTGGACGTGGCAGGCAGCTGGAGGCTTGTGGGCATGGTTTGCCAGAGGACTACGCCTCAGACTGTGACTTGGTTTTCCTGAGGATTGTATTTCTGCTTTCTGAAAACCCAAGTTGTGATGCTGGTGGAGATGGTAGATGCATGCAGTGTTGCAGAGGGTGCACAGTAGGTGGCCTGGAGAAGAATTTTTTCTCTCTTTGGGAAAGGGATGCTATCGCAGCTTCTGTGGAGTGGCTCGGCCTTGACACTGAGAGGAGGGAGAGGTGATCACTAGGTTCCTGTTTCAAGGGACTTGACTAAGACCTTCGGTTGTTAACAAGTGGTAAAATTGATGAAAAGGCTTGTACTTAACATGGGTTGATTTCAGATTTTTGCAATCCCTTTCTCTGCCTGTTAACTTTTTTTTAAGTTTATTTGGAAGGAAAAATGAATCCAGATTTCTGTTTTTACTCTCTAGTTGAAAAATCGTAATATGTTACGGTAATAGGTGTAGAATACCTTTCTACTACTCCCCCCATCCAATTTTGTAGTTCGAGCTGACAGAATCTTATTTGTCTTAAACTGTCCTTTGAAGTGCATTCCTTTACAGTGAAACTTTGTAGACCTTTCATCTACCTTTCCAAAAAGCAAAGACCAGCCATAATATACTCCTTCTACCCCTCCTTCTTACTATGCCCAGGTGTGTACCCAAGTGTACATGATACCAGTGTGCCGCCAGTGCTTGCTGATTTGGAGAACTGCTTGTGTCTACGTTGTCTGTAATACTAGTTCTGCTGCTCTGTTAAGTACCACCTCACCTCAGGCTACCTCCTGTAACTTTCCCACCCAAAGAAGGATTTGGTTAGTCCCACCTACAGGACTTCACTGTTTTAACTGGCAGGGGTTGAGGATGGGGAGGTTTGCATGTGCATAAATGTGGCCCCTTTTCTTCCTCAGGAAAGCACCCAAGCAGAGTTTCATGTGTGCAATTGGTGGGGGTCTGGGAAAGGGGACTGTGCTGGGCTGACCCTGTAGGCAGTCCTCTGCCTTGGGAGAAACGAAGAAAGGAGAAAAGGCAAGGGTGGAGCTCCTGATTCTTAACACCACCTTGTGCTACAGCCTCTCTTTTAGGATGAGTCCCCCTGGGGATTTATTACCCCACAGTGAGATAAGATTAACTGAAGACCCAAGGGATAGTGGGGCAGGGGAAAGAGAGAAACACCTGTTCCAACCTACTTAAGTCCCACTGGCATTTTGTCATAAGGGTCTAATGGTTTCTCAATACTGGGGTGTTCTGAAGTCCTTGAATCTCCTGTGATGATAGCACTAAATGATGCTGACCCTTATTAATGAAGATCAGCATTTTTATTTTTCTCATTGTCAGAAAGGGTTGAATTAACACTGTACCAGTATGCTTGATACACACTGTGTCTTCTGTGGACTTTGTTTTGGGACCTTTTGTCAGAATCCTCCCCCTTCCCCCAACAGAATAAATATGGTGGGATGAGTTCAAGTCATTCTGATGTCCCTAATAAAATAATATCTGAAAACATTATTCAACCTTGTAACACACATTTTAGGTGCAAAATTCATATCTGGTTCAAGTAACGTATATGGCTATGTGGTCAGCTACAAGGTGACAGAATATAGTTGTGAGTCATCTGCCAATGTGGACATCATAGGATAACCCCAATGATTTATTAAAAAAAAAAATTGCTGAAACTTCATACTTAAGATGAATTTAATTTTTCAGATTTTATTGCTGGGTTTTCGTAGCCCATTGTTTAAACTTGGTGAGTAGTATATGGATCATGCTATGCACTCTTGTGCAGACTCATTGCTGAAGCAGAATAAAGTGTGTCACTAATGAGGAACAGCGTAAAAGTAGCTGGGAGTCTGAGAATGGTCCTACTTTAGAGTGGGAGAATGAATAAGGTGGAAGATAGTGTCATCAGTGCATGAACTGATTTCAGGTTACACTATAAAAAAGTGCTTATTTGTCATATGCTTTCATCAGAGGGTATGAGTGCTTTTAATGTATGTTAAGGGACAATATTATTGCTTTAGTGCCCTGGTGGCTTTAATATAAATCTACATACATGTATATAAGCCAATTAGCTCTTCCTATTAGCAGAATTTACCTCTCCTGGCAGGTTTACACTTGCACTGTGCTATAGAAAAGTGATTACAAGTTGTGACTGGGAAATCTATTTAATTAAAGAACATAGGTGGACTAGATTCTTGAATTGTGCTAATCTGTGAAACTTACTTGAAGTTAGTGGCTGTCTATTGGTCTATATTGAAAACTTTCCCTTGTAGTTAAGGCCTAGGTTTTTGGAGTGTAAATAAACTTTGTCAGCCCAAAAGTTATAAAAAATGAAGTAACTTCTGCAATGTCTTTTTTCTTTGCCCTCCGTTAGAACTCCAGTTTGACTGAAAGTGTAGGGATGAAAACAGTTGTTCAAATATGGTAAAGCAGGCTGGCAAGATGGGTATCATTTGTGTTTGAGAAAGTAATGTGTTATTCATAACAGTTCTCTAAGTTGAGAATTTTTTTTTCATTTTAGAGGTTACCGTGTATATAAATACATGCTTACATGCTACCGTGTAATTAATTACAATGTACTTGATTAATATGGTTAATTTGTAAATGATGGTCATCTGATTCTCTTGTTTGTCCTAACTATTTTATCAAGGTAGTGGTGGTTGTTGTCATTATTTCCCATTTCATATGTGGCTGTAGCTCTTTCTAGTTATGAAAGCTAGGTCCGTAAACGCAGAAAGAAACGGATGCTGACTTTTAGGATTCAAAAAGTATTTCATCCTGAAATTCCGTGGATGTGTCTTGATTAGTCATGCACAAGACTCTCCATTTCATAACATCAAGGCTCAAGCCCTCCTGCTTGCAACTTGTCATTTGTCCTGTGTTTTGCTTTTGACCTTACATGGCTCTTAAAGATATATGGTAAAAGTTGTATCTCAAGGTGTGTTCTGGCACATACTAAAATACAAATCAAAGGAATCCTGAATGAAACCTAATATAAGAGCCATTTGGACCGTAATAGGATCTTTTGTGGCTATGCATACAAAATCGTTACATATCTTACTTGGTTTTTCCACATGATGGAAATAGACTGATAGTTCTGTTAAAACTCCTAGGCTTTAATTTCCAGGTCATGAATGAATTAATCTACTCACTGAAAGCAATTATCTAAGTCACTTCATCCTTTTTTTAAAGTAGAAAGGGAAGTTGTCCTAGGTCAAAGTGTTACTTTATTTAAGAGCAAATGTAAATTTACATAGTGATTTTTTTTTTTCTGCTGTGAATAAGCAATAATGATTATTGTAATGTAATTAGTTGCTGTTGGTTTTACTAGAACATGTGGAAACTTTTCTGTATTACAAAACAGCTGAAACCAGTAAGAACATCCCAACAAATCTAACATGCATATTTTCTGTCTGGGGCAAAGTGCAGTAAGGCATCTGTTCTGCACACAGAGTGAAGATGTATTGTGCATTTTTACCTTTCATTCACTTAGATTAAAATGCTTCCTTCTCTAATTGCATTGATTGTGTAAACTCTCTACTGATACCACCATGTAAGAAGATATCTAGATAACACTCATTTATACATTCTAGGAATAGGATTATGAAAGCGTACTGAATGCAAAGTAGCCTCTGCCAGTAAAGATAATACCAGACAAATTGCTTTGAATGAAGACACTCTTTGCTTATCTGTTTCATAAGGCTGTATGGACTCGGTAATGTTTAAAACCACTGTGATGCTTCGAAGTTCTTGCTGTATACAGTGTTTGGCTATCTGATGTTGACCGCAGACTTTTCTGTGCTGTAAACTATCTCTTCTCAAGAGTACCTAAAATAAAACTTGTTCAAAAGAGAGAGAGCTGGTACAGTTTTAAGGATCCTTAAGCAGCATCCTTTACGCTCCTATGAAAGGTTAGCAATGCAACTAAACCTTATTAAATATCACTGGTACAGTGTAGCTTCTGAAAAAGGGAATGTGCCGAGCATCCTTGTTAAGTAATTGCTAAGTGTGTGGAATCTGGAGGAAAAGCTTCAATGTAATGTGAAATTATCGACAGAATAAACATAGCTGAGCTGAAGAGGAAAGGGTCCTGTTATAAAAAGAATTCTAATGCTTATTTAAAAAAACTGCTTTGCAATTGTCTCAAGTCTTTCTTGCAGAGCTTAAGTCCTTCTTGGAGAACTTGCTGTGAGGAGATGCAAGAAGCAAAAACTGGGGGATGTGATCTTAACTTTAGGAGAGACGGATATTGGGCAATTAAATAATTGCAAAGCTATATCACAAATGAAACATTTTAGCTTAAACTTGTTAATACTTTAGTCTCCCTCTAAAAGGTGTGATACTTAAACTGTAATGTATTAATAGATATATCTTTAGTCTGCTTGGAAAGGACTTTGATATTGTGTGACTCTCACTTATGAAATTCTGCATCTTTGTTGCCATGATTTGAGTGGGAGGTTGGATGTTTAGTCCATTAGATATTTAGCCCATTTAGGTATTTAACCCTCCTGAGGCCCCTTCCAGCCTGAATTATCCTATAAGTCTAAAATTATTTGAGAGTACAGTCATGTTCCTAGGTGTACTTTCTTTTAAGACAACTTACATATCCAGTAGTAAAAAATTAATCATAGTTGTACAGTTAAATTGTGAGTTGGAAGATTCATATTTACTTAAATGCTTTTTTTAGTTGCAACTAGTCAAGAAGCAATCTCTTATACTGTCAGCACAGCAGCATTCAGAATTTTAATTTTATATTATCTTTTTGTGGAGGGTGTCTTATGCAGTGTGTTTGTGTATTATTCTGTTATACTGTAACAAAAGGAAAAAATTGTGGTGGCAATATTGACAATGAGGTTTTTTCCACCTGAAGCATGTGTTTTAGGAGTCGGAGAGGAACTCTAAAGGTATGGATTTAGGCTGACTTAAAGGCAACAGCCTTCAAGGCTTTTAGTTATTGCAGCTCTGTTGTTGGAGATGACAGAGAAATCCATTTTGGAGGGGAAGGAAAACAGTTTAGTCTCATCTGTATTTTGTTTCTTTTACCTAATCTCTACAGAGAACTAAAATGTCAGAGTTGAATTTCACTCTCTCCTCTCTCCTGGCACCGTAAAGGGCATCTTTGCAGTGCACTTATAGCTATTTTACTTTTGGTTCTAGTTTATCTACAAAATTATTCTGAAACATATAGCTAGACCTGCAAAACTGTCCTACTGTAGTCTAATATGACCCCACTGTATGCTAGATAAGCTTTGCTACTGCAGCTCTACTGAAACCCCTGCTTTCCCTCCTCTCAACTTCCCCGGAGATAAGCAAAGCTCTCTTCACTTCCCTGGCTGAAAACAGGCTAGTAAGTCTTTTTTGCCAGTGTCTGTATCTGTCAGGACTTCCTCCTGAAATATATTAAACATGTTGGAAAGTGTGTTTATTCTAGGACTGACTTTAGTTGTTATCAAGGTGAATCGTAGTTTTAAACCACACCAATAATTTAGAGAAAGATATTTATGCTGTGCTGCTTCCTAGGGAATTTGGATGCTTTTAGAAACCAGACTTATACAACCCTTGGTTGCAGCTGAGGTGTATGTGTGTGATAGAGACCTGTTCTTTAGAAGGAATGGTGAGCATGGAGGAAATCCTTGATTTGTGTTAAAATGCTTCACTGGTATGAAACTAAGACTTTAATTTCTTTCTATCTCTTTCCCTACTGTAATAGTTGTACCTTTCGCCTCCTTGTGTTGTATTTGGAGATGTAGTTATGGTAGGTAAGATCACCTTCTTGGCTCTGGTAGAAGAACTTGAAGGCTGACTGGTCCATTTGGGCCTCTTGCACAAGGTTAAGGTAAGATGCTGCTGATCGCTTCACAGACTCACTTGAGAGCCATGGCAAATAATCAGCAGAGCTGTGTTGGAACGGCTTCATTTAAGAGCTTGAGACTGTAGAGCAGTTCATGAGAAAGGTAGAGCTTGATAGAGGCCCTTCAGATCAGTGTTTTAGGAACTCCTGCTGTAAGTGACATAAGTTATGATATCTTCTTAGTACTTTTATACAGAAAATTAAGCAGACTTTCCTTTCTAGCTTAACTTTCAGTTTGACTAACTGCCTTTTTGTGTGGTTACTGGGCTAGACAAAAATACAAGAACCTTAATGTGCTAAACGTAAAATTTGGCTTTATTTGGCAACCATAGTGCTAAAGCGAAGCAACTTGCCAACATTTGTACTGAGAGAAGGGCTGTGAGCTTTGAATATCACCACTGTGTGGTTGGTCGTTTTTTGTTTTGGTTTTGGCAGACTCCCGTTTCTACCTAAAGTCTTTCAGGAACTTGAAGTACCATAGACGACTGGCAGCATTGAGTGGTAGGGCAGAAGCTTGTAAAATGCAACATCTCTCACACCATCTACATTTTATAACTTGTTACCTGTATGCTATCTGTAGCTGGTAGTTATATGGCTGGGAAGTCAAAGCTTCATCTTGTAGCACTTTCTCAAATACAAATTAGCTTTCTTATACATAAACATGTGCACTGGTAATATGCATTGGTACATTGTATTTAATACAGCAAAGTGCAGTGTGGATCCTTCTGTGAACACGAGGAAATAAGATAGTTTCTCTTGCAACTCAAAACTTAAGAAAAATGATGGGATTTGAGTGATGTTTCAAGTCCTTAGTAAGATGTTTGGAATAATTGGTTGCCTGGGTTTCATTCCCAACTTTTGATCTGGGAAGGCTATCCCTTTCTACCCTGATACTTTGTCTGCTTAAGAGCCTCTGAAACCCTTGTGAGAAGGGTGCTGGTTTTTTTGCTTGCCTGTGATGCTATAGGCTGGCAATCTTTTTTTCCCCTGTTATCAACTGTTTCATGCTGTTCTTATAGTAGGAGTTTTCTACTTTTCTGTCTTAATCTAGAAGGATGTTGCTTATGCTTCTTAATTTGTATACTAGTACAAAGAGTGTGATGTAAAAATGGTGACTTGGAATCTAGGACTACTTAAAAGACTAGTGCCAGATGCATTTTTTTCATTCAAACATGGACTTATGAGTCCTACTATTTTATTAACTACCTGTTGCTAAATAAATTAACTTTATATTAGACACTTTCTGGCAATATTTCTCATCTCCATGTGTAGAAAACAGTTCTGAGTCCATATACTTCATCTTTATCCTAAACACTCTTTTCTTTGCTCCTTTCCTGGTAGTCATACTCTTGTCCTTTCCCTAGTTTTTTAATCAGGCTAGGGAAATTGTGTGATGATTTTGATGACATGTACTGGACTTCTTGGTATTTCTCCAGTACTCTGAAAAATGTCAATTTTACAGTATGTTCAGAGCTCTTAATTCTGGTTCCTAGCTTCTCTAACTTCTGCATTCTGGGCGAAAATATAACAAGCATTAGTTATTACATAAAGCTGTCAAGCTTAAGCAACCATTAATTCAACACTTGAATTTGAGGTTCGTTTTTTTTGGCTTTACCTTGTTAGCAATGAAAGTTAATATTCCTTCATTAAGGTAGAAATATACTGATGACTCACGAAGAAGATACTATGTAGCATCAGTCTGTGTCTACTAAATACAGCATTGATTAATTGGAAACAAACCTTTCTCTTTATGCACTTAAATCCTGCAGGTATCTGATAGAGGGGAAGAAAATGACCAACCTGGGCAATGAACTGCACTCCTTCTACACCTTGAATTAAAGCAGCAATTATTAAAAACCACAATTAAATGGCTTTAAGTAAAGCAATGAAAACTAACATGACCTGCAGGCAAGGCTAGACAAGCCTTCAGCTCCCAGAAAATTTGATTTCCTGACAAGAAATGCCACTGCAAAACAATGTCTGGATGAAGAAGCTTAAGAACTCAGTTTAAGAACCTTTTAAAAATAATCCTTTTTATGGGGCAGTGATTTTTCTTAAGTCAACTTACATTGAACCAACCTGTTATACAGAATGACAGCAGAAGCCATTGTTTCTGAAAGGCAAAGTAACTTCTAGCTGTCATTTGGCCCTTTCTTGATGAGGGAAAGTAGTGCCATGAAAATTTCTAGAAGCCTGTGCCTAGAGGCTGCCCAGGCAAACAGTGAAAACATCAATACAGAAGTTGATACTTGTGTGGGTGGGGTGTTCATTGTATTTTTGACTGAAGGGAAAGCATGTACGTAGTGTCATTTAGTTTCTGATGCAGAATGCTTATGGAAATTTATTGGCAATAGAATTGGTGACACTCCTCCACACATGCATGCACAGGCACAAAAATCTTGAAAGTATCTTTTCTGGTCTAAAAGCTTGCAAATCTTAAAGCAATAACAGTAACAAAGTGTTAAAACATCTACAGCTGAAGTATGATTTTTTTGTATCCTAAGTGAACCTAGAAAATTCCTTAACTCTAGGCTTGAATGAGAAAATGCTTGTTGACAGGTCTAGTCATGCTCAGAAAATGTGTATTTTTAGAACATCAGCATACTGTACTGAAGAGTGAGAATAATCAAGCAGGTCTCTTTAAAGAACCTTAAGTTGCTAATATACTACAGAAATAATTGTGAGGGAACAGCACTGCCAGTCATGGCAGTGATGGAAATAGTATTGCTTTATTTTTTCTCTGTTTTAAATAGCCAGTCTAAGCAAATTTGTTTAACATCAATAAGATGATGGGTTGCTGTGAATATATTGTCCTAAACTTCACTGTAAGCTTTTCAGTGACTTTTTTTGTCTTGATGACAGAAAAGAGTATGTTGATAATTTTAGTAGAAGATTATTTAAAATAGTAAGGAAGCCCTTAAGCTTTTTGGTGTTGTTCAGGGGTATATCAGAGACAAACTCTTAAGTTATCAAACACTGATCCTGAAATGAAATGAATACTGTGTTAACACCAGTTGCTAAGGGGGTTCAGAGTACATATACAGAAGGTGGATGTTTAAAGTGTAAAAATGAATTTCTGAATGCTAATCATTACAAATTGATAACAAAGTCTGGAAAAAATATTCTTCAGTCATGCAAGATTTTGCTGCACTTGAACAGCAGTTTTCATTGGTCATCATAAATATGCTGCCTAAGAAGCTTCAGTTACTCACCACGAAACACTGTCATGCTGTCTCCTGCAAGAAGAAAACTGTCCAAACCAGTGCGTATATTCAAAATGCTGTAATTTTTGGACAAATTTCTGCAGCTTTTTGACTCTTTGCTTCAGACTGAGCATGTTTCATAGTGTGATAAGATACTGATCAAATATTTGACATACTTGATATCTGAAATATGAGCTGCAGTTGTACCTTGGTAGTTCTTTTCAGTACTGATTCTATATTCCATTCAGCTTCACAGAGCTGGAGACTTTTAGTAACTTTACTGTGTTCTCCTATGCTTGACAGGAGAGAGTAAGCATAGAAAACTGTACTGGGTTTGTGTGGCAAGATTTTGGCAGCTGGGGAGCTACAGGAGTGGCTTCTGTGAGAAGATTCCCCTGTCTGATAGAGATGAGGCCAGCCGACTCCAGGACAAACATGCTGCTGGCCAAGGCTGAGCCCATCAGCGATGATGGTAGGGCCTCTAAGATAACAGATTTAAGAAGGGGAAGTAAAAAAAAGACCTGCTGTGCAACAGCAGCTGGGAGAGAGGAGAGAGGAGTGAGAATATGTGAGAGAAATAACTCTGCTGACACTGAGGTCAGTGAAGAAGGAGGGGCAGGAGGTGCTCCAGGCACCAGGGCAGAGATTCCCCTGCAGCCCATGGGGAAGACCACAGTGAGGCAGGCTGTGCCCCTGCAGCCCAGGGAGGCCCACGCCGGAGCAGATCTCCACCTGCAGCCCGGGGAGGACCCCACGCTGGGGCAGGTGGGTGCCCGAAGGAGGCTGTGACCCCGTGGGAAGCCCGCGCTGGAGCAGGCTCCTGGCAGGACCTGTGGCCCTGTGGAGAGAGGAGCCCAGGCCGGAGCAGGTTTGCTGTCAGGACTTGTGACCCTGTGGGGGACCCGTGCTGGAGCAGTCTGTGCCTGAAGGGCTACACCCTGTGGAAGGGACCCACATTGGAGAATTTTGTGGAGGACTGTCTCCCATGGCAGGCACCCCACGCTGGAGCAGGGGAAGAGTATGAGGAGGAAGGAATGGCGGAGATGTGTGATGAACTGGCCACAACTCCCATCCCCCTGTGCCACTCAGGGTGAGGAGGCAGAGAAAACTGGGAGTGAAGTTGAGCCTGGGAAGAAGGGAGGGGTGGGTGGAAGGTGTTCTTAAGATTTGGGTTTTATTTCACATTAACCTACTTGTGACTTTTCACAATAAATTAATTTCATTTCCCCAAGTTGAGTCTGTTTTGCCTGTGACAGTAATAGGTGAGTGATATCTCCTTGTCCTTATCTTGACGCATGAGCCTTTTGTTATTATTTTCTCTCCTCTGTCCAGTTGAGGAGGTTGACTGAGAGGCAGGCTCTGGTCGGCACCTAGTGTCCAGCCAAAGTTAACCCACCACAAAACTGTTGTTGGATTTAACACTCTGAACACTTTTACTTAAATGTAGATAGCGAAATTAAAAAGTGCTAAAATTCCAAGCTTGTAATTTATTGTAGAATCATAGAAAAACTTAGACTGGAAGTATAATCCCCCTGCTCTGAAGGCTAAATTAGGTGACCTCTTGCTCAAAGCGGAGCCGACTTTGACGTTCTCTATTTGTTCTTTAGATAGTTGCAGACTGAAAGGACATTGCAACAGTATCTTGTGCTCCAAACCTTGCTTGCTGTAGGAATACAGTTAAAACTTTGTGGAAATGCTCCATATTGAGTGCTTGTAATTAACCTGCAGGTTACTGCAGGATGCAGAGCATATATCACAAACTTGCAGCAGGTTATTCTCTTGGCATGTGTTCAGCTCCAAATAGCACTTGTGGGAGTTGGTATACTCCCTAAAACAGGGTGCCTCAGGGAATACTTTCCCTTAGAGAAAGTGACTTTCTGTTTTGGAATGTGTATGAATGCCACGGGCTGTTTCTTATTCCTGCCAAGCTTCAGACTGAACTGCATCTTGAGTATTACTAATACTTGAGGGCTATTGCCTATGAATGGATCTCCTCACTGTAATTATTGAGATAGGGCGTTGGAACCATATGTGTGCTCTCCTTGCCGACTCTCACTTTCTTTAAACTGACAGTATTTTAGTGCAATATTGCAAGGAAGACAGCTTACTGACATCTTCTGACGTGGTCAGAGAATCACCTTAACGAGATGCTTTACATTAGATATAGTTAACTTGCTATTGAGTAACCTCCAGAGAGCGACTGTGAATGAAATCAATTGCTGGAGAAAGCACTAACTACACTTGCATCTTTCAAAGGAAGGAGAATCTTAAATGTACTGCTGAAGACTTCCTCCTTTCCCAAAACAAATAGTACAAATCTATTTACACAGCATCCATTGAAAGTGACACTTTGCTTGCAAGTTTTAAGTGGATGGTATCCTATTTTGAAAAAGGAATATTTGGGTTCCACATTTTAGTGCATTACTAAAGAGAGAAATTATCTGGTGCATTTTTTTATGTACTTATCATATTCTGCTGAAATGTTTTTTATTACTGAACCTCTCAGGAGGAATACTCTGTTGTAGCTTTCTTAAAAATATTTTTTTTTATGGTTGGGGGGCAATAGAGACAAAATACAGAAGAAATTTGTAATAAAGGCTTAGACACCAGCTTCCGTTTGAAACAAGAATATAGAGTGCATTTCCTTTTCCCCCTGTTTGAAACAAGAATATAGTGTGTTTCCTTTTCCCCTGCACTCCCTTCCTCTAGCACTGATCAGATTTATTTTGCCTTTCCTACTACTGATACAATGTTAATACTTCAAAAAAACTTGTTGTTTTTTCAGTGCTTTTTGTAAAGATCTTATCTATGGTCCTTTTAGCTAGTTCTTTGGCATGGGTTCAAAATTTTTTGTAATGTAGTGAGTCTCTGACATGTGCAACTTAATTCCCAGTGCATGCTTTCTATTTAGTGATGATCAGTGCAAACCAAATGTAATGATTCTTGGGATAATGTAATGATTCTTGGGATAATGTAATGATTCTTGGGATAATGTAATGATTCTTGGGATAATGTAATGTATAGCTTCTAGATGTAGTCCCTCTGAAGTAAGGGAATGAAATCTACTTCTTATAATCAAGTTTGAGTATCTAATTCCAAGACCTGTGTGTGCTAGATAGAATGATCTATTAGCACTAGCCTGCAGCTGTGTCTTCCAGCATTTTAAAGGAAATAAAATACATTCAGGCCTCCTTTTGCTTTGCCCCTGTGAAATAGTCTGGGGAAAATTACTGTTGTGATCCTCCATATAAGGTCACTTTTTCATAGCAATGTACTGTGAAGCACCTCACTTGAAGTGACAGATCCTCTAAGGAGACCCTGAGCTACTGCTAGCACATAGCCAGTGCATTAGTAGATGAACTTGGGGCTAACACTGAGGGCTACTCTTTCTCCGCTTGTTAAGCATGTGAGTTCCTGAGCAAGCATCTGAGAGCTTACAGTAAATATCCAACTTCTATCAGCTTTAGGGATTTCTTAATCCATGTGGATAAAAGAAGAAAAGGGCCTCCCAACTCATCAGGTCCTGATGCCCTATTCTTTTGGAAGTACCTCTGACTTACAGGGTTAGGACAATTGCTTTGTCTTCATTGCTTCCTTGTTTAACTTGGCCCTCTTCAGTGCCACTTACTTTTTCAACTTTGATTACCTGAGGCTGGAGAGTAGCTTTTTTTACTAGTATTGAGCAATACAGAGAAAGTGTTGCCTATAGTGATATCTTCAGGTATTAAAATGTGCATGCAGGGTATGCTGATGCTACAGGCATAAACAAATGATAAACCAGTGTTAACTATAAGAACCTTGGAGCTATGATACTTGGTCCAAGAACTAAAGGAGAATGCAGTTGATAATCACCTCCACCACAAAAAAAATCCCCCAGACGCCCACCAAGCCTTAAGTGAGTTAGGTCTTGTTCTGGCAGTTAAGAGGGTGTGTACTACTTCAGATAACATCTCAATGCAATATCGCTGTGCACAGGCTTTTATTCTTTTTAGCGTGTATACTTGCTTAATCTTTGGTTTTAATTGAGTGCTTTCAGTAGTTTTAAAATAGACCACAGTGGGGTTGGATTAATCTGAAATGCTGTTCTATTTTATCTCTCCTTTCTCAGAGGAAGAAGTGGATTTCTGTTCTTGTGTGGTCTGCTTCATGCACTTGACACATGAAGGTGCAGTTGTCAGTGACAAATGACTGGCATCCATTAACAGGACTCAGGTGTTGAAGCTTCCTCTGTTGCATATTATATGGGTGAAGGTGAGGAACAGGACATCTTCTGAGGAATTAGTCTGGACCCTGTATCTTTATTCCATTTCCTTAACCAGGAAAGGATTAAAAACAGATTGCCAGAATGAGTGGTGTTATGACTGTACAATACTTGGCTTGCAAGCATATCTGAGGCTTACAAGCCTAGCTGACAGTTAGGTCTAAGTTTGTGTTACATTTGGACATGGTTATAGAAAGTGGCAACATCTAACACCTGTCACTTGGGAAAGGTCCTAAATGACTACTAAATCTTAACCTGTAATGAGTACCATATGGCACTTTTTATTTGCAGCTGGAAAAAATCAGGAAGCCTCAAGAGGCTAGTGATTAGAGACTTGTGTGTAAAATTCAAGTAAAACTGAGACTTCCTGAAAAGCAAAGTGGCTTACTGTACACTGCCACTGACTGAATGTCAGGTACTTAATGCTTGTGTCTCAGTACTAGTGTTAGCTGCAGAAATGTGTAACTGGACAGGCAAAGATGGAAGCATGCTTAAAACAAACCATTCCTCTGATTTGCTATGTACTTGTTTAAGAAGTTTGGTTATGGTCTGTATAAAAACTAGAGGATGGCTTGCATTCTGAATTCAGCATTTAGAACTGAAATGAGCAGTAGTGAAGTGTAGACTGCCTACAGAGGTAGTATGAAAACTTATCCATCCCCAAAGCCTCCCATTTGAAAACTGAAAAGCCAACCAGACTTACTTTGTTTGGGGTGTTTCTCTATTAATGCTGTACTTAGAGGTTCATGCAGGTGCTGCACTGCCTGCTGAAGAGGGAAATGTGGTGTTTGGCATCTGTCAGTTCATGAACTTGGAGACAAAGTGGGCTAGAAGATGACTTGGTAGTCTACATTCTGTCTTGAGCGCTCTTTGCGCTGTTTACCATGAGGTGTACTTGTCAAATCTAAACATAGATGCTTTTTAAGATGCTGCCTCTGGATGGCAGCATAAAAGTAGTACTTAACCTGAGCTGCTATTAAAGGAAATTTTTGCAATTTCATACAGCATGATGTGGAGCTGTTTGGAAATTTGTGTTCATTAGGACAGGAGTAGAAGTACTTGGCTTCTCAGGTCTCTTCAATTTTAGCTTTGAAATGCTTGTGAGAATAGCAGTGGAGCTTGATGTGATGATTATTTTGCTTTCTGTGTGTCCCACCCAGTAAAATATACTACACGGAAGCCCGTTCTTTGCCTTGTAAGACTAACAGACCACAGAAATGTGAGAGTTTTCAGAAGTGGTGAGAACTGTCCATGTCCTTTTCGTTGTCTACAGTTGAGTGCAAGGCTGGCAGCACTGATTAAAGCAGAGTGGCAACAATCATTTTCAGGGCTAACTGTTCCTTGTACTGCCTGCTTAAAGTTTCCTCATGTCCTGAAGAGTCCTCCGTCTTCCCCCTCTTAAAGCCAGAGGAGAGAAGACATGGAGAAAGGGAGCAAAGTCTGGGATAGCAGGGAAGTTGACTGGATGCCCAGCTGGGCTCTTGCACTTTCTGTTCTCTTCTCTGCTTCAGGAATCAGATACAGAAAGATTCTGTCAGGCTGCAGTATCTCCTGTTCCAGGGGTATAACTTCTGTGCGTATTTGCTTGTTGCTTTCACCTTAGTTATTAAAGGGAGGTGGGAACCCCAAACTTCTGGGAGGTTAAAAACAGTTTCTGTGTAAGCATCTTCCTGCTGACTTGCAGCTTCTCTGGGGCTTGCTAGAGATGAGTCCTTCCCATTTGTTTTTTTCTGTTTCTAGAAATTCTGATCAGCAGTTCAGGCATTTGAATACCCTGCCCTTCTACTCCCCTTGTTTACCAATTGACTCTTTTGTGCAGCAGTAGCAGCTGCTGCATGGCAGGTCACTTCACCTGCCAAAATCTGTAGGTGAGTGCTTCTGTAGATCTTGTCTCTGAACCTTTTGTAGGAGTCTCCAGGAAAGGAGGGAGAAATTGTTCCCCGTGTTGCTCTCAGGTTTGTAGGGAAAAACCTTTATGGGCAAATAGTTACAGTTTGGGGATGAATGAAAGTTAAACAAGCTTTTGGGTGTTAATTCAGTAAAGAGGTTCTGAGTCCAAAAATTGTCTATGATTCAACTATGTGTATGGAAAGATCTATTACTGCAAATATTGCCTTTATTTTAACTAGAAACTGCTGTGAAAGATAACCTGTACAGAGAACTGGGTGTTAAAAAGCTATAATTAGTTCAGTTTAAAGCAGTAAAATTCCATATCATTTTAGTACAAGGTAGAGGCAGAAAAATTCAGTCCTCTTTAGAAAAGAGCTCACCTCTGTTTCTTGTGGCACAATATTTTTAACATAGATATACTTGCTTAAAGTTTTGCATGTTCTGATGGGAGTTATGCCAAGGTTCTCTTGCTTATGTATTTTTTTAAAAGTCACCCTTTAATGCCAACCAAATCATAGTAACTGTATTCTAAGAGAAAATTTATTGATCCATAAACTTTCTATATAATCAGAACATTCACTTGGGGTGGGGTAACTAGATTTAGTGGGTCTCTTACAGTTATGTTTCATGTTATTACTATAATATAAGATATTCAGGTGTCTAAACAACCTAGTACTGCCCCTTAAGAGGAAAAAAAAAAGGGTTGTTTATCCATCAGGTGTCTCAGAATCTGTTTTTAACCTGCCTGTTGTGTTCTCATTCATAGTGGCCAGAATTATGGCTACTACAGCAAAGAGTTTCCTCTGCAAGTCTGAACAGATCTTGTGTTGTGCAGACTTCAAAGAAAGATAGTGCCTTAAGGTGTAACAGGTTAAATTCCATGTCAAAGTTCCCTTACTTAAAAAGAAAAAAAAAGATGGCCAAGAACTTCTGCAAACATGTTTTGACTCTTATATTTTAGACCATGAAACTTATTCTTTTAGTATCTTTAGGTAAATTGAGGGAAATAATTACTTAAAAGGGTATGTAATAATCTTTTAATTCAGATTCCGCTTTAGAAATGTTACTGCTCAGAAATACAATACTTCAGTGAGAAAAGAATGGCCATTTGGATTATGGAGCTATGATGGCTTTGCTGCCATAGTTGACTTCACACAGATATTTGAGTAATAAACTGTTATCTGCAGACTTGTATTCTTGTTAAGCCTAAAGAGCTTGTGTGTGAAATCATAATTAGAACTCACAATAGCAGCTTTAACTCTGCTTGTCAAATCCCCACAAAACCTTTTGTTTCTTCCTTATATTCATGTCCAGGCAAGTGAAAGGATACTCAGCTTGCTGAAGATAAATGGTGAAATCTTTGACCTGGATGTGTAGTAAATCCTTAGCTGGATAACTGTGCAGGTGTTTTGTTACACGGATCTTGTCAAGCTAATAAATGTGAGTATGTTCTTCAGGACCACCACCAAAATAAAGCTTAATCTTTGTCTTCTTGGAACTGAAAGGTGGAATTTCTTTTCTGTTAAATAGAATTATAAATAATTGAATTTGAGACTTTTGCATGATTCCAGCAGAAACAATACTGTAATCTTCCTCCTAGGGCAAAGGCATTTGTAACTGATGCTTTTCTGTGTGTTGAATTCGCTGATTTTTATCAGAGTGAATTTCTAACAGCAGAGCAGTGTTTGTATTGGTATAATTTTCCAATATTTATGCTCTCTTTTTCTGTAATGTTAAAACATTCTTATGTTCCTGACTAGTAAGCTGTCATATTTGAATGCAGGGGGTGATGTTAGTAGCATTTAGGCAACTCCCGTAGCAGCTAGAATAACTACGTGAGGTGCAGGATTTGTCCACTGTCTACAAGCTTCATTCTAGGAATAGGTCTTCTTCCACAGTTGTCCAACAAGTAGTTGGAGTATCTACTGTGAAAATTCTCTTCTACCAACCTTAAATCATGAACAAGAGCAAATGATAAGATGTTGCGAATCAGCTTGGGAATCTGCAGTTTCCAGTTGTGTGAACTACAAAAACGCTGTTAAACTGCTTCTTGGCAGTAAAGTTCCATGTATTTGAGCTAATCTAGATATTGTAGGAGTTCCAGGAAATAAGTTTATTTTACCAATTGTGTGGTCTAGAGACAGACTTGGTGAATAGTGAAGTCCTATTTCATTGTTTTCTGGACTAGAAGACTTCAAAAACATGGATTTTAGCCGAATTAACACTTCCATTGTTTCTAACCCCTCTCCCCCTTCCTCTTTGGCAATAAAAACCTGGTGTGGGTCATGCGGGGTCACCTGATGTGGAGTCAACAATTCAATGTCCAAGTGGAGACCGGTGATGAGCGGTGTTCCTCAGGGGTTGGTATTGGGACTGGTGCTGTTTAACACCTTTGTCAACAACATGGACAGTGGGACTGATTGCACCCTCAGCAAGTTTGCTGACGACACCAAGCTGTGTGGTGCGGTCGACACGCTGGAAGGAAGGTATACCATCCAGAGGGACCTTGAGAGGTGGGCCTGTGCAAACCTCGTGAAGGTCAACCAGGCTAAGCACAAGGTCCTGCAGATGGGTCAGAGCAATCCCAAGCACAAATACAGGCTTGGGCCATGAGTGGGTTGAGAGCAGCCCTGAGGAGAAGGGCTTGGGGCTATTAGTGGATGAAAAACTGAGTATGAGCCAGCAACATGCGCTCACAGCCTGGAAAGCCAACCGTATCCTGGGCTGCATCAAAACAAGCGTGACCAGCAGGTCAAGGGAGGTGATTCTCCCCTTCTGCTCCACTCTGGTGAGACCCCACCTGCAATACTGCCTCCAGCTCTGGGGCCCCCAACATATGAAAGACATGGACCTGCTCAAGCGGGTCCAGAGGAGGGCCGCAAAGGTGATCGGGGGCTGGAGCACCTCTCCTGTGAGGACAGGCTGAAAGTTGGGATGGTTTAGCCTAGAGAAGAGAAGGCTCTGGGGAGACCTTCTAGGGGCCTTGCAGTCCTTAAAGGGGTCCTATAAGAAAGATGAGGAAGAACTTTTTATCAGGGAGTGTAGTGACAGGACAAGGGGTAATGGTTTTAAACTGAAAGAGGGTAGATTTAAATTAGATGCTAGGAAGAAGTTCTTTACTGTGAGGGTGGTGAGACACTGGAAGAGGTTGCCCAGAGAGGCTGTGGATGCCCCATCCCTGGAAGTGTTCAAGGCCAGTTTGGATGGGGCTTTGAGCAACCTGGTCTAGTGGAAGGTGTCCCTGACCATGGTGGGCAGGGGTTGGAACTAGATGATCTTTAAGGTCCCTTCCAACCCAAACCATTCTGTGATTCTATGCATGTTGTGTAAGAACTTGAGTTTAATGTACCTGTAGTTCTTTCAACACTGGCCTTTGTGGTTTGATATGACTCTCTATCAGAATGCAAGACTCGATGTTTTGTTCAGCTTTTTTCTTTGCTCTCCAAAGTAGTATTGTGTTAATTTTATTACCTGATTAGCTTGCTAACAAGAATAGCTGGTCACATGATGCTCCTAAATACTGAAGGGAGAGACCTGAGGTGCTTGATAAGGAATCTAAAACTTACTATTAGGAGCAAGTGCTCTTTGTATTAGCTTTCATAACACTTGGAAGGAAAGGAAAAAATAAAGCCTTAACTATTTAGTCTACTATGTGTCAATCCTGAAATTGAGATTATACCTCTGAATAACAGTAATTCATTGCCTGAGTAACTGCCCAGTTAAGCCTGCTGCAGGTAGAGTGACTCATAAGCACATCAGCCTTGCAGAAGCACTTCTGTTACTCATATCTGCAAAAAAGTATACAGGATTGAAATGCAATTTTCAGGTTCAAGAACTGTTAGGGGAGATGGGCTGTGTGCTGTATGGAAGCCCTCAAAGATTCATTTCTTTTGAATGGGTTTTATGACTGGTTCTTCCTTTGACCATTCTAATGAATGGGAGTCTTAATAAAACCAAACTATCAAGAGGCTTGATTATATGTATTCTAATAAATCCTAGTGAAGTTATTAGGAAAAAATATGGGAACATACAAATATAGGACACAAACAGCAATTGCTGCATAGTCACTTGAGTGCATATTTTTCTAGCCTTTGCTGCTTGCTCTCTGCTCCTCCCTCCCAAACTGTGCAGTATTGCACAGTTCAGTTACGCTCCTGTGATCAGAGTGTGTTGCTTTAAAATTTGCTTTAATTTGCTTTAAAATTCTGGCCAACTTCTCCTAGGCAGAATTTATGTCAGTGATTTCTGTGTGTCTTTTCTCTGCTGGAAGGAACTTTTCTCACCTGATGAGGTAGCTTACGATGTTGTAGTGTCAAATAACTGTCTGGTTCCCTTCAGGACAACATCTGTTTATGAAGCTTATGTGTGCATGTTAATCCCAACAGATGTTGTAGGCTGAAGCTTGGTGGTCATTTAAATCCCTAAGAGAGTCTTAATATGTTACAGGCTACACCAGCATTTAAAATCAGTGGCTGTACACAATCAGGTTTTGATCTTACTTGACCTCTTGCTGCCACCAGAACTGAGCTGTCAAAAGCATGCAGTCTGTCAGTACAAACTGCATTGCTAGGTAAGTTCAGTAATGTCGCTACGCTCTTTAGAAATGAGAGGGGTTATCAAACAGGAAATTCTGGTTTCATGGTAAAATAATACATAAGGAGGCTGTTGAAGTAAAGAAATTGCTCAGTCTGTAAATGTTCAGACTGTTTCTTGTTTCTTTCTCTTATCCAGCTGTTCGATATCTGGATTGAGAATTCATTTGTGTGCAACTTGGGTCATGTCAGAACTCTTCTGATAGTTTGCAAAGGCATCTTACTGATTTCACCTACTGTGCTTCTGTAAGAAGTTGCACCTCTTTATTATTAATCTCTAATTTGCAAATTTCAAGCTTTGTAAGTGACTGGCTTCCCTCCCCATCTCTGTAATCTTGTAATCTTTCCCATGGAAAGAGTATTAAAATATTGTTAAACTCCTGTATGTTCAAGTACTTTACTTAAGTACTAATGCATACTTTAGTTTGGGGTTTTAGCTATTTCCTACACCCCTCCCTACCTGCACAAAACTGTTTAGTTTCCCTGCAGCTGTGTGTGTGAAATGGTAAATCACTTCTGAAGCTCAACTGAATTTCCTGTGTAAACCTCTTAGTTAGGCAGCTAATGTGTTGCTTAAATGGTGCTGTGTTACTTAGATTCTGACACTAAGATGTACAGTCAGGCTTACCTACCAGAAGCCATTAACCACTCCTCTATAACTTTTATTAACTTGCTCTTAGTAATCAACAGAAGAGATTTTCTTCTCCCTTCAGTTTTAGGAAGTCCCAAGTTGCTGTTCTTTCCAGGAATAGTGTTCATCTACCTGGTGTTTTTTAGAAATATTTTGTCCAGTACTGTTGTGAATGGCAGCTGGGAGGCAGGGAGGGAGGGCTGAAATTGCCTTCTAACTGACATCTCTAGGCCTAATGAGAGAGGAGGGAAATGTGCTCAATACATAAGGCAGGCTTCTAGCCAAAACAGTTTTTTGAGGATAACTTAGGCTCTTTCATTTCACTGACCTGACTGTAACAAACCTGTGGCCAAGAGTAAGAAGTGACTTGGATTTCAAATGTGTACTTTTTTCTTTAAACTGAAAAACAAACAACATTTGTTGGTGGCATAAAACAGTTTTCCTCAGTCCATGTAAGACACAAAAGACTGAGCTTGTTCTGGAAGAATTATCCTTTGACCAGTAAACCAATACCATCCCTCCTTTTATAAACTAATGAAAAGAACTTGCTCTCCACACACGGATTCAATGGGGTAGAAGCTGTCAGGAAAATCCAATGAAAGGATTAGCTAAACTCAAATAGATTAATTAGAGCCCGTGATTGTGTCTTGCTATGCAAATTCACAGTAAAGGAAATGGCAATGATAGTGACTTCATCTGCACAGGTACATGGTGGGGAGTGGAGGCAGGCAACAGGAATACAGTAGGTAGGAGGCAAATATGAACAGTTTCAGTCTTTTTCTTAAAAGCTGCCTTGATTCCTTATCCATCTTCGTGTAGTTGAAAACTGAAAGATTTTAATAGGTACGGAGATTGTGACAAGTTCCTTATGATCAAGCCACAACTCACTATTACATCCAAAATTTATCATCTGCCCTGTCACATAAGACAATGTGTCCTACTAGCCAGAGCTAGGAATTGAACTACTACTGAAGGCTTCTGGCTGCCTAATCCAAGGCAGGTGACTTGTTCAGTTCCCTAACCTGTAACAAATGTACCAAGTGTCACTCAGCGTTCCACTGAGGTTTGAAGTCCTTTAATTTTCCATGTCTGAAACCCAGTAAGTCACCTAATTTTCAGAACTAATGACGGTTAAGCTGTTACTAAGGGCAAACTACTGATCGTAACCATCTAAATCTTGCTTTTAATGTAGACTTTTCTATGCTTGAAACATTGCAGTCATTGCATCTGCTTTCTTTGATTGAGGTGTAGATAATGTGTTGCTCGTGCAGGAGAAATTCCAAGTGTTGCTATGCACTATGGAGTCTGGATTTTCTTTGCATTAATATGAGATACAGAATTAAATCTGTGACATCAGAAATCTCTAGCCTGTGGCTGCTAAGTGGCTTTCAAACTTGTACTGGCTTGTTACGCAGTATGCATTCTCCTGTAGCACAATTTTTGTGCCTGCTTTCCCAGGTAAAACAGGCCTTGAGATTATTGAAAAGTCTAAACAAGAAGAAAGTTTTCACTTAGAATAGGTCGTTAAGCTTTTTTTTTTTTTGCTGTGCCGACACGTTTTACTTTGTTGGTTTTCATATTGTACTGCAATATGACCTGTAAGTGGCATGAATTGATCTTGATATGCTACAAATTCTCAGAGCTTTTTCTTTTCAAACTATTTAGTTAAAAAAACCCTTAATTTGGTGGGGATACAAGTTGATGCAAATAAGAAACACAATCTGCCAAATACAGCTTTTGTACAGGAAGATAAGTGACTCTGCTGAGGGAATACTGCTTGATAAGCTTGTGGGTGAATAGATCTTCCCAGAATTTAAGCCAAAAATTACTACCATTTGATTACAGCAGGTATTTGAAGAGTTTTCTGGTTACAGACTTCTTTTAGCTTCCCTTCACTGCTGTCTGGGAAACACCATGTTCCCTTCCTGCAAGTAATGCATCTGAACTGGATATCCAAAACCATCTGTCAAAAAGTGTTCAGCGAGTACAGCTGACTCTTCAAGACAGGCTAATTGTATAAGTTAAGAGGCTGCTCAAAGTGTAAGGAATCCAGTCTGAATATATAAATTACTTTGGAAGACAGTAACAGGTTTAAAAAAAAAACCCTATATTGATCAAATCAAAGCACTTCTTTTTTTTTAAACTACAAATAGAATAAGGGAGAGAAGCACTTTCTTCAAAAGCTTTATACAGGAAGATTTAGGCTCACCTTAAAAGCTTTTTTTTTTTCCCAAAGCCACAGAATTGGGAAGGGTACACTTTATCATTCAGCATCATATCCACCATTATTTATTGCCAGCATATGCAGGAAAGGTGCTCCTTTGTCATCTCTTTCAAAATCAGCACAAGTCCCTGATCCTAAACAAGCTGACTTAAAGATCACTTCATTCTTTGCTTTATTTTGGGACAGCCAGAGTTGAGAGGCTGGGTGTATGGGGAAGTGGTGGGACTTGAGAGAAAAAGGCTTTAGAGAAGGGGGTGAATCTTATGGCTGTCTCCTTGCTGCTTAGGAGGGTGTAGCAAAGAAGGAGCAGGCTCCTCCCATCCACCATGGGGTAAGTGACAATGGATACAAGTTGCAGCATAGGGAATTCTGGTGAGATTTTTGGGGGGGGGGGGAAAGCTTCACTATGAAGGCAGTCAGATACCAGGTGGGGGGAAAGCTTCACTATGAAGGAAGTCAGATACCAGGTCAAGGGCCTAGAGAGGCTGTGAGATCTCCACCACTGCAGTTACTCAGCATGCAACTGGACAACTGTGCAACCTGCCCTAAGTTGCCCTCCTTTGAGTGGTTCCTTCTATACCAAATTATTCCATTATTCCATTTTCTTTATTAATTGGATCTATTTTGTGTAGTCTTAATCATGACAGGATCACTATTGAAGATGTTAGCACTACCAATGTAGTTTTCTACAGTTTTACTGTAGAGATACAGTAGCAAAGGGCAGAGACTCTTGAGTTTCACTGTCTAAAAACTCACCTTCACAAAATTGTGTACATGTAACTTGTTTTGTGAAGGAGCAATGTAATCTCAAACCATCTTTTTCCATTCCAGCTTCCTTTTTTCCCTCTTCACCCCAACAGCTTTCTTATACTTGAAAACTCAGGAAATTTCTATTAGAAACGTTCTGTGGAAGCTGTAAGGAAGACTAAATGAGTCTCTTCTGTAACCTAAATAAATCCTACTTCTGCTGTGTAGGACCTTGATCGTGCTTTCCATGTGTGTGTTATTTTAGCCTATGTGTGTTTTACCGCTGCACAGCTTTTGGTGGTTTTAAATGAGTACTGATTTACTTTATTTTTCCTCCCCCTGCCTCTTGGGGGCAGCAAAGATTTTCACGTAGCTCAGACTATGCTATCTTTGTAATAAGAAACCAGCGCTGCTGCACAGGGAGCTAGGTAATGTGCTATTTCTTTGTGTTAGGCTTGTACTGTGAGGCAAGGGAATATTGCATGTAACTAAGGTTAATCCCTTTTAAATGAAGCTTTGTTAACGAGATTAATCCTAAAACTGGTTCACAAGGAACTTGCTTTTTTAAAATCTACTTTTAAAAGTGAAAAGGATCTGATACCAAATTCACAGGATAGCTTGAAGGGGGACATCAGAAGGACATCTAGCCAAACACCCTGCTCCAAACAAGGTCAGTTATGAGGTCAGGCTGGGTTACTCAGGGCTTTGTCCAGTCTGATCTTTGAAAACCTGAACTGGCTGATAAGGTTCAATTTCACTTTAGGAAATGGCTCAATAAACCCCTGTTAACTAAGATTTTTGAGTTTTCATACACATCAAATCAAGAAACTGATTACAAAAGCCAAATGGAAGATTTGGAGAGATGCCTTAGTCATGTTGTGTAGCGCTACTGCTATACGTAAAACTCAAAGCTCTGCCTTTTGCTACAAGATGCTTTATTTGATGCTGGGTTTGTGTAGCTCCAGGTGAATTAAGCTACTTCTGTGTTTTCAGCCTGATGCTTGGTAGTGTGTTTAGGCTAAAAGCCATAACATTCCTAATGCCAGGTAGGTGATGGGTCATGTCTCTGCTTCTGTGATAATGCAGACTAGAATTCAAGTGTGGGTATACTTTAGATCTGACGTACCAACTGGTTTCCTGCTTAATTGAAACTTTGTACATAATGGTCTCTGTAGATTACTGGGGGGGGCGGGGGCCCAAAAGCTCAGCTTTTCAAACTTTTAAAGTATGTGCTATATTTTTTTAATACAGTGCCGCACCTGTTTTCAAAACCAGTTAAACCCCAAAGTATTTCAGGTAGCATATCTTCTAATGTGGGTCATGGGTTTTAATTACAAAGAAGTCTGAAAATTGGTGATCGTATGTATTACGTAGAGTCATTCTACAAAAAAAAATTTGTTCTAGAAATCTCACTTCTGTAAACACATCTTCTCATCTCCGAAATCAACACAGAGCTCTAATTAGTATCCCATGTTGGGGTGGGGGTGAAAGAATATAAACTAAGCAAATATTATATGGAAAGGTTATGTAACTTGGATCTTCTTTGTGAATCAAGCCTCCATATCTCCCTCCTCTGACCCCTTAATATCTGGCTGTCACTCCCCTTATGCTAGAGACTGTTGTAACTGACTTGTCATGCGTTGCAATAGAGTGTGAATGCAGCTAGATGAAATCTAGGGTTTTTGAAAAACCTTTTAACTGAGCTGTGGAGGGAAGAATGAATAATGTAGTAAGTATTTTTCCAATAACTATCACAAATATGCTTGTTAAGCTTCAGGCTTGGTTAAACTCTTGTACAAAACCTGCCATCTACTGGTGGGAACTATAATTGAACTCTTCAGTATGGAGGCAAGTGCTGAAGAGCCTGTTTTATTGAAGTTCTGGCCGCTTTAGCCGTAGGTGTTGCATTGTACCTTGCCCTAGACCAAATGGTGTTTAAGCATAAATTTAAAAATCTAAAATTACCAGGAAACTAATATATTTATGTACTACCGTAGGTATGAATAAAGGTGATTGAACTTTGTTAACTGTATCTGCTTTGAACACATGTATAATGGCTAGATGACAAACTTTGTAGGCTTACATTTTAGACTAACATTTGTAATAGTATTAAAGACTTCATATAGTCTTATGCTGATTAAAAACAACCGATTTTTTTTCTTATGTCTTTAAAGGCTTGCCATGGATGTACGTCTTTATCCAAATGTGATTGCAGTGGAGTAAAAGGTGAAAAGGTAAATATCACTTTTTTTTTTTTTTACTGGCAGACCAACACACAAACCACTGAGCCATACACCAGCTTCAAATAACTGAAGCTTATGGATGACAGCTTTTGTTTCTTGCTCATGTCTTATTTTCTTCAACCACAGTGTGGGCTTGCACCAAAGAGCATAGCTGTTATAATGACTTCAGGTATTGAGTCAGATGGACCGGTCCATCTGACAGTGTACAGAATTTCATATCATTATGTTCTCAAGAATGGTGAATGATGGCACAAATTTCTCCAGCTATGTAGGAGTAAAGAACAGAAAAGACACAAATTCTAGTAAAATAGAAAGAATTCCTATTTGCTGCTGAGGCCTGCCCACACTAACTAGTTAGTGTGAACAAGCTAAAGTGGGGATTGTACAATAATGGGTATGCTAGTAATGCTTCAGTGAGAATTTAAAACCAGTGAGTGTGGGTTGCTTTCCCACTTCTCTTGCATTGCCTGCTCATAAGTGGTTGACACTAATGTGCTCTGAACTTGTACTTTTTCTTAACTCAGTTTGTATAGCTGTATATCAAGATGACTGCTCTGTTGCTGTCTAGATGCGCAGCTGGACTGTGGAAGTGACTCAGTTCAGATATAGCTTTCCCAACATACATAGCTGCCGCCTAAGTAAGCAGCTAGTTAATGGCTGAACATGTATTCTCAGATCAAGCAGAGTAAACAAGGAACAACCCTGTGTGGTTCATCAGTGCAACAGGCTGTTTTGGGCTGCCCAGACAGTGTCCGAAGGCCAAGAGATGCATGTTGACATCGCAGAGCTTTCCTGCTTCCATGTACCTTTGACTTCCAGTCTCACTGCCCGAGTTCAGTATATCTATACAGTACTTCATGTTTCTATTGCCATTATTTCTTATTGCTTTACAGTTTTTTCCTCTGAGGAAAGAGTGGGTGCCCAGCACTTCTTTCAGTTGCAATGCAGTGTAGATACACAGCTCAGGACTTGCCTGAATTGAGCCTTTTCTCAAGTGTGGGAGCCTAGTTATAAGTGAATTGTGGTTGAATAGTTTCCATGTAACTGCTGTTGTCACAAGGAATGAATGTGATGTGATTATTGCAAGAGGGAGAGACTGCCTGAAATACTTCTGCTCTTAGTCTTATGAACAGTTTGTTTGAGATACAATGGAGTCGTCTTAAAGATGTGAACTGATAAGAGTTTGATAAGCCTGTCTTATCAAACCACTCACCCTATCTTAGCAGGGTTCTAGAAGGGCTTCAGTGCTCTAGATTAATTTCTGACACATTTCAAAGGTGATTTTTGACATTGCATAAACAAGTGTAACCTCAAATGAATGAAACTAATGCAAAATAATTGGTCACTGCACTGGCACTATAATGTGCTGATGCAGAATTTTACTGTTGGCTGAGGTTAAACAAGGCAGATGTCCAAAATCCAGAGTAATTCTTGGTGCCACACCTGCTGCCCAGATAGCTTCAGACAGAAGAGGTCATTCCTTGGCATTTACTTGCTTTTAGTTTATAAAGTACGTTCCCAATTTACATACCTAGTGAAGAACAGTATCCCCTTGATAGCAAGCTTTGAGTTAGATTTGGTTAGCCAAAACATGAACCTGGTAGATGTGTTCCTACAGCATGTTCAAATGCAGGTGGCCAAACCAGATGTATCCTAACACTAATCACAGGACTATTTCAGGTTTAGTTTGAAGGCATTTAAGCATTAGGCTTACATTCCCAATACAATTGTAGCAGGTGCAACCATGGAGAACCTTTCTGTAATTCTAAGTTGGCCTTTTTCTGGACTAGTCACAGCTGGTTTGTGAATTCGGTGAGCAAATGGGTATTGACTGGTTAGTGTGGATAAGCAAAACCTATAAGTAAATCTTCTGGCTTTCGAAGTAAAATCAAGTAATTATTTTCTCCCAGTGATTCACCTTTCTCTTTATACTACTGTTACACGTGCAGGGACCATGACCCACTCAATACATTCCAGTCTTTCAGTGTCATTTAATGAAATTGAGATAGTCACCTTTCTCTGGTAAAGAATATCTTGGGATTGTTTGTTTGGAGTCAGAGGGAGCTTTTTGTCCAGATACAGTCAACGACTGGAACATATGAGCCTTGTTCAAGATCAGGTTCTCAAATGTTATTATGTACTGTGGATTTTGTTTCTACTCCTCCAGACTATCCTAGCCAATTGTTAAGGAGAACTGCACAGGAGAAACTCTTCCACATTTAGTTTCCAACCTCTGTTGGCCTTTACTGGAGTGAATTATAGCAAGTCCTGAGCAGAAGAGTGAGAAGCTTGATAACCTTTTGTGAAAAGGAAGTGGGGAAGGAAAAAAAGCCTCCAGTAAAACAAGCATAATATCAGACCAAATATTTATATAACATTTCTGCATCTTCTTAGAAAATTCTTAGGGGGCTGCAAATTGATTGAAGTGTAATCTTTTTATAAAATTAAAAAAAAAAAAACAAACAACCAAAAAAAAAACCCCCAAAAAACCAAACCACACAAAGGAAAACAGAGCTTCACCTATGGTAAGACTGCTTTCTCTGGGTTTTATTTTTTGTATGTCTGAGCCACCTTAGGGAAGGGAGGTGCTATCTGAGACTCTTATTTATTAAACTGATAGATCTAAGTCAAGTTTCCATCCTTGGAATGGAAGATTCACTTTGAAATCTGGGAACTGTGATTCATTTTCCACCTAAATCAAGGTAAACACAGCATAATCCTGAGGCATGCCAGAGGTTTTTTGTGGGAGGTGGTGGCTGTTTTGGTTTTTTGTTTCGTTTTGGTTTTTTTTAAACAGCCTTTCTGATGCTTGCAGACCATCATGTACATTATATAAAGGAACAATGAAAAGCAAAGCCCATATTTCTTAAGTATGATGTCTTGCTAGTGGAACTGGTTTGATCATATGTGCACACACCCCATTATGTTAGTTGCCCTATAATTACAAAGCCCTCAGTATTTGATGCACTGATGGATTCAGCAGTTCAGCTCGGGGGAACCACAAGAGTTCTGTCACTGACATCCATAATGCTTTCTCTTATAAATTCTTTAGTTTGTTTTTTTAATAGCTGTAAACTTTTTCTAGAGTCTTGTACTACTACAAGACATCAAGGGCTATCTTAAGATAATTAGGTTGATCCATTGCAGTGTACCACTTATACATTTGATTTAAGTTTCCAAACCTGATACTATCTTCAACCCAGCTTTCTTGCAAATATTATCTTTATTCCAGCAGAGCGTAAGCTGCTGCTACAACAAAAAATTTCAGGCTTTTGCTTTGTATTTGACACTTGACATGGTGTTTCTAATTCCTTCTCCAGTGACCTCTGAACCAAGAGTCAAACTCTGTAGCTCCTTGCCTAATTGGTGTATGAAGAACATTAGACAAGGGGCTGTTTAAATAATCCTCACCTCTTTGATTTTCCTGTTGAGAGTGTGACAATGTACTTGTAGAGCTACTGGAAGTCAGGCATACAGAACCTGGGTCTGTACTGGGAAGACAGGAAAAGCCTTGTCAAAGGCACTCAGCTGAGCCCTGCACTTCTGTTCCACTGTGTTTCACTTCTGGCCCAAAACCAGTTTCTGCATCCAAGTCACTGTCCACTTGCATTAAGTCAACTAAGAAGTGCTGCTTTGTTCAGCTTAGCAGAGCCTAATGCGTTCCTTTTGAGGCTCAAAAGTAGCCTTCTTCCTAAGCATCCTAGCGTTCCCTTCAGGATATCCAAATTTAACAGATCAGGTGAAGTAATACAAATTGAACTGTAACAAATAGGTAAACTGTTTTCTTGTCTTGCCTTGGAGAGGGACAGCTCTTATTTAAACTGCTTCCATGCTGCCAGTGATTCTTGTTTAACTCTGCCTCTGCCATAAGCCCTTATAGCACCAGTAGCATGTTATCTGTTGGAGAATCAAAGCACAGTAAGCTTTTTTTTTTGAAGTCCATAGTACAGTAGTTGACAAAAATCAGTGTACTAAAGTGTTCTTCCTCTGCTCAGGCCCACCTTACTAAACTTAAATATAAAATGGGAAGTGTAAAATTCAAACATGTCTAAAATGGTGTAATGAAGAAATGAGAGGAATTTACTGGAGAAGTCAGTGAAAATTGATTGCAGCTGGGAGCCAGTGTGCTGTTACTCACAGTAAGCTGCTCAGTAGTGAACTGGATCTGGCAAGAGTATTAAAACTGAAGTAAATTTTTAAGGTGATACATGCAGCTGCTTATACGAATTGCTTTCACTTTTCAACTGGAAGAGAAGTGTATAATTGCTTTTCACTTAAGGAACTGGATGATGATTGAGTTTTAAATATTGCTCAGCACTTGAGATTAACCTGCTTTAATGCTTAAAAGCTAGCTCATGAGTAAAAGCTACCTAAAGAAATAAACACAGCAGACACTGCACGTAGAGCAATTTCTAAGATAAACCAGTAAGACTTGTAAATTATTGGGCTGGTTTTACATCAGCTGAAAACAAGATCCAAAGATGCTGATAAGATCAGTTCTACAGAGAATGGGGAGGAGGAGGGGGGTGGTACTGACTCTCAGCTGCTCCAGCTGATGAAGACTGAGAGCCAAGAGCTACAGCAAGCAGCTGCATGCATCTTAGTCACTAAGAGGGCATGTACCCCAAGACTACTGTGGTTTTGCTTTAAAGTGGTAGTACATGCTGCTGCTGAAATAGGCTTTTGTGCCTTCCCTTAGCTAGGTATTCCTATTCCTCCTCTGGAGCTTGGGTGGCCATGTTCAGAGCTGTCAGTGAACTGACCTTACTGAAAACGAGTTTCTGTGTAAACTAGGTTAGTTTTCATCCTGATCAGTTCCTTCATGCAAGTTATGTTGCAGCACAACTGTTTATGTAGCTGTGATAGAAACATGTGTCTTAAGGTGGGAGGGACCATGTTTTTCACAGCACCCAAGATGCAGTTCCCCTTCAAAATAACTGCAAATACATTATGCTATTTTTGATGAGCAGGACTATTGTGTTCATCCTGTTCAAGTTAAGTTAAACAAGCTGATTAAGAAGCTGTTCTTTAGTTACTACTTATGGTTAGTCCATGGCCTTTTAAGGGAGAACTTCAGAAGGTGCTGAGTTTACTGGGTTTGTTGATCACATTGTAGGGGGTGTAACTCCAAAGACTCAACTGGGTTGCAAGTACTGAATAGATGATCTCTTACAAGCTTGATGCCTGGGATTCTGGCAAGAACAGCTTGCAATATCTGAGCTCTGAAGGTGTTTCAGATACTTTGCCTTTGTATGCAGATACAAGAAATCCATGCCCCTTAGAAAGGAAGTATATCTTATTCTTGGACTCTTTGCATGTATATTCTTGGAGCTCCTTAGTCTCAGAAGAAAATTGTGAGTGTATGTACTCAAGATCCCTAGTTCCTTCTTGCCTTTGTCATGGTAAAATTTAGTACAGATGTGACTCAAGCTCAGCTTTTCTTCTCACTGTTGGATACAAATTGCTAAGAAATAATGTAAAATTCTCAGATTTTAATCACTTTGTCAAGAATAGTTACATGATTGGTGTCTGTACTTAGATATTTGCCTGAACTCCACCAATATGACCCTGTATTCTGAAAGGTTTTCCACCCTGGCAGGTGACCACTGACCATTAAACCTCGACTGTTTCATCTTACAAAAGAAGTCACAGATGATATTCTGAAGAAATTTGATGTATTTTGAAGAATACATGTCGTGTCAGAGGAGATTTCTTCATTGCATTAAACTACATTTTTAACACTACTGTTTGTGGCTGGTTGGTGTTTGTTTTGAATGAGGTCTTGATTAGATACTATAGTTCTAATTCTGTTAAGTATGTGTTCTTCAAGTTGAGGAAGAATTTATGTTGGCTAGTATTAGAATCTGAGGCAGCTGTTATTTCACCCTATTGTTCAGAAAGGGACAGAATAATATGGCTGGCTGTTGCATCACTTCTTCCATGCTGTACATCTTTTCATGTTACTACAGACATTTGTATGTGAATCTAGTTTTCAGTAGCCACCCATAGTTAGCTGTCTTTAGCCTCTTTCTGACGCTTGCTATTTTCATAGCAAGGGCAGGAAGCAAGTATGTGCCTCTAACCCCAAATGTTAGAGCCAGGCTCTTACATGTATTTAGGCATCAAAATGGGCTGTCCAACTACTGTTTTCCTGAATATATTTTTGCTCCTTTTTTTAAAGTCTTTTTTTTTCCATGAGTATAACACATCTGTGTAAATAAATATCCTGGTTTCTCTCCCCATAAATTCTATTTATAACTATTTAGGTTTAGGAAGACACTCTAGAGATTTAAACTACTTATGCATGCTTTAAAACTGCATCTATTCCTGATTTCTTAAGTGCTTGTGGCCTATTATTAGAGTATGTGGCACTATGCCAAATTTTTGTGTCCCTGTTTAATTGGCTGTATCTTGCTGCAGCTTCAAGCATGACTTTAGAGTGTTTCCCAACTACTTTTTTTTCTTCCTATCCCCCAGCAACAGTCATGTTCAAGCTTTTAAGCTGACAGTTTTGCCACATGTGTGTAGCTGATTGAGGGCAATTGCTTTGCCAGCTACTCTGGCTTTACCACTAAATCAGATCAGAATCTGACTCCTCACCCATTCCCCAAGGAAATGAGGGTTTGTAGCTGATGCATCTTTATTCTGCTGTGGAAGCAATCCTATACTTTCTGGACTGGAAGATGAGATCTGAGTTGACCTAAACCTTTCCTATTTATGATTCTCTTTAGTAGCTTCTAGTCTGAACACAAAGTATCCAGACTTTCTCAGTTCTTTCTGTGCAAGTGAAACTGGCTAGTGACTGTCAGGTTTTGCATCTGTAAGAAAATACACTGCATGCAACCCAAGGACTTCGATCTCATTATATCCCTAATGACATAATGTCCTTTTTTTCGGCATTGACTTTTCGGGGAAGACTTTTTTAAATGTCTTTTCAGTTTCAGTATGTTCTTGCAAGGCAGCAGGAGCTTTTTCCTGGCAAATTTGTAGCATCTGAATCTTCATGAAAACAGTATGGTATATGCAAGGTGTGCGATATGAAAAGTCTGGAGGCAGAAGCAATGTCTGAAAACTGTTCTCACTTATGGAATCCTTCTATACACTATTGAAGCAGAAGACAATAAAAAAAATTTCCCCCAACCTCATCTGTATTTCAGAGAGCTGGATCAGCTTGTTTTCTCCCCTTGCCCACATGCCTTTCTCCAACCAATTTTTTGATTAAAAATAGTGATTATAATGTAGCTATTTCCTCTGTAATTAGTTTGATACAGTTTCCTTGGCAAGTGTCTGGTGTAATCCCTCAGCTGTCCCCAAGCATAGTCCTTCAAATCATCTGTTCACTCTTGGGGGTAATTTGCTGGTAAACTCCGCAGGAGTTACGCTGGCAACAGTTTCCTCATGCAAGGCTCTCATTGTTGCTGCTCACTTTCAAAGTGGGCTTGGAAAATACCCATTTCATAGTTTCAATAGTGCAGTTTACTAGCATCATCTGTTGCCTCTTGTATTTCTCTTGCTTAACTGTTTGGCTTCACTTTAAAGGCCTTGGCTTCCCAGTTCTGTAACTGCTTAGAATGGAGACCTCAGAGTAGCTGCATTTTAGAGGACAGTTCTTCAGCCTTGGATGACACACAAGGCCAACTCTTTGCTAAAAGTCTGGTTTAGTAACCATTTGCAGCTGTTACTTTCTCTAACAAAGCTGTGAAGAAGTGTGACCAAGTTGATGAGATTAGTTGGTATTGTGTAGCTAGCACCTGACACATCTGACATGCATCTTGTACCCAGGTGTGTTTCTTTAGTGTGCAAGCACAGTTCTTGCCAGAGCTTGCTGCAAAGTCTGGCTCTGTCTAATGTTTTCCTTATCTGGCACTCCCAAACTCCTCATTCTCTCTCCTTCAGGGACACACTATCCCTTTCATACCCTGACCTGAGATAGTAACACTCCTCCACGGTCTTGCTTTTCAGATGAGGTAGCACGCCAGCTGCATAGCTCCATGTGAAAGTACAGCCTGGCACTTTCTGTGCAGAAAGACAGTCTGGACTCTGACTGTCAAACTTGGGTTAGCCTTGATTTATGATGCAATTTCAGCATTTCCACAGGGGAAAAAAGGTGTATATCCTGTATAAAAGAGCAATATATGACCTACAGTAAAAGAGGAGTATGTTTGCATTTTAGTTAATAGGAAACCAGCTTAGCAGACCACTTAATGAGCTGTCCATTCCTATCCAAGGAATCCGTCTGAGTCTCACTGTATAGGTACAACTAAGTACAGCTTAGTTGTTTCCTGTGTAAGGTTGCAGCTCCTGCTTACACACAGCTTTTAATCTCTCATCCGAAAGGTTTTCCCCTTGTGTTTCCAAGGAAGCAGTATAGCAAGTACTGGAAAAGAAGGCAAGAAGAGAAGCCCTGTTACTTTCTCTGAAAATTTTTGTGAGATCTCAGCATCTTTAAATGTTTTGAATGCCACTTCTAAGTCCCTGCCCCTCACAGTGGAATACAAAGCACCTACCTAAGCAGTACAGTGAAAAAATTAGGATTTAAGAATAAGACTTAGCACTGCTGTCGTGCTGAATACCTGCTGTCGAGCTCAGCATATAGCTGCTTATGGAAAATAAAAGGGAGATGAGCAAAGCTTTAATATTGCCTTTTGCATGTTGTGCTCAAGGCTGTAGTTAGATGCTTCTGTCTGCTTGCAGTCCCCAGTCTTCAGTTCTCTGCTGCTGTCTTCTTGAAGATGTGAGATTGCTGGTTCTGTTCTTTCACCTGGCTGAGGAGAGCTAGGCAGGACTTCCCAAGTTCCTAGAGAGTGCCATAGCTGGTAGACTGCCAGATAATAGATGTGGGAGCTACTACTCGCGTTCTTGCTGAAGCGGTGCAAGAAAATGAATATTCAGGATTAATCAGTTTAAAGAGAAAGTGCAAAAGCCTGTACAACTCTAACTTAGTGATTACAGTGCTTGTTAGGGTAGAACGTTTCTTTGGCAGTTCCTGTAGTTGTTGTGAAAAAATAATTGGGGTAAATAAACAGAAGTTTTATTGCAGATAAGAACCAAACCTATCTGTGGAGCAATAAGGAATAATGCTGTACAATTGCCTGTTTCGTAACAGAGCTGTAGGAAATATCTGTTTACACAGTTGAATAGTACCATAGTATATATATGCACAAAAAGGTGTATTAATTCTGGTATTTCCTAACTTTTCTGTACCCATTGAAACCTTAATATTTACTGATTTTTGTGAATCTATGACATACAAGGAATAAAAGTAAATATTTTATGAATTTGCAGCTATGCATATTCTGAAACTGCAGGTAAGTGACATTGTTAGCTTACGCCAACAAGTTAGAGGGCAGCATATGATGGTACACTACTGATGGGCTATCATGGCTAATTATTGCATAAATATTTAGCAAAATATGGTTGCTGCTTTAGAGCATACAATTTTGGCAGGAGGTGACATATAAAAGGAGTAAGAAACCTTATTTCTTTTCTGTCATGTGTCTGTCTCACTTGATTTATATTATAAGCACTTTGGGCTGGAACCCTGTTTATGTTCTGTATTTGTACAGTGTTAAGCCTACAGTGCATGAGCAGGATCTTAGTTGCTTTTATGTTACAAATTACAGTCTATCAACTGTATAATAATAAACAACAGTCACAGTATAGCAGCAATCTACAGTCTTCTGAAAAGTTAAATAGGTATTGCAGCAGAGGTGAGTTTTTGGGAGAGACTAACTAATAAAGCTATGTTTTTATAGGAAGAGGGGAGAATTCTATGTATTTAAGCAGCACAGGAGAAACAGATGGTTGAATTATTTTGGTAAACAGGTGGCTTAAATACTGGATAAACATCCTATGAAACCTGTTTAAGTGGTGTAATTAAAGGCAATGTACGTGTATGTTCAGGAATTTCTGTAGCTAAGCAGGTGAGATGTTTAATCACAGTGTTAGTTTGTCTGTATCGTGACTTCCTACAGAAAACCAGAAAGATAACGTGTTTTCTGAATTTTCTATTATACATTGTGCTTTTGTCATGATACGCTTCCACCACCACCTATTCTTTTTGTAGGGCGAAAGGGGATTCCCAGGCTTGGAAGGACAGCCAGGTTTGCCTGGATTTCCAGGACCAGAAGGACCACCTGGTCCAAGAGGCTCGAAGGTAAGTCCCAATTCACTTGAGTAGCATGAAAATGCTGGGTAGTGCTAGCTTGCTTGTAGTGCTGTCCTAAATCATTGCAGAACACCTGATTATCATTGGTTTAGTAGTCAAAATCTTCAGATGTTGGGGTACGACATAGGGGTTTTGTTCGGTTGGTTTGAATAGTCAACCAGAGGAATAAGATTGCTCTGAGTTCCCTGTTGTTCACCTACCCATGTGCTTGCAAACACTACATGCACCCACAGTTGTACCCTTTCACGAGGTGCTGCAGATTAAGGTCAAAGAACAGGTTTGGCAAGGTGCTGTAATGTGGGTTTATTAGTCCTTGCAATAATGTGCTCCATCGCTTAGTTTACTGATAAGAGTGGTGTTTGGCTGTCAGCTTCCTGGAGGGGTCCCACCACATGGGTAAACTGTTGTTTGCACCTGGTGGCATTCCTGGGCTGGTTTTGGGTGGGGCAATGCAAATGAAGGCCTCATTGAACCTATGCACAGACAACTGAGGAATGCTCCTTGCTTTCCCTGAAAGGTTTCGGTTTATTTTTATTTGCTACTGAATTACATCATTACGCTCCGATGGTGTAATACAGCATTAAAATGTTGAAAAGCCTTCCTCTGAATGCAATGTTTAACATACACAAGATTATCCAGGATCTGCCATTTCTTTTGCAAATGCTCACAGTCTAAACTAACAGGAGCACATCAAAAGCCAGCAAAGAAAAAAAAATAGGTAGGTGATAAGAAAAAAGTGAAAGTCTATACTAAAAGAAAATATTAATTTGGTATAACAAGAGTGAAACAACAGAGGCATCCTGGACTAGATGCTTTGATTATATTTTTATTCTATTAATGCTTTTTCTTCTCAAGATTTTTATATGAACTTCTACATTATTGTAATACAAAATAATAATGGTACAGTATCATTCATGTTTAATCATGTATATCTTGTTTTGCCCACAAGAGGTCACTGTAGGATATTTGATGGAAGCATGACAGATATTGACTGAAAAGCACTCTTAAAATAGCTTTGATTTTTTTAAAAACATTTCCTGTAAGTCATGGTTTATCAGCTGTAACAAATACTTTTCCATTCAAAGTCCGACACCCAAAATAAAATAATTTTGAATGCTTTTACTCAGGAAATGACAACTGACATAACTTTTACTCCATTTGCTATAAACGTGGAAGAAATTTTATCATGCTTGCAGTTTAATCTGATAGAAAGGCAGATTACAAATTTGAGTGTGGGATTTTTTTTTGTTTGTTGGGTTTTTTTTAGGGTGATGATGGACTTCCAGGGCCTATTGGACCCAAAGGAATCAGAGTAAGTATTGGTGCAGCTTTAGGGGGATATATTGGAATTATGGATAAAGACTACCAGGCATTGAGTGGGTCCTCACAGAAGTGGTAATTTATTGGGAGGGAAAATTAACTTAAATTTGAAGAGTAGTTTATCTACCAGCTAGAAGAGATTTTATGACTTTTTATAAGTAATATAAGATTGTGTAAGTAATACAGTCTTGCATATTGCTTGTATTGCTTTCATGAACTCATTAGGGAGAGGGGCCCCAATACTTATTTGATCTGTTTTGCTATACAGGACCTAAACAAGTGCAAGTAACTTTGGCTCAATTTATTCTGAAGTAGACACAGTATATGTAGGGTTGATATGGGAGAAGTTGATTTGTCTGGAAATCCTTTAGGTTTTGTGCCTTTGCTTTTTCTTTTAGTCAGACCCCTCAGCTGGTGACAATTGATGCATCTCTGACTTCATTGGGACACAACTATTTTCCACAGCATGAGTGTTCATTTATTTTCTCTATATAGCTACCTACTATTACTTTAGCCGTTCTGCATTGTCTTCCTTATGTTTTTGTGGATATTCCCCTGAAAGAAGGGTAAGAACTTTGGTGACTGTCCAGCATAGCATTCTTTTTTTACAGGTGAATCAATTTCTGCTTAGTTATATATGCACAAATAGGTTACATTCAGTAAAATCTTGGTAAATCCTTTTGTACATTCATTCATACCATACTGTTTAAAACATATGCAGTTAATTTCCTTCTAGGGACCGCCAGGGCTTCCAGGATTTCCAGGAACACCAGGACTTCCTGTGAGTAGGAATGGGCTGTATAGATATGAATCTGTTCCCTTTTGTCTTTCAGCCCCAAACGAGCATCCTATAAGCTAACTCTTCTTTCCTCTTTTCCACTTTAAAGGGATTACCAGGTCAAGATGGGCCACCAGGACCTCAGGGTATCCCAGGATGCAATGGAACAAAGGTGGAATGCCTTTAAATTCTTAACAATGCGACAATAGTACGATAAAGAGCTCTTGTTCTTCTGGCTGTAGCCAATAGGTTTAGTTTATTATGTGCAGCAGTGCTTGCTGTTACTGACTTATGCAGGTAACTCCAAGATAATTCAGACTTACCCATCACAGAGAAGGTGTCATGGTCTGGTACTTAAAGCAGAAGATTTGCCAGAAATTGCCAGCACCAAGACACAACATTTATACTCTACAGCTAATGCAGTTAAATTCTTTGCTCTAATCCTTAATTTTATAGCTAACAGCTGAGAGGACTGTCTGATAATTAGATCATATGCTGCATCTCATGTTTGTGGTAGACTCTTGCTACCAGAAAAAACTCATTACCTAACAGTGGGATTTTTTATTTATTAAGTTTTAATAATATTGCATTGAAAATACTGATTCAGTATCCTTGTTGGAAGGAGCCACTTTCATTCTAGCCTGTTACTTAGCTTCACATTATGATCTTTCTGTAAGAGAAGTTGATCTTCTATAGCACTATGTGTGTTTTCCATCTATGTAGTATAGTACTTTGCCTGGAAATATGTGGAAATAGCTTAATGTGGGAAGTTCTGTTTCATTCAGTCGCGTGATTTAACAAACTGTTTAAATCCTGTAGCTTATTGCAATACAGTTTGCTACTCTGGAATCATAAACTAACAATGAAACTGGACTTTTCAGTCAAAAATCATTTATCTGTTTTTGTTGTGTTTTGTTTTGGTTTTTGCTAATCATTTTCTTCATCCCTAAGGGAGAGCGTGGATTCCCAGGAAGTCCAGGTTTTCCTGGTTTACAAGGGCCTCCTGTAAGTAAAAGATATCCAGATCAGCTGTCTGTAATCCACTGAAAGACTTCTACTTCGACCTGTGAAAGATCAGATAAATACCAGCCTCTTTTTACAGTTGTTCTTTTAATAAATAAGAATGTATTAATTTTTTTATGGTTAATCAGAATATCTTAGATGTCTGTCATGGTTTAACCCCAGCCAGCAACTAAGCACCACGCAGCCCCTCACTCACTTCCCGCCCCTGACCCAGTGGGATGGGGGAGAGAACTGGAAAAAAGGTAAAGCTCATGGGTTGAGATAAGAACGTTTAATAGAACAGAAAGAAAGAAGCTAACAATGACACTAGTAACAACAATAAAGTGACAAGAATAATAAAAGGATTGGAATGCACAAAGCAATTGCTCACTGCTTGCCGATCTATGCCCAGTTAGCTCCCGAGCAGTGCTCCCCCTCTGGCCAACTCCCCCGGTTTATATACTGGGCATGACATCCCATGGTATGGAATACCCCTTTGGCCAGTTTGGGTCAGCTGTCCCGGCTGTGTC
>JAVKLA010000039.1:4652790-4679721 GCA_034782735.1 Sagittarius serpentarius | reverse complement strand
AGCCTTCTTGCTGGCTGGGCAGGAGAAGCTGAAAAGTCCTTGACTTGGTCTAAACACAACTTAGCAACAACTGAAAAGATCAGGGCGTTATCAGCATTCTTCTCATACTAAACCCAAAACCACAGCACTATACTAGCTACAGTTAACTCTTTCCCAGCCGAAACCAGGGCAATGTCCAATAAAAGTGAGCTTTTCTGCTGCATGCTGTGGTAAAGCTAATAAACCCTTTGAATTCTCACATACTAAGATGCTTTGCCACCTGCAGAAAAATACAAATACATGCATATGTGTCAAAGCAGTAAGATCTTGATAGTGTCATCCGGTACATCTGAAGAGTCTTACTAGTGATTAATGGGACAGAAAAAAGAGACAGTGTAGGGTGTTTTCATTATAAAACACAAGAAGGTACAGCAAAGTGACTGTCAGAACCAAAGTACAAACAGAAAGAATGTAGTAGGTAGGATGGATAATAGGCAATAAAGAAACAAATTGCTAGGAAATGGAAATGTAGTCCCTTTAATGCTCAACATTCACTGTGGAAGTACTTCTCTAATTTTTTCCATTTGATTCTGAAGATCAGAAAGAATTTATTTTCTTCTGTTTCATATCTTTTTTTAGATTTCTATCTTTAATGCTTGCCTCATGGTGTAGATCTGATTAGTGGTTTGCAAATAACACACCAATTATTTATTTCTATTGATCTTTCTTTTATTTTTTGTTTCTTTTAAACAAAGGGACCCCCTGGTCTGCCAGGTATGAAGGTAAGTGTTCTGTACTCACACATCAAAGTACTAACCAGGCATGGGTGTACAGTGTGATGTGGCATTAGTAACCTGCTTGCTTGTATGCAAGACCATGTGCATCCACTAGTACCTGGAGTGACATTCTGCAGAAAGCTTAGTGTTTCTAGGCCACTCCAGTGCAACTAACCGTAAATTCTGCAGTAGCTTTACTCAGTTTGGGTCAGTAGTTCCAGAAGTAGCAGACTGTTTTATAAAGCTGGTTTCCATGGGACAGTGTCTGTTTGTGTTGTGAGGCATCAAGTTAGCAAAATGCCTACGGACACCCAGTAGTCTACCTGTGCATGCCTAAAAACCCTACTAGGGACTAAGCAGTAACTTAAAATCCCCAGTGAAGCGAATAGTGCAACATCTTATGTTCCTTTTGAAAACATGCTTTCTACTGTATAGATTACTACATAGATGGCTTTTTCTCCTAATGTAAACGGTCTTATAATCTGATTTTGGACCTTAAGGACCCCTTTTATTTTTTAAGTGTTTTTTTTTGTTGTGACCTATTTGAGCATGGGCCAAAACATCAGTTTGGGTTCAAATCTATTTGAAAGGAAACTTGACCCACAGAATTATTCCAGTAAACTCCCGAGAGGACAGCGTAACACTGGTACTAGGAAATTGTGACTATTAAGCTGAATTGTTTTTCTCAGGTCCTTTTCTTCCCAATTGTTTTAAAGATATTAAAAGGCAAGCTGATCAGAACATATAATTTTAAACAAAGATCTTCCCTCAAATCAGTAAGAAACTGTGCTCCAATATAGAACACAAAGCATGGCTATTATAACAGCATACTCAGCATTAATCTCATGAGGTGGGACACTGGAAAAAGCTGAATGAGCCTTTTTTTCTGTGTCCCCTATCCAGTGCTTTCACATGGAGCTAGAATGTCTCTTTCTTTTGGGAAGCATTTGTATTTCAATCCCCTAATCTTTTGGAATTTAAATCAATACTGATATATTTATACATATAAAAAGAGAGCTTTTAATATTTGGTAGTTTGGCCATTTAAAGAATTCTTATCTCTCCTAAAAAGAGCTATTCTTGGAGAATCTAGTACTTATATTGAAGAGTACTGCTAGGGTATAGCATAACTCTGAGTCTCTCAGAGTCTTAAGGGCCACCGTGTGTCCTTTGAAGCCAGAATGGTGGTAAAGAATTGTAAAATGTCCTATTCATTAAATTCAGCTCTTTTTCTTCTAGGGTGAAGCAGGTGAAATAATTACATCCTTGCTGCCAGGAGAGAAGGGTGACCCAGGATTTCCAGGTCTTCCAGGGATACCTGTAAGTTGTGTAAAGTACTATTAGACTGTGTTCTGCCAAAAAGATAACATGAAAAGTATTTGCATTACAGCACGATTGGAACATTTGGTGCTAGGAGATCCGTATGTTTATGTGGAGAAGCAGGGCTCACATTCCATGTATCTCTAGTTTATGGCTTGAGGGGAAAGTAAGTGCTTCCATATTGCTCTTAATATGGTGACCCACAGAGGCCAGAAAGGTCTCTTGGTCGGGAAAGTGGTATCTGGCAGACAGCAGTACTCACAGTTCCTGGCTTGCTTCTCTGTTTCCCCTGCCTGATCCCCCTTCTTAGACATTCTCAGTATCAGTTCTGGAGTTCCCTTCCCTTCTTCACCCAGAGGTAAAGCAAGTAACATATGCCTTTCTGGGCTGTAGCCACTATTTTGGATGGTGGGAAGAGAGGGTACTGTCTCAGCTGTTCTCCTCACGTTGCACCTCCTGAACAGTGTTGTTTTCTCCCAGCAGTCTTCTGTGAAAGCAGCTAGTGACTCCAGGCCCTGTGCTTCCCTACTGAGCCATTCATTGCTTTAGTGGAAGGACAAGGGGGGCAGAAAATGAGTCTATCGGCCTGGGCTGGACAGAAGCCAGAGACTCCCATTTCCTGGTACAGAGAGGCAAGCCCCAGGCTATTCTGACCAGACTGAGCCTGTTAGCATTTCTGTTCCTCTGATCTGTGCTCCCCTATTGTCTGTTTCTGGCTGGGAAGAATCACAAATACAAAGTGTTTTGTTGTTCTCTCTCAGTGCATGAAGAGAAAGAAAGCACGAAAGTAGTTCAAAACAAACAAAAAAGCATTCCCTTGTCCAAGCCAAAGAGATATATTGATGTTCAGAGCAGAACACTCCTAACACGTTGTATGCTTCTTTAGGCCTTTCCACAAGGATAGATTGGTAGGTTAGTGGTCAGCTGCTTTGATTTGATGTGTATGGGGTGCCAGCTGTTGGGGTTTTTGACCTTGAAGGTCTCACTGTTTTTTTCTTAAAAAGGTGCCTCTCATAGCCTCCTCCACTTTCTCAACAGGGTCCACCCGGCTCCATGGGAATACCAGGCCCAGTTGGCCCTCCAGGGCCCCCAGGTTTGACGGTAAGTCTCTTTAACTTGTTTACCCATAAAGTGTTAAATGGGGCAGTTACTTCTTTGTTTCATGTTCTCAGAGGCAGGTCAGTAAAGTGCAGAGATCTTGGTAATCAAGATCTGGTATGAAGACAACAGCAACCAGACATTCAGTTCACCCTGGAGCTGCTACTGTGCACAATTAAATGTGAACACATTTGAAATAGCCTATTTCCCAACCTCTTTTTGCTTTAAACAGGCTCCATCTTTGTGCAAGCTCCTTACTTGTGTGAAACCTGAGGGACAAGATTTAGGCCAGAATGTTTTTTTCCTTAATGTTTAATACTTGACTTTAATTTTATTTGACTCTCTCACTTAAAGAAAGAACTAGTTTCTTACATATTTGTGAAGTTGAAGAGCATGAGGAAGAGCTCTCAGAGGAAGGCAAGGTGCCTTGTCAACGGCGGTGTAACGCACAAGAGTCATAGTAGCAACATTGTTCTTTTTTTTTTTTTTTTTTTTTTTCTACAAGGGGACATGTACAGTGCTTGGAAGTGACTTTTTTCTGTTTGTTTCCTTTTTTAATAGGGACCTCCTGGTCCACCAGGGCTGCCAGGACCTAAGGTATTTTCTTTCCCTTGTTAATTGTGGTGGTGGACTGTTTTGTTTTTCTTTCTGTTCATTTGTGACTTCTAAGGGCTGATGAGTTATACTTTTTGCAGGGTAATATGGGTTTGAATTTCCAAGGACCCAAAGGTGAAAAAGTGAGTAGGTGATCATGATGATATTTTTGTTTATTATTTTCAAAATACTTATGCACACCATTTTGGCTTGTATTGCCTGTAACAAACTACCATCTTCTTGCACATTAGGGTGAACAAGGTCTTCAGGGACCTCCAGGGCCACCAGGACAAATTGGAGAACAGAAGAGACCAAATGACATTGAGTTTCAGAAAGGAGATCAGGTGAGTGGGAAACTATATCCATCTGCAATGAGCGTGTGATCAAGCTGCAGCCTCTCTTGGTTTGGCTCCTATATACTCACAACCTGCTTACTTGCAGAGGTTCTATTATTTTTCTCGAAGTACTGAATATTTCAGGCCTTGAGTACTTTATATTTAGTGGAAGGCATGCCAGTCACATTAGCTCAGTTACTTCCCTTAGTAAAATAACTATTCTTAAGAAATTCTCTTAAAGGAAATTCATAGTAACAGTAAAAGCAGTTAAAATATTCTCATTCTTTGGAATGCCCAGACTGTGATTTTCAAAGCTCTCTGGGGGTTCAGATTCCCATTATTTAACCAGCTATGTCATCTGTTGTGAACAAGTCTTTCAAAAACTTTAATTCAATTTCATTTTTTTATTTTTTTTTTTTCCCCCTCCATTTTTTTTTGCCATTAGTCATGCCCCAAGATCTTTCTTCCTTGTGATCTGAATACAGTGCTTTCTCTGTTTCTGACCTCTCAAAAGTAAATATCAAACCATATTATGACAGTAAGCTCAAACTGTTGGTTTGATTTGTATGGATTCTTCCCCACCCATAAACGCCGAAAAGTCATTGGGAGAATTGCCATTTTTAAAGTTATTACATTTTTTCCTTTCTTCACTGGGGAACATTTCACAGTACCATTTGATTCTAGGTGCCAGTTATAGATAGTCTGAGCAGCCACCAGCAGGATCATGGGTGCCTGGATTTCATGCTTTCTTCGAAGTTTCTGTGGTATTCTCAGATACCACCCTGAGTAATAGAAGAGTTGAGGTAGATATTTTGAGTCATCCTAGAAAGGTCTCGGTCTCTGGTTTTGCCTCCGTTTTACTGGATGGTAGGGTAGAAGGTAAAGAGCAGCATTGTGTGTCTTTATAGTTCTAAGAAAACACAAAGTGGTATTTTGACTACACTGTAGTTGAAGCAAAAATTCATCTGACTTTCTTAGGGTCAGAGTAATTTGCCTCTGTCATCAGGGATCTCTGAAGGACTAGTTATACTGGCATTAAGTTATATAAATGTACAAAACAAAAGCATTCTAACTACATTCCTTCTAAAGCACTAGGACTTACAAATACACTCTGAGTGCATTGCCTTTGACCAACATTAACAATGATTTAAAAGTTTAAAAAATTGGTTTTATTTCAACAAAGGTTATGCTTGGTAGTACACAATCAGTAAAAATTTTCAACATTACACTTATATTTTTGTGAAATACACACAAAGTTCTGGTGTGTACCTCCACCTGTTATCTCTGACTGAAAAATCAAGTGTGTAGATGGGCTTGTAAAAGTCTGGGAGACCTCCAAGAAAATAACAGGTTTCTGCATAGAAACCTATTGTGGATTCAGTAGCCTGTAACTTTTAGTTAGGTTAATGGTGAAGAGATTTAAGAACTTGTACAAAGGTGTAACAAGACAAAATAAAAAACGTAACTTTTTAACACAGTGATCCTGTGACACTTTTCTGATGAACACACTATTGATCCTGATGGCCTCACAACTTCAGCAGTTACCAGGAACCTAATGACTTTTGCTCCTGTAATTTCAGCAGGATCTGGCTTTTGTTCTTTCTGTCTTTCCTTTTCATCTTCCTTGTTTTTATTGTTGTATAGCAGCTGCAGGCCACCAAACCAGCTGCTGCAGTGCACGCAGGAGGCAGTTGTGTCTTAGTGGAGTGAATCATCTAAATAAACAGGATAAGCAGTTAAGAAAAGTTATAGATGCACTTGAAGTTCCACATAAAGAAAGAATAAATACGATCCTTTACTGTTCATAGTACTTGGAGATCTAAATGACAGCAAAAAATTATTCTATTTTTAAAAAAAAAAAGAAATCAACTGAGCTACTAGGGAGTGATGGAGGCTTTAATCCTCTTTTTCTTTGCCCATGCTTGACAGGGTATTCCAGGTGATCCAGGCCCACCAGGACTTCCTGGGCCACAAGGCCCTCCTGTGAGTAGTCCTCTTTTAGCTCTTTTTTGTTGCATCTGTATCAGAACTGTAAATTCATTCTGCTCTGGCTTGTGGGCTCAGTTTAAGATGATGTTTGTGTGTCCAGGGTCTTCCCGGTGGCGTAAAAGGTGAAAAAGGTGAGCAAGGAGAACCAGGCAAAAGAGTAAGTAGTCTGTTTAACCAAATATTTATCTTTCCAATCAGTGTTATCTTTGAGAATTAAGCAAATGTTGAATTCAGGTGGGGCCATCAGCCTCTGGGTAAGAGACTTCTTTTGTTTTTTTCCATAACCTGGCAAACTAGTAGATGATGCATCTGGTTCATGAAAGTGCTTCTAGCTATGGATCTCTCAATGCTTTCTGACAGAATGATCTACATGTAGATCTTAGTTTTGGGGGCAGGAGAAAATAACTTGAATTATGTTATCTGGTTACATGTGGAAACCTTCTTCAAAGTTGTTGGACTGCTTGACTGAAGCAGCAGTTTTCTGTTTCCTTTTAGAGGGGGTCTTCATTCAGTTTGCTATGTACTGGGTGGCCAAGCAGCATGAGATTTGTATATATTTAAGCTGGTCTATGTAAACCTATTCTCAGTGGGTGTACTTGTGAGGTGAGTCACAAGACCAAGTCTCTGAACACTGCATTAAGAGCAGAAGTCTATTTATCACTTCCCAAGAGACTACTTCAGTTTATGTGCCATCTGGGGAGGGGACAAGTCAGGATAGCTGCATCTAAGGATAGCATGAGTCACTTTGTTCCTGTCTAGACTCAAATCCATCCTGGAATTTAAATTTACTTAGATATCACAACTCAGAAAAGCTGAGGAATATGACAGAAGTGCTAAGAAATAGGATGAAAACTAAAGTCAAGCTGCTACCAGCTCAAAGCATTCTGTATTTTCACTTTCACAGCTACTGAACCCATAGTTTCATCAACATAATGGACCCCTTTGAAAACCAAGACATAAGTCTTGCTCAGGGTAATTGGGCAATATATAAACACTGTACAGAAACATGTTGGTAACCGGTTTTTTGATTTCCATAGGAAATAAATATAGTGGAAACAAATGTTTGGTATTCTAGTTAAAATCTTTAGTTGCTGAGATTTATAGGAGGGCTTTGATTTGCCTTCTTTAAGGAACATAACAAATGAGGCAGATTTAAAAAGCCAGAATTCTTATTATATTTTGAGTGGTTTTTGAATTGTATTTTCCAAGTTGCTTCCCTCTGCAAAAGTAAATGGGAACCACATAAATTTGCAAAGATCTGAAATGATAAATGTCCTGAGGGGATATGGCAGATGCTTTTTGCCAAAAGCTTGTTTACCAATACTTTTTTTTTAAATTACTCTGAATTTGGGCATGTTGCATACTTAAAGTGCAGTTTTGCTATTAAGTTACTCTAAAGCTGCCTTTTAGGGCTCTATATGATTCTGTGTGGCTCAAACCCATTTCAGATATACTCATAAAAATGCCAGTATATGTAATCAAACAGGTAGTTCTACATATTCACAGGAAATCTTATAACCTCATTTTTTGAGAATCAGAACTCATCACTAATAATGAAGAATTCACAAATAGCATTATACTCCAATACACTATATCTGTCGGGTCTCACTATCAACTTTTCAATGACTGAGAGTTGATCTTGGCACTGTGGTGAAACTTAATCACCTATTCTGGTTAGGTTCCAGCAGGTGTCCCCCATCCATACTGCTTCTGTAATGCTAACAATGGAGTTCTGTTTGTCTTGCCCAGTGAATGGTCTGGAATAAAGTGGAGCTTGCACTACTTCTGTTGCGGCAATAGCAACTCTGTTCAGCAAGAATATATGGGTTTTAGAAGTCACTTCTTTGGGGAGAATTGCGCTTTGTATTTTTGTTGATACTGTTCTTCAGAAAAAAGGCGTTTGGTTTAAAGGAGAGTTAAAATTCAAACACAGAAATGTTTGTATTTATTTTCACTGGTCACATTATATTAATTTCCTAATTAAGTGGAATGTTCTGATGTTTAGGGAGTTAGGATCTGTTTTCCAAATAAAGGATTTCTCTAATGTTAAAATAAAGGGAGTTATTAAACACAGTGAATCGGCAATAGTTAACTGGAGATCATTTTGTGCTGTATTCACACTACTTTTCTTTGAGACTTGTCATGTTTTTGTGTTCTGGTTTTCAAAATGAAAACCTCAGTTTAGATAACTCGATTATACTTGGTTGATGTCTTTGATGTATTTGTCACAAGGACTGCATTCTAGAGAAAGTTTGGTTTTTTGAAAAATGGGAAATAAGTAACATAATTTCCGTAAGAATTCTTCACCACTGAAGCATTTTATTTCAATGTGTGTTTATGTCTTTGAAGGGAAAGCCTGGCAAAGATGGAGAACCTGGTCAGCCGGGTAGGGATGTGAGTAACTCGTACTTTTCTAATCTAAGCAGACTCTTTATAAGCTTTTCTTCTGATATGGAGAAGATCTGAGTGTGACTATCTTTCTCTTTTCTTGAAGGGTTTACCTGGTGGGCCCGGAATAAATGGTGCTCCGGGAAGAGCGGGTGAAAAGGTATGTGAGGATTGTTGTCATTATTGCTATAGTAGCTTGAAAATCTGCTGTCGCTGAGTTCAGTTCTGGCTGAGTAGTAATTGAATTGCCTGTGCTATTACAGTGCTGAGGAATATTTGCAATAACTTTCTTGTGTCTAACGTGCAGTATAAAAAAATGCTCTTAATTTCGTTGGTAGGGTGAAAAAGGTGACATTGGTCCCCCTGGTCCTCCTGGAATTGTAAGTTGCTGATCCTTCCTTTTCTTTCTGCATTTGGTTGACAGTGTTGTTTCATCATAGTTCTTGGGTGACCGTGAGTCCCATCTCTGGGTATAACAATAACAGAACCAGTAAAGATTTCATATATTCACTAATAGAGATGATTATTTCCTTCTTTCAAGATAGATTCTGTGCTCTAGGATTTGCTAGGTTACAAACACAAGGCTAGACTATAAACTCAGACCAACAGAAATTGAGTCAGCTTCACTGAAGCCTTTTCTAACCATGTTGGCTTGGCAGTAGAAGTGCTTCCTATTGGGGCGGGCTCTTTACTGGAATTTTACCTGGTAATTCAGTGGGGCACGAAAAGCATCCTGTCATTCGTGTAAGGTTCGAAGTATGATGAACTCTTCCTTCCTCACATCTCTTTACTGTTCCAGTGACTCTTTTCTTGGCAAGTTGTTTCACATGAACATGAAACATTTACAGGTCATTTCCAGACCAGGCATTGATGCAACAGTTGGACCAAAAGGTAGCAAAGGATTGCCAGGGCTTCCAGGAGCCAAAGGGGAGCGTGGATTCTCTGGTAGGCCGGGTCCGCCTGGCTTGCCAGGTTCTCCAGGTAGGAATGCAAGCATTAAAATAAGTTATAGGCTCAGATGTCTAGATGGGTATTTAGCTTCACAGTCTTTTCACGCTCCTGTCATGCTGACAGATTGACTGAGCAGAAAGTGAAAGCAGAACTATTTAGAGCTAAATTTGAGCTTGAAGGGTGGTCCTTAGCTTATGGAGAAAATATGAGGAATTCTGAACATTCATTGCCCCTGCTGTGGTGAACAGAGGATGCTAATCATCAAGGCTGTCAAACATACACTAGCTTTATGGTCTTAGGGGTAATTCATCTCATATCATGTACCTATAACATACATTATCCATTGCATTACACAGAGAAAGTATTATGTACCAGAAGTCTGGTACCTGGCCTTCAAACCTCGTCTCTGCTGTACATTGGCCAGTACTAAAGGAGGACATGATATGAGCCTACAGCGGGAGTTAGCAGTGACACCTGTATTTGCCTTATACATGTACAGAGAAGAACATTATGATTCTAACATTACAGCTTGTAAATGTTTTTTTCCATCAATACTTCCTTTCATTAGTCCTGTTTGGTTTTTTTTTTTCTTCATAAACTTAGACAGTGAGTCTCGGGTCAATTTTTCAAAGAAAAATCTCTGAAAATGCAAAATGTGCATTTGTCAAACACTGCACATCAATGTGTAGTTTGATTCCATAAAAGAAATGTTATGGAGTACTTACATGCAAAGACACAGTCTTATCCTGTAGCACGTTATTCTTCATATATCATTCTCATCCTTGCAAAAAAGTGATATAAACTTTTGAGCTGTCAAGGAACTAAGTTCTTCCCACCTTAGGCATCACTACTGTTGGCCCTCCTGGCCCACCTGGCTTACCTGGTGAGAGAGGACAGAAGGGAGATCCAGGTTTACCTGGTGTTTCTATTCCTGGGCAACCAGGACTTGATGGACCACAAGGACCTCCAGGACCACCAGGTCCCCCAGGGCCACCTGCACCATCTGTTCCTCCTGGTAAGTGATGACCACGTAGAACTCAAGTGAGCCCTGCTGTGACTTATCTGTGAGATTCAGCTAGACTGGAGAAGAAATCTTGTCAGACTTGAGGGACCTTTGTGCTAACTCACATGATAATGACAGTCCTCCAGGACCAAGCAGATTTGGTCCAGATGTACAAAATAAAGTATTTTTCCAATTTATGTTACATCCTATTTAATCCAACTAATGAAAGTTACATTAAAATTTGTGCATAAAGTAGGAGGTAACCACTTTGACACTGTCTTGAGAAAATTTAGCTTGCATGATATGATCTCGTAAATGCTTGGAGGGACTATTCACTACCAAGAGTTGCGATACCAGGAGAGTCAAAGGAGTAATTTTTCACAGAATTCCAGTTTCATTTCATAAATATTCTAGTGTGTAGACCACACAAAATTAGCTTGGGAGTGGACACTTTGGATGAAGTCTCTTAGCTCCTTTTTGGTATAAGGGAAGTAGGGAATGGGAGATGGAATATAAGAACTGGAAAGCTGTAGTGGAGCAGGGCTAACATGGTTCAGGGAGGAATTTAGTGTCCAAATGGCACTGGCATCTTAAGTCCCCTCACTCTGAAGATATTTCATACACTTGCTTTTATGATATGAGGCTGAATAGCAGAATGTAGTGTAGAGGAGGAAGTGTGTAGGCTGTGGGAGGTCGTGGGAGATAGTTGACGTTGTGAAGGAGAACCTATGATTGTTGTGTAACATCACTGATTGTTTCCTTTTGAGTTTGGATTACATTGGTGGGTTTTCATTAGCAATCCTCTGTCTGAATTGCCAAAATGTTTGGTCTGTGATAATGTGGGTACATTAGAATATGCACACAAATACTAGGAAGTATGTTTTTGTACTGAATACATGTATTTGGTGCTGCTGTCAGTCTAACACAAACTGATCATTAAACCTCTCCCAATTCTCCTTAGGTGAAGGGTTATGTGAGCAGGGGCCGCCAGGTCCTCCAGGAATTCCAGGACAACAAGGCTTTACAGGGGAGCGAGGCCAAAAAGGTGCAGTGTCACGGCTATCTTGTTTTTTCTCTTTTTGCTAAAGCTTGTTTAAACAATGTAAAGCCTGGATTAAATAGGGATAAACAGTGTCTCTTCCCAGTAGGGTTGAGTGCAGGTATTTTCTGTTTCTGAGTAAGAAAGCTGTTTTGTTTGGGTGTAGGATAGTCCCTTGTCTAGTGTTAAAGCACAGGAATCTCAAAGTGACTGAGGGTACAACCAATGCTAGGGCCCAGCTTGGATCATGATTAAAGTAAAATGGAACTTCAGGTTTATCTGTACCTTCCAGGTAGATAGAAATGAAGTGCTTTGTAACAGCAATTGCCAACTCTGTGTGAAAAAGTTTTATACTTACTTCATGAATAAATTTGACATTTTTTATGGAAAACAACATTGAAATTATAAATGCAAGATTCCTAGTTTGAGTCGGTCAATCTACAATGAGTTTGTTTGTTTGCTAAGCAAAAGACAGACATCTTTAATGTGTATCCTTGTTTCCAAAAAGACAACCTTGCAATGAGGATGCTGATATGGGTAAGTGAGAATCTTTTCCTAGCTCAACCATGGACATCCTAGATGACTTTGGGCATCTCACTTAATTTTGTACTCCTTTCAAAGAGAAGTCTTCTTCTCATGGAGATTGTAAGGATTAATTAACCTAAATGAAGTGCTTAAATACTACATTGATGAATGTCAGAAAAGTCTATGTATACAGGAAATTCCTAAGCTTCTTGAAATAATTTTTTTTTTTTAATGAAGTAAGTTTAGCCTATTGTCAAATCAATGAAACATTCCCAGTATTTATTTTGCACTCTTGGAGTTTAATTAAAATTTGGGATTTTGATATATGTAGTTTAGAGTAGTAGTGTTGAAGTGTCAAGTATCTGCTTTAGAAGAGGACTCTTGTTGAGAAAAAAAGTCCACAGTTTTATATTTTATTATTGAAAGCATTTTTTTGTTTTATTTGATTTTACCCTGTCCTAAATAGATTCTTATCATATCTGATATTGGTTGTCTGACTCCTAGCAATCAAAAAGCTTCAGTTTGTCTTCCATGGGGGAAGCCTTCTAATATTGAAGTGATCATATAATTACATAAAATAGTCATTTTGGACTTGGTATTATAGATCAGTAGAAGTAAAATAATTGCTGTTGTGCTGAATTCTTTTAATGTTTTGTAAGATCTGATGCTCAAGTATGCTTTTTCAATGCAAATCTTTTTAGGTGATCAAGGAGACACATGCTTCAATTGCATAGGAACTGGAGTAACTGGGCCTCCTGGGGAGAGAGGACCGCCAGGACCTCCAGGTAGTCCAGGTAAGGCTGTAGTCTTCATAGTTTTGCTTAACATATGCCATAAAGTCGTTTTTGTATTTGAGTATCTCTGTATAATGCTAATGATATATCTGTGTATTGTGTAAAAATTCAGATGCACAGTTGCCGGCTCTAGTATAGAGTTGGTGCATGTCCTATTTTGCACAGTTGAGTGAGGCTGGACATGTATAAAACAATCACTCATTTTTTAAAAAAACCTAGTCTTTCAAAAAGAATTCTCTGATCAAAGACAGACTTGCAAGCATTCTGTGTATTGAAGATTGATTATCTGCTATAGATTTAACTGAAAGAGAAATTAACTTCTACTTGCTATTCTTGAAATGGTAGAGGAGCTGGAGCTTTTTAAAACTGTGACATATTTCGACACTGCTGATTTAACTTAGAGTTGCAAATTTTGTTCTGCTCAAATAAAATCAAGATCTCTGGGAAAAAAAGGACTAAACCTTGCCTGGTTTTAAAACAACTTAGCTATTATCTTATGCAAACATCATGCTTGATATTTACTGCTTCTACAGTTTTATGTTTTTTCTTTTATGTTTTTCTGCACTACTTAGGTTCTCCTGGTTTTCCTGGACCAAAAGGTGAAAAGGGGCTTCCTGGATTAACCGGCCTTGTAGGGCCACCAGTAAGTGGTGGTATTATGTTCTGGTAGGAAAAGAGTGTCTCATCTGTCTTGCATGTTTGGTAGATCTGTGCACAGTAGATACGAATTCTTGTCTAATACTTCTTGTGCATTACTAGTTTGAATGCATAATTCTTATATTGTGCCAAACTCAGAGAGGGAGTGAAAGAAAAACTAAAAAGCATATTTTTTTTTCCCCTCCCCCTCTTCCCCTTCAGGGTTTTCCAGGGTCCCCAGGTGTTCCTGGGAGACCTGGTCCTAAAGGAGACCCAGGGGATGTCCTGACTTCTCCAAGAATGAAAGGTGACAAAGGAGAACCCGGCTTCCCAGGACCTCCAGGTCTTCCTGGCATAGATGGCACTCCTGGACGAGATGGACTGCCAGGTCTACCTGGCCCTAAAGGGGAACCTGTGAGTTCGATTTTATGCTGTCTTTGATTGGACAGATGTTTTGGGAAGACCTGGGTGCATTTGACATAGTGCAGATAAGAGCTCTGGCTTTTTTCTGAATGTGACTAACGCAGTAATTCTCTTCAGTAGGTGTCAATCTAGTGATGACATACAGAGGTACTCCCTCAATCTGCCAACACCCCTAAAAAAAGCTGAGTTCTCTTGGGTAGTGTCAGACGGTCACTTCTGCCATTGTCTACATTTCACCTATGCAGTGTGAAGAATTAAGTAGCCACATTTAGCCCTTATCTCTACCATGTTAGTAAGATGTAGGCAGCTAATGGCCTTGAGAGCTACAAGGATGGAAACTGCCAAAGAGATTAAAACCAGAAGCAATGAAACTCCTTTGCTAGTAAATACATGTTCCTCTTTCCCATCCTCCTCTTCCTTTTTTTCAGGGCAGTGTTGCATTCAAAGGAGAAATGGGTATTCCAGGTGATCCAGGAATACCAGGTCTTCCTGGAGACAAAGGACTTCCTGGACCTCCTGGTTTTGGTCCACAAGGTTCACCTGGTGAAAAGGGCGTCCAAGGTGTATCAGGCCGTCCAGGGCCTCCTGGAGTTCCTGGTGAGTCGATCTCTGTGTGCTATTGAACAAAAGCTGTAAAATCAAGTTTTGTCCTTTTGCTCCGGATAGCTCTCAGAGCATAATGCTGCTTTTAAGCTTGTCCCAAAGGCATTGTAAGACCTAGTATTTATAAGCTCCCTTACTCAATGTCATCACAGAATCACAAAGTGAGCAGAATTTGTGCTATGTTACTATAGGCTCACCCTTCTGCTCTGACCTCTAGAGAAGTTTCTTCTCAACTGACTGTAATGGAAATGCATTGTAACTACTATCTGGCTTATGCTTCATAATACTTCAACTACAAGTTTCTGTGAAAACAAGCGTTTGCTTTGAACAAGTTTGCTTTTGTTACTTTCTTGTCAACTACACAGATCCTGATCAAGTTGTGCTGGCATCAGCTATGGAAAATACTGTTCACATGATGGTACCTAGGAGGAAGCTAGAAAAAATAACATTTCAAGAAAACTGTCTCAACATTAAACAATGCTTCTAAGCCTCTAAGTGCTGTATGGGGCTCAGGGGCAGATAAGCTATTGGGTAAAGTGTTGTTGGTGTTTAAGTTCTTTGTAAGCCTGAGGTGTGGCTAGCATCTTTTTCTGCTCAAAATAAAACAGAAAAGAAACTCCTACTGAGTGATACGTGTTTCTTTTTGGTTTTAGGTCCAAAAGGTGACCCTGGCCAGACTATTACTGAGCCAGGAGTTCCTGGCCCTCCCGGTCCTCCAGGAAGAAATGGTGACCCAGGTCTTCCAGGTAAAGCAGCAACTAGATATCCAGGGAATTTCAAGAGCTTTTTATTCTGACTGATTCTTGATAACTATGTTGATTTTCTTCTTTTTACAGGAGATCCTGGTCAGCCAGGTCAGCGTGGCTTACCAGGCGTCCCAGGTGCAAAGGGAGAGCCAGGTATTCCTGGCATTGGACTTCCAGGTTCACCAGGCCCAAAAGGTATGTTTACAGCCACGTTACTGTATTGTACTGACTGGAAGAGGGGACGTAGAGGGTTGTGTCTCTTCACTTTTTCCTAGTGAGTTGATTTCTGTCTCTGGAATCCCTTAAAAAATGTTTGTCTTAAATGTATACATCTTTGTAATAGTTTCAGAAGTATCACGAGAAAAACCGGCTGAGCTCTTATTCCTCTGTTCACTGTACTGCTCCTTCATGGTAGCTTACATTTTTCACTAAACCAAGAACACAAAAGTAAAGGGGTAAAACTTTAGGAAATTACGAATGTTTGAGCTTGAATCAATAAATGATCTCTAAATGCTGCCTCAAGATGTTAATATTTCTGATGTGAACTGCTCATAACTTTTGTTAGAGCACACAGCATGGGGAGTGCCCTCCTGTGAGAGGAGTCCTAGAGATCCTCTGTGGCAAAGACTGTATTCTCATAAGTTATCTCAGCCAAATGAGTACCCCTCAAGTATGCTTGAGCTAGCACAGAACCTCTTTTCAGAGATGACTTTTCATGGGCCCTAAGCATTTCTGGAAGAGTTGTTCTAATGCTCTCTGGTCCTCTCCTCTGCTGCCCTAACTTCCATGTCTTGTGTAGGTTTCCCAGGGACTCCAGGCCCCCCTGGAGCTCCAGGAACTCCAGGTCGCCCTGGTCTAGATGGACCTCCTGGACCACCTGGTTTCCCAGGACAGAAGGTCTGTATTTGCTTGTTTAATATAAAACTTCACTTTCTTAGAGGTTCTTCTGTATGTGTGGAGGATTTCACTTCTCGTTCTTGGCTTTTGATGGTGGGGAAGTCACATTCTCTACTTGAGCTTTGAGTGAGGGTAGGAAAAAAGAAATTGAACTCTAAGATAGTGGGCATTTTTTCTTTGTTACTTTAACACTTTTAGGGAAGGCTAAAATTAGAAAAACACTTTTTAAAAAAGTTGTTAATTTGTTACAGGGGGATCGTGGATTTGGAGTTCCAGGACCACCTGGAGCCCCTGGACCACCAGGCACAAAAGGAGTTCAAGGACCTAAGGGTGATCCTGGCTTCCCAGGAAACCCTGGTCTCCCAGGACGGGCAGGTTTTGATGGAACTCCAGGGCCCAAAGGTATGGAGAACTCTCCCCTTTTCTGTTCCCTATTGAACTTTAAAAAATGTAGACGTGCTGGGAGTCATATGGCAGTTAAATACAAGCAGTGCTGACCTTAGAGCAATTACTTCAGGGTCCGTTTTTCCAAATCAGACACACCTGTGTAAATGGAAGCTTGTGTTCTCAAAAGACAAGCAAGCAAGGGAGTAAATACCAATCTGTGGGTCAGTATCTGAAAGTCTGTATTCTAAAGAGAAATCATGTTAACATGGGGGTAAAACTTTTTCAATAGAATAATTGTCATTTAGATGCACTGTGCTTCAACATTCAAAGGGTTAGCAATTCATGAATTCCTGCTGTTAATCATTGTCTGTATTGCACTGCAGAGCATGCCTGGTTTGCTGGAGAGCATCTGTTGAGTTTGATGTGGATTATGGTGCAATAACGTGTCTCTGTGTAGCCTAGAAATGTAAACTGCATGCATTCCGCACAGAGTGAGGACAAATCTCTGGCTTTCAGAAATAGCCTCTGAAGTGTGTTTTTTCCTGTGTCAGGTCCATATTTGTTTGCATGCAAGGATTAGATTTCAAGTACAATGTGCAGGCACTCTGCTTCTGAAAGCAAGTATCTCTGAACTGAGTTCACTATTTAACTAAACAAGAGTGTTCTTTTAGGTGATCCTGGACCAAGTGGACCACCAGGACTCCCAGGCCCACCAGGCATCCCTGGCATTGGTGGTCAAGGTCCACCTGGATCTCCAGGACCTCCGGGTCCTGTTGGCCCCCCAGGTAAAACTCTCATGAATTGTACCCTTAGGTTATTTCTGGCATATACCAAGCAGGCACACACAACGCTGAAGGTCCCACTGAACAGACAGTCAAGGAAAGATAGAGACCTCATGTCTGTTAGCCTTGCTGTTTTGCCAGTCAACTGGGCAAAACTTGGAACATCATGTTTTTTACTGAAATCAGAAGTGGAATTGCATTCAGCCCTGCCATTTGCACAACTTAGAGAGGTCTCAAGGGTATAAAAGCCTACTTTGGAGAAGACTTGGAGCCTCAGCAGAAATTCTAGAAAGTGTTGTGCACAGATAGTGACAAAATCTCTGTGACGGAGTTTATCGCAATACTCTTCAGGACAAGACAGAAGAGAGCACAGTGTCAGTGCAGAGGTTTTGGGGATACAGAAGAGGAGGAAGGCTGCCTCTAGCTGCCTGTACTGTGCTGTCATTACGTTGGTTTCAGATAGCAAGATGGTTCGTAAATTCCAAAGTAATTTTCTAGCTTACCAAACTGTATTCCAAATTTACAGGGTGAGAAGTATTTTTAAATAATGGGTTTAGATTGTTATCTAGAAAATTAATTTCTCATTTCGAAAAAAAGCAGACAAACTCAATCCTCTACACAATGCTATTTGTCCTCCCTCTACTTACATGGTGAGTGTAAAATCAAGGAGGTAATTCAAGTTCTTTCTGATGTGGCTAGGCGCTTTTGGTTTTTTTTTTTTCCAAATGGAAGCTGAAGCACAATTTAACTCAGTTAATGTGGAAATGAAGAAAGCATGAGTATTCCAGACTAGCTTGTTCATTATTTTGTAGAGGAGAAACAGTTCTCCAGGTAGTGACATGATACTGTTCTAACAAAAGCCTGTCAGTAAAAGAGGTCATACACGTTCATCTTGTCATAAGCACACCTGGAAAAGAGCTTTAGAATTCCTCTTACAGAAAGCTCTGAGTTCTGGTGTTCCTGATTCCCTCAGACACTTTTTTTTCTGCAAAACCAACAAGTTTTATGAGTCCTGATAGGTTTAAAGTAGATTGACAAAGTAGAGTCTAAGGATAGTGATAATTAGGAATATGTCTCTGAAAGGCGTTTGATTGTCTTTTTCTAAAATGACTGGTGACTGATGAAGATAGGAATTTGTTCCATCTTTGTGCACAAAGGGTACATGTGCACGCATGCACGTCATTCTATTCACAAAGTTTGTATAGGGAAACTCCTTTTCCCCTTCATTCAGTGAATGGGCTTGCTGTGCACCAACTCCTGATGTTGCAAATGTGTGGTAGTCATCACTGTGAGAACATTCTCTGTGGACTTGAGCATGGCTGCTGCTGAAATACTTCAAAACCCATCTGGTTTTTGCCATGCCTGTATGACTGTTTATGTCGCATGTTTGTGAGCTGCACTGTTTGAATGTGTTCATATGCCAGCACTGGGATTGGCATTGTTTGCCATGCATGCTGAAAAATTCACGGCCAGCTGTAAGACCATGGGTCACAGATAGGTTGATCACGTTCAGATCTTTATGAACTGAGATTCAGCAAAGTGCTGAACTTGAAGGTAGGCAAGCACCTGAGTAAGCAGGCCCATGGAGTTTGAGTTCTACTCACATGGGTCATGTTTAAGTATATTTTTTCACAAGTTTCCCAGTGGGGAAAGGAAGGTTTGGTCACTGTAGCAGCAAGCCTTGAGTGTGCCCACTGTTAAGAGCTAGGGACAGAAGGGGTCTGGACAATGTGCAGAGAAGTTCCCTGAGCCAGCAGGTGGGTCCTCTGCCTGTGGCTTACTACTGTGCTTACTATCCTGTCCTGAACCTGTAGTTGCACTTGAGGCTAAACTGAAACAGAACACAACACAGGTGTGTATTTGGGGTGGGGGATGAGGTGTATTAGTATGGGTTTGAATGTTTCATCCAATGTGTGTCTTTTTGTCTTCCTGTAACATCATCTCCTGTGCTGTTAGCCAGGATTTGATTTCATGTGATCACTGATTTATTCTGCAAAATACCAATTTTGACAAATGCACAATTATTACTAGAGTTGGTGGATTTGAAATGCTTATATTTTTGCTCTTCATGTCTGTACTGACTGATCATTGTGGCTACTAACAGCATGATGGCTCTGAAATCTAGTGCATGGTTGAAGGTTCCACTCGAGAAGTCCTTGTTATTTCCTTTGGCACTGCTCTTTCTCTGTTCTGTGCAGAATGCCTTACATTACCATGTCCCATCCCTTGTTTGTTTCACTAGGCTGTTTTGATTCTGTTCCTTTGTGCAACATTAGGGTAAAGTTGCTGGGGCTCTATTTTTCAGGTAATTTGGAAAATTCTTGAAAGGATTTACCTGTTCAGAATTTCCATTCTGTGCACCACCATTTCTTCAAATAGTTTGCAGTAACTCAACATTCTACTTTTTTTGAATATGTAACAAATGACTTTAGAATTTGCTGATAGAGACCCCTTAAACAGAGAATATTCAATCCCTATCCATCCTCTGGTACGTTTTTTCTCTGCAAAGTAAGCAGTTCCAGGCACATGCCAGCATAGTCTAATGCAGTGATAAGCTGCTGCCAAAGCGGAGCATGCTTATCATTAAATAAATGGAAGTCTCTAGCCTATGCTGTCAAGAAAACTTGATCTGCCTTTTCAGTGTGCAGAGAACACATTGTGACATCACTCCTAAACTTGTTCCTGCACTCAAGAGCAGGGGTCGCCATTACAGAGTTACAGAGTGATACTGCCTTGTAGTTACTTACAAGGTTTTGGCATGGTGTTGTCATAATCTCAGTAGACTATGCTAGGGCATGGAACATGAAATATACTATCTCTGTAGGTGTAACAATGTAAATTTGCATAATAGAACTAAAAGAATGTGAAAAAAATATTTAGAGGGCTTTTGTGTTATAAAGCAGCAGCATCTTTTGAAAATCCCTATTTGAAAGGATTTACCAGAATGTGATGCAGATCAACGAGAAGCTGATAGGTAGGATGTACACTGGTGTTCAGAAGGTATCCGAGCCAGTATCTAGTACTGAGAGTTTTGTGTAAGAAACAGTTCAGAAAAAGCTTGTCGCCCAGTTGCAAAGAGAATACTAGACAAGGAAAGAAGGAAAAAAAATTTTTTTTAAATATACCATCAATATTTGAAAATATCTCACTGAATTTTGTGTTTCTGCATACAGTGCTGCACTTCGAAAAAGACCTCCAAGTTTTCTTGCAGTCTCGTTTCTCCTAACTGCGTTAGCATTGTATTCTTTGTACTTAGATCTGTTTTCAGTAACTTTAGGGTAGTTTTTTTTCTTTGTTCTAATCTGTATGTGCTTTATTTTGTTTCCTAACTTAACGACTATTACAACTCCTTACTGCTACCTGTCTCAACTTCCTGATGAGCTCTAACTCGTTGGCTTTTGAACCTCAGGTTCCCCAGGTACTGTGGTTTCTTTACCAAAGCCTTTTCTTATCTTCAGATTTAAGAATAATCCTTTTTTTGCCAGCTACGTTTCCAGAGTGAGCAATCTTCACTGACACAGGAGGGAAGCAAGCAGCAGTGCCTCAAGCTCAGTATCATTAGTGTTAAACAATCCTAAACATATTTTGAGAATTCGTATTTTTCATTCAGGGAAATATAATCCAATGCAGAATTTTGCTGTCCTTCAAAAATATTCAGCTGATGTTATCTCGGAATGTAGTAAAATGGAACCATTAATGGAAATATACTTGTAAGAACCTCAGTGATAAAATACAAAGCAGTCTAATCAATTTCGGCTTTGTTTTATTAATCAGACTTAAAGGGTTGTTGAAGAGAGTTGTTGTTTTCTTTTTGAGATTTTTTTTTTTAATAGCATTTGCTACAACTTGGTAAAATTTTAGTAATGCTTCTCTTCAAGACAACATGGCCTTTTAATACCTGGAAGCCATTAAAAAATAAATGGCTTTAGAAGAATTTGCAGGGTTTTCATCAGTGCTAGGAATGGACTGCAGATAGAATTTAGCTATTCCTCCAGTACTATGCCCAGAGACACACAGATCTCAGCCTTGCCTTACTTTTTGCTAAAAGGTTGTGTCTTAATAACATTGTCTAGGGTTGCAGGGCATTCCAGGGGAGAAAGGAGATCCAGGTCCTCCAGGCTTCGATGTTCCTGGTCCTCCAGGTGATCGAGGAACGCCAGGATATCCAGGACCCCCTGGTCTCCCAGGGCCTCAGGGTTCACCTGGACCACCTGGCCGGGATGGAATACCTGGATTTCCAGGTAAGTTCATATTTTTTACCTGTGGACAAAGACCAGACTGAAGTTAGAGATGGGTGCTCTTTATGCTTGGGCATGCTACGTTAATGAGCTTCGATGTTTATCCTATCCATTTAAAGTTGGATACATGTAACCATTATATCTCATACTTTTAGAAAAAAGATTTTAACAAAATTTGTCGCATTAAAAACCTTGTCATCTCTCTCCCCTTCCCTGTAACTTGATTCAAATATTTTCCATGTTATTCTGTTTCATAACTTTCAAATGTGACTTTGATCATCATCGTTATGACACTTTTTCTAATTTATTTTGTGATTTTTTTTTTTTTTCTAGTCACTGGTACAATTTAGAAATAGAATTTGTTTAAAGGAAATAATTACAAATGCTATCAATTGGATCTAACACATAGTTTTAAATACTAATTCCCTTATTCTATGTGTTAGACTATTCAGGTAAGATAGTCTGTTTTGCCCTCTGGAATAGAAATCTCAAAAGTGAATTCTGAGAATCTCTGTCTTCAGATAGAGGGGGTGATACAAAAGATTCTAGAAGTAGTGTATACCTAATTGTCTTTTTCGCTTTCAATAAATTAAAGTTTGCTTTCAAACAAGTATTTATGTTTCAAACCAGGGAACTAAACTTATTGGAGGTGAAAATATTCTTTCTACCATAAAGAAAAGTGCACTGCAAATTTTCTTCCCAGGACTTAACTGTGGAAAATTTGCCACAGTTTTCAAGTGTCATTTTATCTGATTTAGATCTATACAAGAACTGAGCGCTTGCAATTCTCTTAAAATAGGCTTTATATGCGTGTGCTGGTTAATAAATACCATAGAGATGCAGGGAAGTAAATGTTAAGTACTGATAGGTTTTGAGTTTTTGTTCAGAATGACAATGGTGATTCAATACATTTAGGTGCCAAAGGCGAGATGGGCGTCATGGGAGCTCCTGGGCCTCCAGGGCCTCCAGGAACTCCTGGAAGAAATGGCCTGCCTGGCTTGAAAGGTAATGTCTGTTTTATCCATCCCTGAAGAGAATGCAGAATGCTGGTTTCCATGTTCTGTGCAGAAAGAGGCTTTGTAATACTAACATCTAGATCTTCATTACTGGGATCTGCTTTGGTTGTCTTCTTTTGACAGTGCTGATGTTCAAAATTGCTTTGCAGTTTTAAGCCATAGCATTCAGTCACTCTTTTTTCAATTGATGTCACTAAATGTTAGCTATTTTTAAAACATTACCTTTGAATTGATGGCATTGAAGTAGGGCAATATTTCTGAAGTATGTTGTAAAGTCTGCTTTAAGCAGGAAAAGGAAGAAAATCAGTAGCTTTGAGTTATGGAGTCATCCAGAATCAGCTCTATAGGTATCACACAGAAACTATTCTCTCTACATTTTCCCAGTCCCCTTGTTGGAGATGAACTTTGAAAGAGTTTTGTAGAAGAAAAACCCACTCATCTCCCCAGAACAAGGAGGGTGTGAATCCAAAGCTGCTGTAGCTGTTGCAGCTCCTCTGTGCTAGTGGCACAGTGTGGTGGGGCTCTGGGAGCTCTCTCAATGTGGGTCATACAGACGGCTTCTGGCCAGAGCTGACAGACTGCAGCATACAGACGTCCCTGTGCAGTCCACTGACTCGGCTTTGTTCCAGGCCTTAAGATGCTGTGAAGAACCTTGCGTGAACTGACTGATCATTTAGTGAATTCCAACTTCATGAATAAATCGTGACTCCCTCTGTAAGAAGAAGCACTACAAATATATTAGCCTACCTTAAGAATTATATTTTTTTCCCTTTTTGTTGTCTGTACCTACTGTAGGTAATAATGGATTACCTGGTCCACCAGGGCCTCCTGGGCCGGTAGGACAGAAAGGCATCAAAGGTGAAGCAGGCCTGCCAGGTCCACCTGGAAAAGTTGATCCGAAACAGCTAGGAGCAAAAGGAGAAAAAGGGGAGCCAGGTGTTCCAGGTACAGAACTTTGCATGTGGGTCTGGGGAGTTGGTTTGTCCTCTACAGAAAACAGTGACCTGTAACTGAATCCATTACAGTTCATTCTTGCTTACAGAAAAAGATAAACTCAGAACCTAGAGGTGGCTTAAGGTTCTCTTATTTTAGGCTTTTTTCTTAAGTGGTTCTGTGACCAAGTTACTCTGTATGGTTAGTTTGTGATGTCCTTGCTCATTAACTGTTACTATTATTTGCCATACGGCGATACTGTAATAGCACTAAGGTGCTTTCAGCAGGATTACAATTCAGTCTTCTAGGTGTTATTCCTAAGCATGATGAGAGAGAGTTGTCATGGCTGCTGTTCTGGCTGCATTCCTGCTGTCTCGAAGGCCCTTGGGCCTTTGCCTTGTAGAATGGGATTTCAGAGGTCATCTGCTCATGCATCACCTCCAGATTCTCCCTTTGGGTATCTCTGTCAGCTTACTTTCCCCTGAGCTAATTGTCATCTCTGTGTGTTTCTACTTGGGAAGCTGGTAGCCTGGAAGGTTTTCTACGTTCACTCGAGTCTGTTTTCTCTCTCACTTGCGGGCTTCCCCTCCTCCCCCACCAAGAGTTCTGATGTCTCCTTTGAACTCTAATGTTGTCTTGAGAAGAGTAAAAATACTCTACCCTAGAGAGAATAAGAATGCCTTTCTCTAATGTTGGGCCAGCCATTATTGTGCTCATTTATCTACTGTATTAATTTCTGTGAAGTCTAAGTAGGATCCTAAGACACTTAGCTTTTTTTTTTTTTTTTTTTTTTTTCCCCTTTCTTCCCCCCTCTGTTAAGTAAGAGCTGTAGAGAGCAGATTTAATTATGCCTGCAGGGCAGCACAAAGTTATTGTATGGGATAACAACCACACAGAATTTGTAATACTCTGTTAAAATACCTGCATTACTTTTTATAATATATCAGTCCCAAAGTGCTTCTGGTGTAGCAATGCAATTAAACATGTATATAAATAATCTGGATGAATATAGAGAGGGTAGCATGGAGTCTGCTCATCCAAAAAGACAACCCCTTCTGAATCAAGTATATTGGCATTAGTCATAAAGTTACTTTTTCCTTACATTTTACTTACATTGTTCCTGTTCTGTAGTAATTTTAAACTTTCCAGAAACAGTATTTTGTGTTCTGTGATACTTCTCATTGCTAAGCTAGGGGGAACTATATTTACTGAAGAAAAATCCCCATTTGGATTTTTATTCACCTATGGCTACATCTGATCTCTTAAGGTAAAAGAAAACATACAGTAGTAGTAACAGTAGTAATAATAAAATGTATCTTTTTCCTTTGAGGTATTCCTGGTTTATCAGGACAGAAAGGTTATCAAGGTCTCCCGGGTGACCCAGGCCCACCAGGACTTAGTGGCCCACCAGGTGTGCCAGGATTGCCAGGTAAGTAAAAAAGGCCTTAGATGGAGAGTTTTGATGTGTAAAAATTTGCATGCATTTTTATCACATGCGATTGGGATGTTAATCCAGGTATATCTAAGCAAAGCCTAGGGATTTACACTTAAAGCTGCAGCACGGTTTTGGGACATTTAAAATGATTATCCAAACAGCATGCTTTGAGTTCTTCCCTTCTAACAGACCCAAAAGCAGTTTTAAGCTGATCCCACTGAAGATTAGGATAGCTTTTAGGACGACTGGAAAAGTGCTTGCTGCTTGCGCAAGCAACATGACTGCAGGATCTGCCAACAGGACTTGTCTTTTTCATATGTTTATTTCTTTTATTGTTAGTCATTATACTCATACTTTGCAAATGACCAAATGAATGTATTGCAAAGGCTGTCTGGATGTCACACCCTCGCTTTAAAGAATTGCAAGGATCAAGAAAACGAATTCTGTTTTGCACTGCTTCTTCCTATAGCTATAACAATCTATCTGACATACTGAATCTTTGCTTGCTATGTCTAATGTAGGTCTTGCTTTAAATATCTTGTTGGGCTTGGGGAATTCTTTTAACTATCCAGGACTCAAATGAGTTTGAGCATTGTAGGTCACATTTAATTCTGCAATAGAAGCTACTGAATACCTATTGCAAATGAGAGAGAGTGTGTTCATTCTGCAGAACAACTCATAAGAGACCAAGTCACACCAGTACTAAATTGTTTCAGATGGTTACTAAATCGTTTCAGGTGGTTACTAAATCATGGACTGAGATTTGACCTATTTCATTAGACTAATCTTCAAAGAAGTTGCCCGAATCAAATCTTGACTCAGAACAAACTGAAGATGTTTACTATTTCACTACAAATGGATGTGAAAAAGCATGCAGGAGCAGTATGAGGCTTAAAGCAACTCCAAATCCATTGCTTTTGTAGCTAGATGACAAGCATATTCATACAAGAATGCATGAATACCAGATACTTTTAATTATTGCCATTAATTAACTAAAACCACAACTTTCCTAGGCATCAAGGGAGACATGGGGATTCCTGGGCAGCCAGGACCAACAGGACCTCCAGGGTTAAAAGGTGCCATGGGAGAGATGGGCCTTCCAGGTTAGTTTCTGTCCTTGTATTTGACTTCATTTTGGCCAGTGTTTTCCTTTTATATAGTACAAAGGTGGATCTGCTTGTGTGCAGTAGCTAATAATATATTTAAATGGTAATGCAGATGAGGAATACATAAAGCCCTACATATATATTTGTTGAAATAGTACATAAGAAATTGGAAATACCCATTAAAACAGAAAATGCAAATAGCAAATATACTGTAAATACATACTATTTGAGAATGGTTACAGATGTAGAAGCAGAATTATCTACATTTTGCAACTTTCATACTTTTCTGGTTTCTCAGATTCTACTCTGTGAAAGTTCAGAAAAAAGATGATTCTGTAAACCCACCTGTCAGAAGACAGACATCAGACACAAGCAAAAGGGGAAGGAGAAAGTGAATTCCGCTATTTAGAAAGATTGCCGAGACAAAAATTCCAGTTTCTGAGGATTCTGATATTAAATTGTGCCTAGATACTACAACGAGATATTTGGATTTGTGTAAATTAAGAATAAAAACAGAAAGCTTAGAAATGTCATGCAAAAAGCCATGAGAGATTTCTAGTTTGTTTTTAAAAATACAAACACATTAGGTATCCGAAGCCAGCAGGTTAATTTGTTAGTCCTTTCTAGTTCAGTTGCTGTAATTTGAGTGATTTCTCTAAACCACTGCAGAAGTTTTATTTATATTTATAAAACTTTGTCATGGTTTAATCCCAGCCAGCAACTAAGCACCATGCAGCCCCTCACTCACTTCCTGCCCCCCACCCAGTGGGATAGGGAAGAGAACTGGAAAAAAGGTAAAGCTCGTGGGTTGAAATAAGGACAGTTTAATAGAACAGAAACAAAGAAACTAACAGTGATGCTAATAACAACAATAAAGTAACAATAATAATAAAAGGACTGGAATACACAAAACAAGTGATGCACAATGCAATTGCTCAC
>JAVKLA010000039.1:4629962-4652690 GCA_034782735.1 Sagittarius serpentarius | reverse complement strand
AGGAGAAGCTGAAAAGTCCTTGAATTAGTCTAAACACGACTGAGCAACAGCCGAAAACATCAGGGTGTTATCAACATTCTTCTCATACTAAACCGAAAAACGCAACACTATACTAGCTACTAGGAAGACAATTAACTCTATCCCAGCTGAAACCAGAACGAACTTGTATTTTATCTTTTGGACAGGTCCCCCAGGGATTAAAGGCAGCCAAGGAATAGCAGGACGTCCAGGGCAGCCTGGGCCTGCGGGATTTCCTGGACTGAAAGGGGAGAAAGGTGACCCTGGTCTTTCAAGCATTGGTATTCCTGGTCTCCCCGGGCCAAAGGTACATTTACAAAATTCTTCAATAGAAAATTCCATGAGGGAATTAAATTCTGTGTTGATATTTTTTTTAAACTATAACTTAATATATATTATTATTTATGATTGTAAACATGTATATAAATATATTAATAACAAGCAGGGTTGACTGTGATTTACTCTTTTTGGGTGGGAGCAAAAATTTCTAATTTTAAAGGTGCAAATGTTTATATATAATTTAACCTGGTTCAAGGAGAAGATTGTTTTACCACACCCATCAAGATGGGTTCAGTTAGTGGCCTAGTCTGCACTGTGACACTTGCTGACATTTTGGTAGTTGGTAGGGATTTATACAATTAATATCATTGTTCCCATGGCTAATGATGCAGTTAATTCTAAAAAAAATTAAGAGAATATGCATTTAAGAGTAAATTACTAATGATATATCATGATTACTGCTTCTTACAATTTTTAAGTCTATGTAAAACATTTGCAGTAACATTTACCTATATCATCCTTTCTGTCACCCTCAAAAAAGTGACAAAAAGACCTACAGAATATCTAGCAGCCTTCACTGATGCCTTACGATGAGCAGCAATTAATTTAGCAAAAATGTTGCATGATAAACGCTCCACAGATTTCTTTTTTTTTTCTTCTGCATTATCATGGGGTAAAAAATCTCTGTCTCTTCTGAAAGAAAAGAGAAGAGTTTTTTCTTTAATGTAGGCCAGTTCTGAGGAAAAGCTATGATACTCTATACAAAATTGTAGGGGAAAACTTAAAATCGTTACAATTGCTATTTGCATTTAATTTTCAGTGTGAGGTGGTTAACATTAACTGGATATAAAGAGAAGTGTACACAATATAATGGTGACCTTTTTGTGATGGTAAGACTGGGAACATACAAGAAGGGCTTGCCTATCTTAGAAAGACTGGGTTCTTATTTCTGCTTCATGTTTTCTAGGGTGATCCTGGTTTGCCTGGATACCCAGGCAGTCCAGGCAGTAAAGGTATAGCTGGAAACCCTGGTTTGCCTGGATTTCCAGGCAGTCCAGGTGCAAAAGGAGAACCAGGCCTTCCTGGATTCCCAGGTAATTCTGAACAGGTTTTTTTTTTTTATTTTCCCTCTTGCTTATATTGGTATATACATTTAAACACAGTGGGTAACTGGTGGAGGGCTGCAGCTTCTTTCAAAGTTTCTAGCAATCTGCTGCTTCTAAGCTTTGTGCTGTTGGAATTGTGACTGCAAGAGTAAGTGTGTGAATGCATCACTTAAGAGTGCCTTCTAAATTATTCATCTGCTCTGAGAGGATGTAGCAGTGTGTTAGCTAATGCTCTCTGTTCCCCACAGCAGTCAGACTCTCACCTTCTCTGACCCACTAAATACCTGTGTTTGGCTCTGTATTTTTCCTTCATGAATCGATAAAACAGTGTCATCAAGACAACTGGGCTTTTTAAATAGCATTTATTGTCTAAAAATATGTTCTGAAGAGAAATCTCTTTCTGAAACATAATGAAATTAGGTATTAATCGAGATTGTATATGAGTATATGTCAGTTCTTTTCTTCTCAATGTAAAGAAACAAGGTTTTTACCTACGCTGCATTTGCAGCAATAAAGGCTGTTTTACAAGCATGCTTGAGCTGCTTTCATGTAGGAAGTTAGGGACTTTGTAACAGTGTCGTCATGGCAGCAGGAAGCTTAGAAGAAAGCAAAACTTGGCCATGAACCTAACAGTTTTTAACCTCTGCTTCATGTCATGCCTGAAAGACTGTGAACAGTCAAAACAGAGTATTGAGGCACTACCTTGATCAGGCTCAGATGCTGTTCAGAACAGACATACTGCAATGGATCAATAGTTCTTCCTACCTCCCACTCAGTCTATGCTGTAGGGGAGAGAATCCAGTGTAAATTCTAACTAAGACCATTTTTATTAAGATCCTTTTTCAGGAAAGGAAAAGAGGATTGGGGAAGGACGATCCAAGCACAGTTCATAATGCTTTCAATTGCTGTCAAGCAGAAACACCTGTCTCTAAAATGGTAATTTCCTAGCAGACTTCCAGACTCACTGTGTCCATGGCCATGGGCACTCAGCTATTAAGAAGACAGAGTCTTGAGAGTAGCAGTAAGGACAGTTATGCTAATGTGTTTTGTTTCTGTACGTTCTTTGCTTTATAATTCATCTCCTTGATCAGCTGTAAATCTGCAAAATGAGTGCAAATACTGTATCTTGGTACAATTAGCTCATTTGTTACTCAGGGCATCTCAGATTACAGCATTTCAAGACCTGCTGAAAAGCCAGTTTTGCGTTTAATTTAATTGAAATGCCCATATTTTACAGGAACGCCAGGAATTCCAGGACCAAAAGGTATTGAGGGGCCTCCAGGTAATCCTGGACTGCCTGGACCACCTGGGCCAGTAGGTGAGCATGAACAGTGCAGCAAAGGTCAGCTGCTTCTGTGAAAAACATAACACATGAAGCCACTTCCTTTCTTCTTATCTTTTTAACATAATGAAAATGCATCTATATGCATATGAGTGCTCAAACACCATTGCACACACTTAGTTCACTGAAGTTAAACAGAAAAGAAGTTTTAACTTTCTCTTGATGACTTGTGGCTGCTGTCATAGGCGTATCATTAGCTATTGAAACACGAAGTTAACTGTTTCAGTATTTGCCAGCTTTATTGATGTTAAGTACTCCAGTGGTCTAACCTCTTTGTAGGAGCAAAATTCTAATTTATCCTAAAGGGAAGCATTATATTATTTTTAGCAAATGCTAACTGCTTAAAAGGTAACAGGCCTAAAAGCCTTTTCTAAATTGTCAGGGGGGAGAGAGAGGGAGAGAGAGAAAGGTTTTAATTTTAAGATTACACCCTTGTGAATTTGTTATTACATTGTCACACCTTCAGATTTAGATGGCGGGGAGAGGTTGCTTTTTTTATTGCAGGTTAGGCATTACAGCGCTAATGTGTTCTATCCCCCTTTTAGGTGATATTGGTCATCCTGGCCCTCCTGGTCCTTCAGGGGAGAAGGGACAGCCTGGTCGAGATGGTATCCCTGGACCAGCTGGTCAGAAGGGCGAACCAGGTTAGGTACCCTTCCTGTTTGTTTTTTCCTCTTCACTCTGTATTGTGATGTCCTGCTTTCTCTATTTTCCCTATAACTGCCCATACACTTTCAAAGCTGCTCCTGTGCTTCCGAGCTGCTGAATGGTTCACAAAAGGTGCTATCAAGCTGCCAATGAAGCACAGGACAAGAATTCAGTCAGCTTTTTGATTTTTATTACCTGACTTCAACACCAGCCCCTGTTCCTGTATTCCACGGTAGCTTTATTGCTTCAACTCAGTTACAGAATGGGTAAACAGTGTAATGTCTGCCTTAAAGGTAGAACCCCAACCAAAAATGCAACTATATTAACTCTCAAAATCTGAAAGAGCATCTTGTGAATGGATGGAAATACTTAACGGAAGTTACAGATGCGTTTTGTAGCAAAAACACTCTGGCTTTGGTGTAGACTGGTGAGTGTATGAGAATCCTGGTAGTCTCAACGCATCAGAGATTTAGAAGAACTGCGATTTCATCATTCTCAGCCTCATATTCCTATTCCTAGAGACCTGGAAGTTAAATGTTCATTATTAAATGAATCTGTTTCTTTTCAGGTCTACCAGGTTTTGGGCGCCCAGGACCTCCAGGACTCCCAGGATTGTCAGGTAAAGTTTCTCTGTTGTTCTTTGTTAAAAACATTGAATGTAAAATATATCTATACACCAAAAAAAGAAGGGCATGCTATACGTTCTGCAACAAAGGAATGCCATAGCAACAACTAAACTAACATATTTTTTTTTCCTCAGCAGACCATTTTCAATTACTCATGGTAATAAAGACACTCATTACTGACTACTGAACTTCGTCAATTAGCAGTTATGCAGACAGAATAAATCCACACAGGATAATAGTCTACTGCACTGTATGGAACTTCGCTGATTTGTCTTAGTAAAATAAAGCATTCATACAACAGATGACAAATGAAGCTGCTTTGAAAATATAGCTGCTTGCTGTATTTTCAAAAGCAACTTCACAACCTAAGTTATATTACTTTTCAGTAGCATTAAAGCTCCTAAATTCCTCAAGCTTATTTGAAAATTTTGCAAGTACATCTTAACTTTCAGCAGTCTCCAAAAAATGGTGAAGTCTTAATATTGAAGGATTCCTTCACAGAAAGCATTGCTTGTAAGCTTACAAATTCAGAGGATGTTTATGAATCAATTACAGCATCACTGAGTAGTGAAGTGAGACTTAGTAAGACCTTTTAACATGTCAGAAGCTATAGCAGTTTCTCCTGCAAGAATTATTAGCCCTAACTCTTTTCTGAATGTTAGACCAATTTTATACTGGTTCACTGCGCAAATGAGGTGAGTTGTGGCCAGACTTGCACCTTCTGCAAGAGAGAGAAATGGCTTTGCAAATTGACATTTGGACTTCTTTGCATACCTATTTGTAAGAGTATTCATAAACATGGCTGGTTTATTTTACAGGGCAAAAAGGAGAACTGGGGTTACCTGGCCCACCAGGGCCCCCTGGACTTCCAGGTCTGAAGGGAGAACCAGGTTTCCAGGGATTCCCTGGTCTACAGGGTCCACCAGGTCCACCAGGATTACCAGGGCCACCTCTGGAAGGTCCTAAAGGTAGCCCTGGTCCACCAGGTGTTCCAGGAAGGCCAGGTAAGAGCGTGATCCATACCTATCAACATCTGCCAATGCTTTCATATTTTGCTGGTAGGTTATCAGCCTTTAAACTTTCTTAGTTTATTTGGATGGATAAGTTCAAGCCTCATGGCATAGGTCTTGATGTTTGTGGGCAACCAGAGGATTTTGTTGCCAAAAGTAACTATCTAAAAATAAACCAGCCTCAGTTTCTATTGATTTCTGATACCTGGCAGCAAAAGTCTAATGCGTTAAAAACCGGGAGATTCTCCGCATGCTGTCACAGTAATCATCTAGCAAGCACGATATCAATTTTTGAACATCTGATACCTTTGCAGTATTGTCATGTGATCAGCAAATGTCATCGCGCACAAAAAAGCAAAAGTAACAAACCCCATCATTTTAAGAGTCATGAAAATCAAATTCACGCTAGCATCACAGCATGATCAGATTGGATAGCTGCCTGTTCATCTTCGTGTCATGTAACATGAGTCATTGCTCCATTGTGTCACGTGGCTCCCATGGACTCAGTGCACCATCATGCCGTTTTCATCTTTCCATTCCATGTTTGCATTTTGTTCCTGCACCAACTAATTCTGGGAATGAAAAAAACACTATACTGAGTTAACATTGCTGAGCAACTCCCTGGCATGTATTAGAATTTGATTTATATTTTGTGTCATAGAATGTTTATTTGCATTTAGATACTACTCTTGAAAAATTTAACTTTAATGAACCTCTCACAGCTCTGGGTCAAGCTTATTGCCGTATCTTGAGTCCAGAAGTACTTTGGCACCAATAAGGCTCATCTCACTTAACATGCTTGATATTCTCCTTAAAGGAGACTACTTTCAAACCAAGCTATTGGTTGATTACAGGGGTTTTTTTTGCATATTAATGGCAAAGTAATATTTTTATTTGTTGCCCCCAAACTCTGACCTCAGATTTTTCTGTTATTCAAAGATTTGTTTGGGGAAAGTAAGTTTTGAGTTAGTACATTTGTAAGATAGCTACTACACGTACATTGTTCATTTATGGGCATCAAGGGAGAGTTCAGTTTTGCAGTACACACTTGGTAAAATTTTAAGATTCACTTTTTCCTCATGCTTGCTTCTGATACAGGAGGAGGCAATCCCACTGAAAAACATTTTTAGGTGGAATTTTATCAAAATATTTTCACTAGAACTGGAATTGAGTAATATTTGATTATTCTCAATGGCAGTATGAGCTTTTTTCTTGTGCAGAGTAGGCTATGAACTCATCTATCCTAACTGTGCATTTGAAAAATGAGCCATTACAAAAAACATTTGGTTTTGATTTGTAACACCTTTAAAACTGGGGTGCTGTTTGCCAGTATAATGAGGTTTTCTTTTATTCCTAGCAAAAATACTTGAATTGTGTTGTATCCAAAACCTGCTTTTTATGTGACTGGTGTGGAACAACCCAATGGGTTAATAATTCACAGCCAGTCACAATTTCTTCCTGGTTTCCTATTTGGTTAGGGGAAGGAGAAGTGCATGCCTTCCCCTTTTCTCCTGGAGGAACTTACTCCCTGCTGGGGCTCTAACCAGTCAGTGGAGCATCCCTGCAGCAAGTTGGTAGTCCTAATTTGCTTTCCACTTTCTGTGTGGCCTTGTCCTCTTCTGCCTAGCTGCTCACTGGCAGGTAGGAGTATAGGACAAGTAATCCCAGCTCTGCTCACGGTGGTTAGAGTTGCAGCCGGGGCAAGTGGGACAAGAGATGGTGGGATGCTGGACTTGGGCTTTGTAATTTAAGTGTGCCCAAATAAAGGCCTAAGACATTCTAGATGTCGAGATCTTCCAAAGATAATTTTTCTGTATGTTGAGTGGTACAGCAATTAAAATTTTGGCGCAGGAAGCTGATTGGTCCATAAAAGTATGGCTGGTCGGTCCGTAAGAGTATAGGCTTTTGTTTTTAAAAGATTCTTATGCAGAGGATATCTCCACACTCTTAAAAAAAAAAAAAAAAAAACAAAAAAAACCAAAAAAACAAGTAAAGCAGCTCCTGAGGTATAATAAAACTACCAACTGAGATTCTGTGCTCTGCTGTAGCATTGGTATTCTTATGAAGCTTCTCATCCTGTTCATACTCCTCTGTATAAATCAGGTGCTTACTGACTCTAATCAGCTGGGGAGGCAGAGGAACGGTGGGACTCATTTTGCGCAGTTTTATGAGCATTGGCAGGGGGGAAACAACCAGTGAGGTTCTGCTCAGCCATGTTCTCTCTCTTTCTCTTTCTCTCTTTCTTTCTCTTATTTCCATTTTTGTTGCATGCAATGTATAAAGTGAAGCATTTGTTTTGCTCAGTTACGCGTGAACTAATGTGGATAAACCAAACTATTATTGCAGTTCTGGTACAATCAGCACTCCAGCCTTTTGTTTCAAATGATAACACAGTCTATTGTTGGAACACTGATTTTGTAACATTTCAACATAAGGCAGTTAGTCATAAAAGCAGCTGTGTGGCTGCCAAATTACCCCCCTTCTAGGGACATAAATAAAACCAGAAGCTGTATGCGTATACTGTTTGTTGTTGACTTCTGGGTATATTCTAAGACTAGTAAAAGTGATGAAGTCAAGCATGATGTAGCTCTCTGACTCGGTGGAGTTGCCCCTCAAACAAATGTTGATAGATGGTGTTGGAACAGATTTATTTAATTGATTATAAAATTCAGCCAATCTCCAGGGCAACACACCATTGCTATTACTCCACGTCTGTTTTCATTGCTATGAATAATAATAGTTTGGTGTTTTGCATACTGTATGTAAAGGAATATTGAGCTAAATCTAAAAGAAAGGTTTAGTTGAATATGTTAGCTTGTTGATATTTCTAACAATTTTGATGTTTTTCCCCTCGTTCTAATGATGACCTTGGTGAACTCTGACCCCCTACTCCCAGGTCCCTCAGGTTAGCCCCTTAACTCCAAAATAATAACTTTGCATGAAAGTGAATGTATATACTTCTGTAGTGTCTAAATGTAGATATGCTGAGTCATTTTTCAGACATACCTTTTAATCTGTGGTAGAAAAGAAAAGCTCAGAGTTGGCTTTCAGACTCTTCCTCCATGGTGTAGGACTGACAATGGAAGGACAGTGTTGCTCTCCCCATGGTGGAAGATCACGTGGGTCCAGATTTGCAAGGCTTTTATAAAGTGTCCCCAGCTGTGAAACTTGTTTTAGCATATTTATTCTCGGTGCAGTTGAAAACAATATATTCTGGTTTTCATCTTTTTTTTAAAAAAGCATATTGCACTGTTCTCCCATGTCTTTGCTATATAGTCGTGTTTTGCTGCTTGGGCAAGTGACAGCATTCATTTTTGTAACACCTGCTACTGTTGATTTTGGACACTCTCACATGACTTAAATAAATTAGATGCTTCTTTTGTACCAACAGTGTCTGTAGGAAAATTTATACAGAGTAACAGTGATGCTTTACATTCCCAACTTAGAGCACTGTAACTTTCCCATGTAGAGAAATCCTTATTTCCATTGTTTTGCTTCGCCAGCACATTTAGAGGAAAGGAGGAAAGCTCTTCCTATAACACCTATTTAATGAAAATGAAGCATACAGCCCTCCCCTCCCTAATGCTAGGGCAGTGGAACAGGATTGGTAAGAACATGGTCATTTTCACAAGCTTATCGTAATTTTAGCATATCAGCATGTAGCACAAGCCAGCTCTTGGGAAGATTTTTAACATCTGCGTCTAGATTGAAAATGACTTGGTATATCTATTTAATAATAATGACGTCTTTTGGTTTTGCTATGATGACTTTCAGGAGGCAAAGAACTGCCGTGAAAATTCAATAAAGGCATACATTTTAGTTTTTGGTCTGCTGTCCTAAGCACTGTAAGGTAGCAAGTGTGGTAGCCCCTGATGTTTGAAGCCTAGCTTTATGCGGTCATGTAAAAAAAATGAATGTGGCTTTATCTTTTAATTAAACTGGTCACACAAGCAGTAACCACACTTTCAGAGAGTGCTACCATCATGGGTGTCCTGAGAGGAACTTACCAATTGCTTCATGTTTTGTTCCACCCTGTGACTGTGCTCAGCCAGAATTCAGTAATCAACAAGTATAGGACAGATTTATAAATCATAGCAAAACTTACCTAACAGTGAAATATAGTTTATAAGTACTTAACAATTAAATGTCTATGTCATTATTTTTTTAACAACTGTATTACAGTTAATATTTAAAATAATTTACCAAATATGTAAGAAATAGTGCATTGAGATAAACCCGATGTGTATTTATTGTAGTTTTTGGCTGCAAATTGCATGGTGATATGTTGATATATTTAAATCATTTCACTGACATGAAAGATGCAAGTGGCACAGGAGCTAAAATATGTATTAATTCAGGAGCATGGTAGGGTCAACCCGCTTACCTTTTGAAAAAGGACAGTTAAATGATTTTTCTAAGGGTTTTATCACATGCCATTCTCCATAATAAACTTAAACAGGTAAATCTTGGGGTATTTTTGTCAAGAAAAAATGTCAACAGTAAAGACAACAAATTCTAAATTTGTAAGTTCTGTTGTAATTTTGCTTATAGCATTTGCAGCCCTTTTGATCCATGTCAGTCCTGCTTACCATGCTGAAGAGGGTTTAAGCCTACTTTTCAGTCCTAGAATTGTATTCACAGATAGCTGAGGCTCATACCTTCTGTTAATCACACTTCCACCCCGCCCAAAGCAGAATTTTGCTTGAGTGAGTTGTCATTCACAATTTACCTGCCTATTTGCCAAGCTCCAGGCCCTGTGATGTTGAATATTGTCAGTGAAATGGTTACATAGTCCAAACCTCATTGTGAGTAGGACTAACCAGTCACAGGCCTCAGCTGTAATGTTAAAGCAATAACACTAATTCTTTAGTAAAGCTTTAAGTTTGCTGTTAAATGAAGTGTCAAATTAGTCTTAGTAGAGCCTAGTCACCAGAATAACTTGTATCTGAAAATACATATCGTTGTGTATTCATGTATGGTTTTATGCATGCATGTGGATTATATTGTAAATACAAAATATGCTGGTGAAATGGGTTGTTGTGTAGTGTATATGCTGTCATCTGTACTATTTCTAACTAGTAATCTTGTTTTGTACTGTGTGATGTCTGACCCTTCTAACATCGATCATTGGGCTTTGGTGAACTCTGATCCTTCCAGGTCCTCCAGGTTAGACTCTTAACTCGGTCAATTTATTTTACTGCGTTGCACTTGATGTAAGAGAAACAGATGTTTTCCTGACATTCTATGATTATCTTTTTAAAGGACTATGGTTACCCTGCAGATCGTATGTGTTTGATTAGCATGCCTCAAATGGTAACCTGTTATTATCTTGCATGTGTACAGTACTAGACCAGTATAAAAGAGCAAAACGAACACAAAAAAATCCTTGCATGATGGGATGTTTTCTGTAGCTGAAACTGCTACAGGATGTGTGTGAAATCTGGTACAAAATTGCTGTTGGTTTAAAAATTTTGGAAGGATTTCTGTACTCAGGTTTGCCTGCAGAAATAGAGCTCATCAAATTTATCCACTGAATATAGACTATGAGGATGTCAAAGGAGATGTTAAATTATTTGAGGTTGCAGAAGAACTGAAAATCCAGCACACTGATAAAAGTTATTAGATTTGTTGTACTACAGGGGAGAATGTCACAGCACTGTCCTGCAGCGAGACCCTTTTGTTAATCCAATTACGAGATCTAACTTGTAAAATGTTATTAGCTGTTGCTGCACTTGCTTATGGTTTGTTTTGCCACAAATTAATATCAGTTACCTTCTATTTAGATGGTGGCATAAAGGTGGGGGGGTCTCATCTTTCAGTTCTCCAAATACCTAAGTTTCTTTTAAATCCACTGCTTTGCTTTGGATTAATGTGGCTGTAGCAAAGGGAAAGTATCTGAAGACCAGCCCAGTTCCTCTATGGGATTTACACAGCGTAATTCTACTAAAGATAGACAAATGAGTTGGAGGGAGAGTCATTCAACATAAGGAAGTTTCTGCAACTCGGATTATTACTTAGGCAAGGCAGAATGATGGGCTTCCTGCTGCCCAACAGTCAGTAGATGCTATATACTGGGCTCCTCAATAGGCGTGTCAAATTCTAACAGCAAAAAAGCAGCAATATTTTACATTCTTGAGACAGGCTTTCAGAAGGAATTCAGACTGTTAAGACAGAACGTAAGAGATGGTGAATGTAATGCAGGTCAGCAGAGGAGATATTTGTACCATCTAATTTTGGGTCTCTTGGCTCCTACTAAAGGCACTGGTCTGGTCACTGGTAAGCTTCTAACGCAGGTGAGTTGCACTGCCTTCTGGAAAGACCTGCTTCTCTTCATCAGCTAGATAAGGAGCCTTGGTTCCCGATTTGGGTAGTGCAAATAATCCCTCTGTCTGTTTTCCTTTTATCCTGAATTCAGCACTGAAATAGAGCTGGGAAGTCAAGCCAAAATACTTTTTTTTTTTTTTTTTTTTTTTCCCCGCTGAAGGCACAAACTTGTGGAGAGTGGTTGATATGTACTGATATAGGTTGATATGTACTGATATATGCATATTTGTTCTGCAATGTTAAGGTCCGCCAGGCCCAGAAGGCCCACGAGGGCCACCAGGCAGTGGAGCACTTAAAGGGGAAAAAGGGAACCCAGGTCAGCCTGGCCCACCTGGCCTTACTGGTCAAAAGGGAGATCAAGGACCACCTGGACGCCAGGTAGGACAAGAAATGGAGTTTTCCCCCTAGTTTATTTTTAAATACAATAAAAATTGAATATATTTGGGTGGAATATGTAGTTTATCATAGTAAAATAAAAGCCAAAAAGTGGTAGTTAACACCCTGTCTTGTAGCAAGAGGGTCTTTTCCTTAATGATCCCCCAGTATCTGGGCAGGATGTCCCCATTATTTTCCCATGGGAGCTGGAGCTGTCAATGCATGCTTCACATTACAGCGTTCTCTGACAGCACCCAGTGCAGTGAGCAGAATGCATGGCCTCAGCCCTTCAAAGCACTAGTTCACAGACCCAAAGTGTGCTTATTTGTTCCCCAGCCACCTCTTCTATCTGTTTTTCTGAAACTGCTGAGGAGATGAGTGAGTAACGTGAAGCTGTTCTGTTCAGGGGGATCCTGGTCGTCCAGGTCTGAATGGAATGAAGGGTGACCCCGGGGTTCCAGGCGTTCCAGGATTCCCAGGTATTTAACTAGCTTTTCCAGTGAAAACCTCCAGACGCAGTAAGAGCCCCTCAGGGAGAAAGGAAGCCTGATTTTGGCCATTCCTGCAGCAGATACTGTAAGACAGCGTGTTCTTTCACTGTGTAACTGTGTGAATCCAATGTTTCAGGTATGAAGGGTCCCACTGGACCTCCAGGACCCGCTGGCCTCACAGGCAGTCAAGGACTGCCAGGCCCACCAGGTAGGTGTCTTAGGTAGCATTATTGTCGCTTTTGCTCCCTGACAGTATAATCCGTTACACAGATGTAGGACTGAGTTGGTCTCAGCCAGCAATGAAAGTAGTTAAGTAAGCAACAGCTTAAACACAATTCCAGGCTATACTTTTTAGTCCTACAAGTAATCCCACCATATTTTATACTCTGTATCCAGTCTATATGGATTAACCCCTGCAAGAGCTGTCCTTTGCAGGGGGGTCACCAAGAGCAGGTTTTTGCCTTATATATACACTTATTCTTTGCATTGATAGAGCTCTTGGCTTCTGACTTTGCAACAAAGAATAACAGAAACAGTTTCCAATGCTTTCTTCTAATACTAAGCTGCTTTCTCGCAGGTCCTCCAGGTTTACCAGGTACCATTGGACGAAGCATTGTTGTCAAAGGTGACCCTGGTCCCCCGGGTCCTCCCGGACAGCCTGGGTCGAAGGGGCCACCTGGATTGCCAGGGCCACAGGGATTGCCAGGTATGATCCTAGGTGGCTGCAGAGAAAATGACTCGGAAGTATAGCTGACTGCAGGGTGCAATGCGAGTCACTTGGCATAGGCTGCAGAGACAAGTTACCGCATTCAGCAAGAGGCAATAGATAAATGTAGGGTTCTACCATATACGTCTGGTTTAATGGTCTGTTCTTGTCTAATGTATCATGAAGAAACAATAGATCAGTCCCAGACAATTTAAAGATTTCTGCAGTGAGATTTCAAGAGCTTTTATTTGAGTTATGCATTTGGCTATTCTAGGTCCAGTTGGTCTTCCTGGTGACCCAGGGCGAGATGGACTACCTGGTTTTGATGGTCCAGCAGGACGTAAAGGAGAGAGAGGTCTTCCAGGCCAACCAGGTATGGTGTTTATCCTGAGTGGAAAAACAGATGCTCCTTTTTGTGAGTGCAGGCTAATACTGGGAAGTGAGATCTTTGCCTCGTGGGAATAATAATAAAATCATCATTTTAGGATTTTCTTAATGCAAAATATTACAAGCAGCTGGATATACTTTGGTTTGGAATGTTCTTGGAACCAACACATTGCTGGTCATTGCTGAAAAATACTATAGTGTGCTTTATCTCAAGCTTAATGGGCATCCCCTCTGCAGCACCGATGATGCACAGGAGATAATGAAGATAGTAAGAAAGAGAAGAGAGAGATTAGTAAAAGAATTTTAATTTTGCATGGAAATCATGAATAGGGGGAAAAAAAAAAGACTTCATAAAGGAAAGAATTTCACCAAAGGCAGAGATCAGGCTACCTATTCTATTCTATTGCTTAGAATTACTGAATTATGATTTGAGACAAGAAATCAGACTAGGCACTGCGACAATTTTCTAAAGATGATGATACATATTAAGTAGCTATATATTGCAACTTGTGAGAAAAAGTATTAAAATTTAAACAGTTAAAACAGTGCAAAAATCCATAGTGCCTTTTCTTCCTTTTTGTCTGAGTAGCTCTATGAAATCTGTTAGCATTATTTTACTGAAAAAATGTAAATAATAGTGACTGTGGAATACCATAGTCTAAATATTTGTAGTTATATTTCCTGATATTTTTGCTGTTCAAGAACAAATGCTTTTTTCTGATACCTTTCTCAGTCCTGTGTCACATTCTTGCTCTCATTCAAGGTTGTTCTAGCCTATTTCCGCTTTTTGTAACCTGCGCCAAAGCCGGCTGCAGCTTTTCTATTCATTGTGGTGGGCTTTGGCTCAGGTGTTATCATAGGATGTCCTAGAATGAGACTTGCTTCTGTTTCTGGCTCTGCCATTTATTTTGTCATCCTGAGCAAGATGTTTCAACATTATCTTCTTAAGCTGCATACACAGATTAATGTGTTTTGGAATTAGGAAGCTGATATGGACTCATTCCAGTGGCTGTCGTCCACTGCAGTTGTCATCTTAGTGCCTCACAGCTCTGAACGTATTTAACTTCACAATACCCCTACAAAACAGGGAAGTTGCACTGTTATAACTAGCTATGACAGCCTCAGTGATTTAACCAAGCTTACATGAAAAAATAATTTGAGGAAGATATTGTTAGCAGATACCAGGTCCCCCAATTCACACGCACCTTAATCACAAGACAACGCTACATTTCAGAGCTACGTTAGTACTAAAGGAGCAAGAAATGGTGTTAATAAATACTGTGTGTTGTGTTTCTCCGGCGTGAACAGGTTCACGAGGAATACAGGGACCTCCTGGCCCCGATGGCTTACAAGGCCCACCCGGTCCTCCTGGAACAGCTTCTGTTGCTCACGGATTCCTTATAACTCGGCACAGCCAGACCAGGGATACACCACTATGTCCACAAGGAACATCAAGAATATATGATGGGTTCTCTCTTCTATATGTGCAAGGAAATGAGAGAGCACATGGCCAGGACTTGGGTGAGATATTCTGTATGCTCTCTCTTTAAGGGGAAAGAGGTAGTAGCTGCCTCTTCAGATGCTCTGGTTCTCTGAAGATATGACAGTCTTAGAGATTTCTTAGATGAGGATGGGGATTGCATACTAAGATCTACTACCTCCAGAGGCTGTACATTATAATTCAGGATGAAAAATGCAAACCAAAACTGAGAAGTTAAGTTTTTCCCACATGTGACAATTTGATAGCACATGCTGTGCGCTCACAGGTGCAGAGAAGAATATACAATTACTGTTCTCAAAGAATTGCTATAAAAAGCAATGAAGTGAAAACTTTTGCTGTCACATTTTATGTATCTTACTCTGTAGGTACTGCTGGGAGCTGTCTTAGACGTTTCAGCACCATGCCCTTCATGTTCTGCAACATCAACAACGTTTGTAACTTTGCATCAAGGAATGACTATTCCTACTGGCTATCAACTCCAGAGCCAGTGCCAATGAGCATGGAGCCACTGACTGGGCAAAGCATCCAGCCATTCATTAGCCGGTAAGACAAAGCAGGCTACCGGGTCTCTTTTTTAATATCTGGATAAACAGCACATCATCTCCGTGTATTTCCAGCAAAAAGGTTGGATATATTAGGAGATGAATCTGTCATGCATTGCTCTGGGAAATACTAGGAAAATAGCTTGTTTTAAAGTATCGTTGTCTTAAAAGGTCTGTCTGTGTGCAGCAGCGATAATTAGAGGCTGAAAGGCTGTAAGAGCTCTCCTCGGCTGAGGAAGCTATGTGGTCAGCAGTGCGAGATCGCCATGGACAGAAAAGGGAACATGAGAGCCATTATCTCTAGGACTAAAGCATTCACGTGGGGACTTCGAGCTTCTAGGTTTTGTTTCAGGAACTGCTTCAGTATTTTACCCAGTGGTTGTCAGTGAAAACACAGGCAGATTTTGCACTCCACAATACTGCCTTATTGCAGTTACAAAATAAGTGAGATGTAGAAGTCTAGAGTAATAGGATAGCCTCTCACAGGCCAGTTTTCCTCCCTGTCTCTGTGTAAGAATTCTTAATAAAACACACTCCTATTATATTTTAATATCACGTGTTTCTCCGATACTTCCCCTGTGTCCAGATGTGTTGTGTGTGAAGCTCCTGCTATGGTGATAGCTGTCCACAGTCAGACCATTCAGATTCCTTCATGTCCTCCAGGCTGGGACTCCCTTTGGATTGGTTACTCTTTCATGATGGTAAGAAGTGGCTAGTACCCACCTGTGTCCTCAACTAGCTGCTTTAGGACTATGTTAAAAACTACAATGGTTGTCATTCAAAAGCCTTCACCTTCAGTGACTAACCATGGTAGCCAACAGTGATTTTTCCAGTACACAGAGCCCAGTGTAATTGATATTTACGGAGGTGTCTGACACCCCATTATCTCAACCAAGAATGGACAGTGGCTCTTTTAGCAGTTGAACGCTGTGGTATTTAACTTCTAGCACCTACTGCAAGATTCTTGTTTGTGTGTTTCTTTCCTCCACCTCTACACCAGCACACTAGTGCTGGAGCAGAGGGCTCTGGACAGGCCTTGGCATCGCCGGGATCCTGTTTAGAAGAATTCCGCTCAGCTCCATTTATTGAATGCCATGGTCGTGGCACTTGTAATTACTATGCCAATTCATACAGTTTCTGGCTGGCAACTGTAGAGGTGTCAGAAATGTTCAGGTAAGAAAACCTGTTTCTTGTCTATTGCTTTATTCCAGAATGAAAGCTTTGGGAACTGAATTTATTCTGAAGATCAAAAGATTTGTTTAAAAGGGGTATGGGGCACTAATTTAGCTTGTTTTCCCCCTCGCCACCAGTTTTTCAAGTGTTTCCTTGGTAGGCCTTTAGTATTATGTAAAAACTTGCTAGGGCACATTCTGTTTTGCAAGGAGTCAGATTCTTTTTATGTTGACTCTTCTTCACATTTAGTAGTACCTTCTCTGAAAGCAGTCCTACTGCAGTTACCCTATTTGGAGCTTAAAAGATCAATTTTGTTGTTTTATTTTCTTGCCAGGCCTTTCAATAGAGTTAAATATTTGAAAAGGTAGTTCACAGACAAGGGACAGGTATGAAGGGCAAGATCAGCTCTTCTTAAAACTTTTAAGGCAGATATTCATATAACCTGTTTTCAAAAGTCTTGTGTGAAAGAGGTTTCATGCCCTCCGTGGCAAGCATTTTTTCCAGGAGAATCAGCAGAAGAATTAGGATGACATGTTGGCTGCAAGGAAGAAGCCGATGGATGTTCTTTCCTCAGCTTCTCTGCAGTCAGCATTACAGCTGGATTCTCTCAGCTCCTCAAACTTTTTCCCTTTCAACTTGAGTAGCAAAATCATTTTTTCTTTGAAAAATCATCTCCTTTCATAGAACAAATTGCTACTGCCCTGTTTGAGTACTGATAAAAACCTCAAATATTCCCACTGCCACCTAACTGAAAAATGTAGCTTCGTGGTACACGGCTGGCAATGTGCACTGTGTTACATAGCAGCGGTGGGCCCTACGTTGGTTTTGTGTAACACCTACAACCATAATACTTAATGTGCATTAAATAGTCATCACTTTTACGTTTGAAGGGTACATGAGCAGTGGTAATTCACTAGTGAAAACTGCCTACTAATAACTACCCTGCACCTTTGAGTTTTCTATTTTTTTAAAAGAAACCTTCAAGAATTGCACTTACTCCGTGTACACGCATATTACACAAATTTGTTATATTACTCTCCCACCTCCCTACCCTTGCAGAATATAAATAAATAATTTGGTAAAGCCATCACTTAAATACAACTCTCATTGTAGCAGTATTTTTTATGGGTTGTTAAAGTACCCTTCAGCTGAGAAACCCAAAGGCTACAAAGACAGACCCCAGAAATACTGTCTCAAATGTACAAAATTCACCTTCCAGTTGGTTTGGTATTTATACTACGTCATATGCTAGACTGAAGTAGCTGATCACCATACCTTGTGTTATACTGAGACACTGGACGAGACGGAGCATCTGTCACCTGATGTTGAGGACGTACAGAAAGGTCACTTTTATGGAAAACTCTCAAATACAGGACTAATTCCCCACGTACATACTTAAGTGTTCTCTTAAATGGTGAATTAAGGTAGAAGTTTAAAGGAAGACTTCTGTAAGACAAAGAAAAAGCTAACCTAACTTTACCTTTGTGTCTGTCAACCAGTAAACCTCAGTCAGAGACACTGAAAGCTGGAGACTTGAGGACGCGTATTAGTCGTTGTCAAGTTTGCATGAAGAAGACGTAACGTCTTGGAGAATGTTTTATAAAACAGTTGAAAATTCCTAAGATGCACTGTCTTCCAGCTGCAACAATGGTGCTACTGTGCAGAAAGAAAAGAAAAAACAAATCCAAACTGTTTTAACCATGCAAATTCAAGTGTACCTCACACGTGCCAAACTAAGGGTTGTTCGGTACGTATTTGACAACAGGACTAAGATGAAAGAATTGACCTCGTGGAAACAGAAAAGAACACTTGGGGTTCACAAAGGATCAGCAGATGAAATTTTTCATTTCTCTCCCTGTACCAAAATGGCACCTTTTTGATCAACCAAGAGAATAAAGAAAAACACGACGCACTGAGTATGTTTAAAATAACAAGACTGAAGTTTTGAAAAACATTTTTCATGGTGCTACTAACCCTACTGTATCCCAGGTTTTTAATATGAAATTTTAAGCTTATTTCTCTTTGTAAGTAATGAAATGTGTATATTGTGTAAACAACTTTTTAGTTGAAACTTTCAGTCATTTAGAAACAAACCAGACTCTGATATAAAAATGCTTATGTCTAAAAATTAAAACATACAGCAGTATTTTATTATGAAACTTGTGGTACAGAGAGAATTTACCCCTCTTACACCATCTTACTCATTTAATATTTCATTTCCTTCCTCAGTTGCCACCCTGATATATTTGGGGAATGCACAATTATTCTGAAGTCATTTTGATCAGGGTTTTAAATGTTGTACACCATGCTATCAGTGGTTTCATTTGTGCTTAGAAATCCCAACCCACTTGAAAAGGTTTTTTGTTTTGTTTTGTTTTTTTTTTTTTTTAATCTTGTGAAAATATGTGAAATTATTAGCCATATTCTATATCCTTCTTTTCAGAATAAAAGTCACATTCACATTTTAGTAATCAGTTTGGTTTGACAAAACCTGTTCCTTGGGAATATTCAGTTACCAAAGCATTTAAGATTATATTTACATGAAACCTCTACTCTGAAGCGGTCTCATGCATTTTATCCAGAAAAGCATGTACATGCTAAGAAACCTTCTGAATAAAATAAAGCATAAGCTGGTGGAAACTTTCCTATTTACAAAGTAATCTTTTAATCTTATGTGAATTTATACACATCCACGATGTATTTACAGTATACAGCAACTCTTGTGTACATATAGTTCACATAAGGCCTTGAAAGATGGTGCATGCAGTCTTTCTGATGTCGTTTTGTAAGAATCCTACTGTGTATGTCTTGGAGTGTCACTACTTGTGCAATAGCTGAAAAGTGATCACTTTTTGTATGCATGACTGTTCAGCTTCTATGGGCAGTGCTGTTCCATTTACCCTTATGTATAAACAGAGCTCCCTGACAAAGCAAGACTATTTTTCAAGCAATGATACTTTAATATTTTCATTGTATATTGCCACCTCAACTATCAATACAACTTAACTTGTGAATTAACACACCGCTTTATACAGGTGAAGTGTATTTGTTTATTGACTACTGTTAAGTAATTTATCTGCTAATGGCTGTTCATTTTACCTTTTGGTTATCATTGTAAACAGGGAGCATCAGAGATCTCCTTGGTTTATGCACATTTGACAAAAGTCATAGGACTGGTGACTGGCCAGGTGGCAGTGATTTATACAATGAGATTGGTGCTGATTTCAACAGCTTTCAACTAAGTATGAAACTGAAGTTCTTTAGTTTAAAGTGCAAAATATTAATAGCTGTGTCTTTTTTCAATTAGCTGGAGTTACATATGTTGGTAGAGTGGGCAGTTCAGCAACGTGCAGCCTTCAACTCATTTTATTTTGGTTTGCTGATGCATATAGAAATAAACTGAACCTGCTGCTACCTCCAGGTCAAGAACTTGTTACCAAAGCTGAAGTAAAATAGCAAGTCTCTTCTTGTAAACACAAGCCCTTATCTTACTGCTGGCTCCTCAGAAGCCGAAAACGAACATAGCAGCCTATCCCTAGCCCCAGAAAAGCAGAAGAATGGATGCTAAAGGTCAAGGAGCTCCCAAAAGAGCGAGCTCTCCCAGCCTGCCTTGCACTCACCAACAAGAAGCGTTCCTATACGGGACCCTGGGAAAGGGCAGAACGTGTTTGTTCTAGCAGTGCGTAACCAGTGCTTCTTTCCAAGATCTGGACTTCTCTCGCAGCATGTAAAACAAAGGCTGCTGAATTGAAAAGACAGAAGATACTATTCCAATTGAAGGTCGATAGCACCCAGAGCAGCTAGTCTTGTGCCAGGTTTAGGTCCCAAACCTGTGAGATGACCACAGAAAATGAAAATAGGTAAAGTAGCTACACTTCTGACAGGGACGTTCTCTCTTTTCTTCCTGCAGCGCTCACCCTGACCCGGAGAACAGTCCTGAACCTTAATCAGCTTCAGGCTGAGATTTCCAAATGGGCTCATTTTTATTAAGAGAAAAGTGGTCTAGAGAGGACGGAGCACCTCTTAACTGAGACCCGCAGCAGAGGTTCAAGAGATGTTGGTTTAATTCCCACCACGCATTCTGTGCCTTAGAGCAGGTAAATCACTTGACCTGTGTTGGATCAGAGTTACTGATCTATAAAAGAAAGTACGGTTATTATTTTCTCCTACTTCTTCTGGACTGCTTAGACTGTAAGCTCTTTGGGGCAGAGACATTAAGGGGGCTCAAATGTTGGCTGGGGCCTCTAGGTGCTATCCATCAGTATATAAATATTAAACTACAGGTAAAAGCTTGTGTTTGCAGATTTATTATTAAAAAAAAGTAAAAAAACTGTCTGGAACATTAGAGCCTTAAAACAGAATTCAGCAAAGCCTAAACACAATCCGGCTCAGAACACCGCTTCTTCACCTACAGTTGAAGCTCTTTTGCCTGAAGTCTGATTGGTTTTTAACGAAAGCGTTTATTCTCTTAGCTAGTTATGTAAAGTAGTCTGTTTTAGTTAACCTGGAGCAGGAACCTGCAAGGTAACTCCACTGTATTTTCAGTTGCATGGGGACAAGTTGCACGCGTTAGCCACTCGAGGGCACCGTATCGCTTTGAAAGCTGGAACAGAAACAGTTCCTGCAAGTAAGTGCCTGCGTGCAGCAATGACTTTAAAACGAGCTTACTAGCCGGGGGGGCGCGTGACCTTCCTTTGCTCACTCCCCAGTTCTCGCCCTTGAAAGCTTGCTGCAGACCGTGTACTGACAATAGCAGCTGGGCTGAGTAGTGGAAAAATGCAACTTTCTAAAGGAATACTAGCCTGCAAATCCTAAAACCAGCAACCTTACGCACAACTTGGATCTACACTGTTCTAGCATTAAGGCACAAAGTTCTGCTTAAGGCAGGCTTTTGAGTATCTTCCTTCACTCTAGAAAGTCCTATTATAATCCTTGACTAACCTCAACCTCAAGTTCATCTATAAGGTGGGATTTAAACTTCCAAAACAATTCCGGAGTCAGACTACAACCTATAAACCGAAGTGGGCACACACGGCAGCGCAGCAACATTTCTGTACGATAAACTAGACTACTACATGCAAACTCTGTGCTGTAGAAGCTCTTACACATGCAGCCGTTTGTCCTCTATTGTAAAGGTCAGTCCCCTCTGGTGAGAATTTCTCACATCAAAGGGTAGGGGAAGTACCTATTTTAAAAAGGAGTTTTAGAATTTGAAAAAGCAGCACAAGCTGAAAATGGTGCAGGAGACTGGAATAATTTAGTGCTTCCAGGGTATTTTATTGACAGAAAGCAGGACACTATTGCTAGTGGAAGGCAGAAGCAGTGATTAGCTCAGGGGAGCAGTAACAGCGTTCTACATTTAAAATGTAGGGTATGTATCTAGAACCATTAGCTTTTGAAAGATTATTAACTCAACCCATCTGTAGCAGACAGGTGACCGCTGCCTAAGAACAGCCTCAGCTGGCAGCGAGGTGAAGAGTAACTAGTTAGTAAAGCAGACAAACTGCTGTCTTTTACTAAAGGTACTCGCTATCGCCCCAGGGCAGAGCACAGACCAGTGGCCCAGGCTACTGGGCCAACAAGCAGCTTCCGTGCCCACTGAGCTACATTTCCTGACAGCCTCCTGTAACTAATGCTGCTTTAAGACGTTTTAAATTAGTAAGTCAGGAGAAAACCAAAGAAACTGAGCTTGGTGTGTTTCTTTAACAGAAGGGGGGCAGGGGGGAAGCTCTTACCTCCCAGATCTATACAGCAAGCTCAGTGCTCCTGCTCCCCCCCGAGATGTGTTGCTTCACAACCCTTCACGGAAAAATGAGGGGAGAAACTTCTTTACATTTGAGGGAACACTATTGCTACAGCCAAAAGGGGCTGCAGGGATGACCAAAAAAAAAACCCGCAATACAAATTGTATTGTTACCTGGTAACTCTGAAAAGGTCCTTCTTCCCTGCTGCAAACCGCTCGTTCCCAGTTACATGATTATTTCCAGTACCACGGTGCACAGTGAGATGCAAGGTCCGTTAGACTTGGTCAATGTATTTCAAAACAAAGACTTCCTAGTATGTGTTCTGGTGACTGTCTTCAACTTCAGATAGGAAGTCTAATTTGCCTTCTGGTTTTAATTGAGGGCTTTCACCACGCTTCAGAAGCAAGGGAGTTCTGTCCGTGATTCACCCAGCCGGGTTTGACAAGTTTGTGCTCA
>JAVKLA010000039.1:4605659-4629819 GCA_034782735.1 Sagittarius serpentarius | reverse complement strand
CTGTTTGCTGTTTGTTTACTGCTGGTAGGGCCATTTCTGCCATGTATGCAGCAGCACAGTTTTCTTTTTCTTCCCAATAGGGGCTACATGCTATAAAATGAGGCCCTAAGTAAGGGGGCTGGTTTATTTGAGGAAAACCCTATTATTACAGCAGACTTGGGACTGTGAGAGGGAGTTGTTTTAATGCACTACTCTGAGTAACAGGGCAAGACTTAAATCAGGTATTCTTAAAGAAAGAAAAGTCTAATCCAAGACATCTCACACAGTAACCACGCACATCTATGGAGATCATATACACCCACATCTATGGATAAAAACTCTTTCTGGCCAGAATTACTGACGTATCCTTCACGTCAGTCAGGAATCTGAAAAGGCACTGCATTTTGTGGGTATTTTCCAGCTTGAAGTTCAGTTGTTTCTACAAGTGGATGCATCACTTGAAATTACGAGATACCTGTATGGGTTTTGGTTTTACACACTGAGACTGTACTTAACACATACCAAACCAAAGTATCGCTGCAAAACCTACCTAAACAGCAAGCCACACTTGCTCCCTTCCACCCTAAGCTCTAAAGACAGGAACTTAAGTTGATACTAAGCTGTTCAACATTCCTTCTGGGACCAGTACTCTTTGATCATGAAACTTCCATACCTGGTCACGGACGAAGTTAGGAACAAAAAATTGCCACAGTCTTCTGCATTTAAAACAGAAAAAGAAAGTATCAGGCACCAATTATCTTTTTTTTTTTTTCCCCACTCAGAAACTCAGTTGTTTACCAGCACTATGAATCTACGACAAAGAAAACTTCTGGGGGTTTTGCTGTATGTTACCTTTTACACTAAGTGGCAGAGAAAACTGGACAGACTGGGAATCACTCCCCTCAAATACATCAAAAGCTTCTCCAAATCTTCAGGGACACAGGGTGACAAAAGCACTTTAATAAGAAAGCAGCCGCAGCAGGAGGAAATGCACTTCTGACAGGGGGAAAAAAAAAAACAAACCAAAAGTTTGTTTAAAAATAAAACCCAGACACGGAGCTACATGAACACGTATTTACTGCAAGTAGCTCTATGGAAAGCCAAGTCAGATAAATATAAACACTATACAGAGCTTCAAGCCAGTCTCCCAAAACCGCAAACGCGATGTGTTTTACAAAGAAAACAACATAACAATATTTACAATGGAAGACAAAGCCAGATCAATCAGCTCGACTTTAAAACAGATCTGTGAAGCAGAAATAGCAAATATAATGAACAGTTTCAACCATATATGTTTTAGTTTGTACAGACAGTAACTGTCCAATATCAAATTAAATTTACAGGACAAACATTGTTCTATCATTGGTATTTTTGTACTATACAGCAGCATAAACGGGTAGCTGGAAGGTAGTATATATAGTGATATGTTTTACGTCATCTGAAAATGCTCTTCCAGCACAATACTGAATAAATTAGTTGCTGTAAACTAAGAGATTCAAAAAGATTGCATATTTATTATGCCGTACCTATTAGTATTTGTACCACTACACTTGAGGTTACCCATTTACTTGTTTATTCAGCATTTATTAAATCAGTGCTGTATATTGTACAATGGCAGCCTCAGGGATCTAATATGAAATAAGTATGTAACAAATTTCTTCAAAACAACCTTTTCCTTTCACATTAAATGTTTAGAACTATCTTCATCCAAATTTTGATTTCTTAGAAAAGATGTAAAGCTTTATAAAAAGCTGTCTACATATTGCATTATTAATTTACGAGACCAAACAAAAGCTATACGGCAAGACAGTATCATGGTCTGTTAAGAGTGGTCGTATTTTTAATTAGTGTGTGTTTAGCAGCAACAAGTAACTGTACCAACTTAAACTTCTCTTCCAGAATCAAAAACAGATCTGTGCTTTTAAACCCTGTAGCGACAGTTTTTCCTGTCACTAGACACTGCGTAAATGGATTGGTACCATGTTTCCAAAAAAAAAAAAAAAAAAGTCTTCGTATTTTAGTGACATGTACATTTTAATACTACTCAAAAATAGATTTGGGTACACATCACCGAACAATCAAAGTTGACAGTGTCTAATTTGTTATACAAACTGTACTAGCAATTTAAAGGTTGTACGTTAGAGGTGAGGCAGCCTGGCAAATCAGTTGTACAATATACAATGTAGAGGATTACCAGCTGTGTGGTGCAGTACAGCATGAGGATTTGTGTACCACTTCTAAACCCTTTATCAATCGTCAGTGCCTTTTATTATACATTGCATGTACCAACGACTAGTGTCATGCTCTTTAAGTTCATAGCAGTGTTAAAAACCTAAACTTATTTCAACCAAAAAAAAAAATTCAGTACAAGAGTAAAGCACTTAAATTGTAGAAAAATCAGGGCTTTTTTTAAAAGTGTCGAATAGTCATTGTTCACATTTCTGTAAGTGGGATAAAGACAATTGATGAGCCAACATTCTACTTTTTTTCCCATTATGCCAGGCAGAAAGAACAAAAATAGTCCCAAATTAAAAATGGGACTTTGGTTGAAAGTAAGATCAATTATAGGGTGGTTTCCCTTTAAAAAGCTACAGCTGACAAGTATAACGCAGGAGTCACAAACGCTGGATACGACTCTGCAGTTCTCCATTTGAATGCATGAACAAAAACCTCATTTTACACAACTCGTATTTATAAACAAGTATCTTGAGGGTAAGAACAAAAACAATCTACAAGACAACCAGCCCATTAATCCTACTTTGTACATACCAAAATTCTGAGAAAAAAAAAAAAAATTCAGTTTAAGCTGACAGACATTTGATTTAAAATACTCTAGCCTATGATCAAGAAATACCTCTTGTACCATAAAAGCAAAACCTTAAAAAAAAAAAAAAAGGAAGAGAAAAAAGGCAGAAGAGGTCTCTCCTTCTCAGACCCGTCCAGTCCCACGGGTTCACCCCTCAAGCCGACGCACACCTCTCCCTCCCTCTTTCTGCCCAGCCACCTGAAAAAAAATCCTGAACTGCCAAAATATTTCTAAACAATATATGTTTTAAGCTAACCACTTGTTAATGTACCAGAGAAGCAAAATCCATGTTAAACAGACAATCAGAAACCAGCTTGGACTTTTCAGAATATAAATTAAAAAAAAAAAAAAAATATTAACGGAGAGGCAGGAGGAAGAAAGGGGCATACAGGGATCTCCTATTAGCATTCACACTGCCTCCCAAATAGATATGACATGAAAGACCAAATTCCATCACCAAAGCACAGCTATGAAAAAAAATCTCCATTCAAATTAATTCAACTGTAGAGAGCTGATGTTTATGAAAAAACTAATTAAAAGGATGTGTGTCTACGTCCGTGCTGGTGGAAATGAAAGTAGCCGGCTGGAGCTGAGCTTTGCTTCCAAAAGCACCACACAGTTTCTGGAGTTACCAGCAGAAAAGTCTTCTCTTCCAACAATGGTTTCCGTGGCAATGCAGTCAGTCTGGAAAGGAGGGGGGGGGGGAAAAAACAGTCAGTGACATTTTAAATGCAAGTTATATTGGGGAAAAAAAATGTTTTCTAGTGAGAAGAGTACGCGGAGCTTATCCACTGCAGGACTGACAGCTGCCGAATGCAGAACACGGGTCCCTCACAGCGGGAAGGGGCACTACCAGATGCTAACATGCTCAGAAACCCTGAGCGATCACCGGGGAGAACTGGGAAGCCCGAAGCAAAGAGCCGCTGCAACCCCAGAGCTGACACACGGACGCTGGACAGGAGCTCGGGTGGCAGCCAGCACCGTACTGCCAGCCCACGCGCCGTGGGAAGGACCGAAGCCCACAGCCACCCATCACCTACTTCATTACCAGTATTTCATTTAACGAGATCTCGATCCTCCCAACGCGACGGGCGATGCGCATAGCAGAGGCTATTACTAAGCACGCAGCGCAGGATGAATGTAGAGCAGTTCTGTTCACCCAGATGTAATTAAGGTTGTGGCGAACACTCCCCATTCGCAGCAGGTACAGAACTGCAATGTAAACATTCCCACAACTCCAGCTCCGAACAAGGAGCGGCAAGTCACGACAGCTGCATGCCCTGTCCTCAACTTTTCAGGAAAAAGCTTAATTTAGTTATAGTAAGAAACACCTCAGAGTTTAGTTTTCCCTTTTTCAAGAAAGTCTCACTAAAAGGCAACACACGGCACAGAAGCACATAGCTACGGCAGACAGCCTGCGGTGGCTTCAAACTGACCGGAAAAGGCAAAATACAGTGTGCTCTGTAAAACGAGGGCAAAAAAATATAAACTTGTATGACAGGAAGATACAGTGGGGTGACAAGGCAGAAATGGAAGAAGGAGAGAGGAGGACCCCAAAGCACTATGCCAGCTCTGCGATTAACCATGCACGTGCCAAGGCAAGAGCGACTCTAAAGGCACACACACACACACACACACACAAAACCTGATGAAGGGGATGCGAACGCGTTCTCCAGCAGCGCCAACACAAATTGAGGAATGTACAAAAAGTCACTTTTCAGCTCGCTACAAAACCCCTTCCACTCCCAACAGAGCCAGTGTGAACACTGATTTTCTGTCTGGAGGGGTACTACCAGCCAAATCGTTGGGTTACGCTGTCTCCCAGCCTGACAGACTGTCCTCTTCCACCATTTTTGTCCTCGGCCAAGGCTGAGGGCACTGTCCTCTGCCAGTCTGGTGGCTTTGGTCACCTTCTCTTCCAAGGTTTGAGGTACGTGTCTGCGGGATCTGTTCCCTGGCATTACAGGGAAGAAGGGAAGAGCAGGTCGCTCTCATTGAGAAACAACAGCTAGCAGAAGAGATTTAGTCTTCAGAAAACATCAAATACAGATACGTAGTCTACTCCTTCCCTGCGAAGCCACACGGTACAGGCTCTCTCAGGGCTCTGGGAGAGCTCGCTGCCCTTGAGAAGAACTGCAACATGGGGAATACTTCATTACGAAGCACGGTGATGGCAGCACGGCCTGCTAGAACGAAAGAACGGGTTTCGGAGCTTAATCCTGCCCGTGCTCTTCTGCGGGGTCACAAGGACATCAGTTAAATCTCTGCTAAAGAAAGCATAGTGCTTCACCACCTCTACTACAGGGATACACTGAAGAAAATGTGACCACCTAAAGAACAAGCAAGCATTACGTGTAATAACACAAGCCTGTATGTTTACTTACATAACCAATCATAAAGTATGCACACACAAACTCCACCCTAAGTTAAAGAAGTTCTGATTTCTGTCCAGCTCAAAATACTGTCCCTTCAAAAGGAAAAGAAAAAGAAAGAACAAGGCTCAGATGAGCTGCACTGAGCAGCCCTGCCCCTACCACTGCAGCTGAGACAGCCCCAGCTCTCGGCAAAGGCTGCCCGCTGCTCGAGAGACAGAGGAGCAAAGACCATGGCTGGGCTGGAAGCTGTGCAGAAGTACGGAGGGGTCCTTCGACTCCACAGGAAACTCCCTTTTATCCCTACACAACCCACACCCAAGGTCTGGGCTGCTGAGTTTCATTTTTCAAATTCGTAGTGATTTCAAAAATACAGTAACTTGGTTTTCCACAATTCAAGGAAGAGACAGCCAAAATACACCCACAACTCAAGAATCTCCATTTGTGTTATTTCACAGACATCATAAGATCACTACAAAAAAGCTATTGCTTGTTGCACACAGAGCGTGATGTGGTTAGTGATGACTTTGTTTTCACAAAAGCCAAGTGAAGCTATTATTTTTGAAATAGTTTTCCTCTTTAGAAAAACATCATTTTGTTGTAGGACCAAAGGATGAAAATATGCACCACAGCCTGCAATGAATCACACCTCAACGATGCATGCAAGTCAAATATTAAAACAGTTAAAGCTTCTATATTAAACTCATATTCAGTAAAAATTAACATTTACCAGCATCCCCCCACCCTTTCCTTGCTGCTGACCTGTAAGCTTACATGAAAGGAACTTCAAAAACTGCCTGCTTTTGTCAGGACGTTTTTCCTCCACGCCTAACACACAAGGCACACCTGAAAGCTGTTTGACAAGTTATTCTATCTCTCCAAGCATATCCCCAGAACATTTTGAAGAGCAAAGGCCCAGCTGTTTGAATCAGACAATCCCATGTGGCAGAACTCAGTATTTGTATCTAAAACTTTTTGAAAACATTCATAAACTTAAGCTGAATTTTATTTAAGATACTTGGAGGGGAAGGGGAAGAGCTTAAGAGAAAAAAAAAAAAAAAAAACAAAACAAAAACCACCTGCTTAACTCCTAAGTTTGATTCTTTGAAGAAGCCTGGCGTAACTCTAAAGCTAGCACGATAACCAATTCTAAAGCAAGCTCACCAGGTAACTCTAATCAGAGCCCAGACTAACACAGATTAATTTATAAAAAAAGCAGAAGAAAGTATCCTCAATCAAGCTTCACTACAGCTTATAAATTCCCTGGATGCCCTGGTTCAAATAGAGTTTTAAAGCAGCGTAAAGGCAGGCTTGGGACCTCCCTGCAGCATCCTCCCTTCCCAAAACTCTGCACTTGTTAAACAAGATCTCATTAATTTGTGTGCGTGCGTGTGTGTGTGTGTGTGTATGTCCCATGATTATGAAGTACACTTCAGCATGCTTCCTCTTCATTTTAAGCTAAAACAGAATTGTGGGAATTGTAAATAAACATAAGGGAGTTTCACATAAACATTACCTACAAGCTGATAATGTCTCATAAAGCCTTGAGTCTTTCAGACACGGAGTTACGGGTTGTCACCACTTCTCTAATCCCCTTGTTAAAGCTGAAAACTTCAATATTGCGGTTGGAACAGTACAGCTGGCCGATGCCCTGAGTCATCAGCTCTTTTTCAGGATAAAAGCATCAAGCATTTATATAGACAGATAGATAGATAGACACAGACATAAACTGATATACATATGTATGCGAACACATACTATCAAAAAGAAAAGGCAAAAAGAAACTCGTGAAACTTGACCACATTAAAAAAAAAAAGAATTCCCTCTGAAATCTAAGAGCAGACTGAGGTTTTGCAAGATCCCTCCCACAAAGTGTCTGCAGTCACCACCACTCGTGAGGGTGGCACTCCGGAGTCCGCTCCTCACTGCAGCAGGACCGCAGCCAGGAAGGCCCACAGGTCACCCACCATCAACCTCCAGGCATCAAAGAAATCCCACGTCATGGCCAGCGGGGTCTGCGTCCAGGGGTGAGTGGGCTCTCCAGCAGCGCCTGGGACAGTTTCTGCAGTCACCGTCACAAGCCCCGATACTGATTTCCGAATCAAGAAATCGGAGGAGCTGCCGCTGATGTGGTTCCCCCCCACCGCACCCTCCCAGGAAGATCCGCACTGAACCCCCCGCCTAACTGCGTCTCACGTTTTAGTGCTACGGAGGCCTTCCAGGAGCCAGCAGCAACGGCGGTGTCAGAGCATTGGTTTTGTTTACGTAGAGGCACCTGTACCCAGCTGTGTACAAGCACCCCACGTGCACATACACCACAGGAAAAGTTATTAGTCGAAGAGGTGTAAAATGGGTTTCACGTAAGTGAGAACAAGGCCGATGTCTGTTGTGCTGCTGACACCCGGAGCTAATTTGTGGATTTCCACCTCTGCAGTTCCTCACCAGAAGGACCCTTAGGAAGTGACGTGCATTTCTTTAGCAAGGTTGGCAGAGTGCTCGCGCATTAAGCTCCTTGGCAGCTCTTCTCTCCCACACCCGGTCTTCTTCCATCTTCTGACTAGTCAGTAGGTGAGGGGAAACTAATGGGGTGCTCAAAGAAAACAACACAGCTTCTGTGAAGCTGGACGATCTTATTTCACTCTTCATAACGTAAGATTCACCAGCCAACAAGTTTCTGTGTTACAAGTACGAATATGAGAATCGCTGATCAACAATAAAAACCAGATTAGCGTTTCATTACAGATACCACATAAATGTATTTGATTCAACACTAACTGAACAGTAAAGGAAGCTGTCAGAGAAATGGATGAAATAACTCTTCTAAAAGGAAAACAAATTATGAGATGCAAACTAGCTGGGAAGAGAGGAACAACGCTCACAAAGGAGTCCACCAGTTGCTTGGAGCTCTCAAAACATAAATGCCACCAAATAAAACTCAGTGGCCAGATCAGACATGACAAGTTTGAAGATAACTTTCACTTGCAGCGTAAACACACTGCTGCTGTTCCCGCACTGTCACGAGCTCTTCCAAGAAAATCTGCTCAGTCTTAAAAAAAAAAAAAAAAAAAAAAAAAAGAAAAAAAAAGCCAGTAACTGATCATTACAACAAAACAAGAAGCAAAAACCTGAACTCAAAAAAACCTCGGCACTCGTGAAGCAGCCTAGAAATACCCTAAGTAGTTTTCACAGCACCCTACACTGGGCTTTTCTGTTTAGTCAAACTTCAGCTCCGTTAACAGATTCTACACAAAAGCTTCAGCCCTTACTCAAAATTGAGCTCTACTGCTTCAGAGTATTGAGAACAATACTAATTCAACTTCCTATGAACATTTAATGTTGAAAATTAGTCCAGAAAGCACCCAAACATTTTCACAGATCACTTCTCAAAATATATAAGCAAAGTTTAGAAAATTAAAACAATGTTCTCTTCATTACACAATTCTATTTAAATTCACCAGTTTAAGATGGGATCAGATTATAAAACTACATGCAGCTGTCCCAATCTTTCTAAGGAACAAACAATCAATCAGAGGAAAAGGACCACAAGAGCAGAAGAGAAACTAAGAGGGCAAATATTTAAAACAGGATGGCAGTAGGCCATTGCTCAAAAATATTTTGTTTAAAATTAAGGAACACACTGAGAAAGTGCTCTGCAAGTTTTCTCCACAAAAATAATCTGTAGTTTTATAAAAATGAGGGGCAGAGGATTAGATTAGTCTTAATTCATTAGATTGCAAACCCAATGTGTTCCATCTGAAAATGTATCGGATGAGAATACATCCAATTTACATTTCATTTCCTGCATCTGAATTATTAAGGTTATACAAGTCTGCCCACTTTGAAATAAACCAAGAGGTTTTAAGAACATAGCAGACATAGCCTAATTCTCTCAAAGAAATCCATCCTAAATAATATCTGTTTTTACAGGAAAGGCTTTTACTAACATAATTCTGCAACTGATTCCTAAAAGGATAAAAGCTTTGCTTACAGAAGGTATTAATTTAAGATAATTAAATTATTAAAATCTCCATGTCAAAGACTAAGACAGCTTAATGCTTTCTGGAGAACACTACTGAAGTTCTCCATTTCCTGAACTTCAGGTTAGGGGGAAATCGGAATGAATCTGACTTACACAGATCAAAAGCAGCAGAACAGCCCTAGATTTTCTTGTGCACATGGCCACACAATATTCCTGTTGTTCAGGAAAGCACCAACTCCCAGCACGACCTCAGGACACAACGTGCGTGTCCAAAAGCATTGTGTTCACGCCGCCAGGACAGGGCAGGAGGACTGCAATGTATTACCTTTCAAGCCTTCCATACGGCATGCAGGTCGGGGGCAGGGAGGTAATTTGCCCAAATACGCTCTACACGAGTTAGTGATAAATTTTTTTGCCCCAGATCTTACCAAATACATAGTCACTATCCTATGTTATTGTTCTGTTTCTTCGAGTTCTTATTTTAATGGCATAGCTTTAGACCTTGCTAGAGGCAAGCAGTGTTATTTGAGAAAAGCAGAATTCCTTCTTAATTCGCACACGCAGACACCAAGTCTACAGATACAAATCGGAAAAACCGACACATTTGCTGTGGCCATCGCCTATGCAGTTACTGTACCTGGGCCACCCAAACAAGGCCCCGAAATGGGGAGGCATCCTTGTTTGGGAAATGTGTTAAACGACATGCTTACCATTAAGCACACGTTCCACGGACTTTCTTCATTCAACAACAAACTAACGATGCTCAAATTGAGCTAACGAATATATTCTGTACCTACAATTTTACTGACTTTCCACAGGCAAAAAAAAGCAAAATTTGTTTTAAAAAACCCTGTTACATGACCCACTTTTCATTGGATAAACTATTTAAACACAGCGACTGGGAACAACACATCCCAGTAAGTTAAGATTCCTCCTCAAGTTGTATTTCTAAAATACAGAAGACAAACTTACTCTTACAAATAATCTTTATCCACAACCGTTCATTCAAAACGTGGTTCCGCTACTTTTAGCGCTTAGCAATTTCAGGAGCTAAAAAAAACTCTCCCATGCTTTAAGATCATTTTTATTCACTTTGCAGAAATGTCTTATCTTTTCCAACAGTGGCTTCTTTTTCTGTTTTAATGAACAGCAGTGTTGTTTCTAGGAAGGCCGTACGCACACTCCCTAATTTCATCTCTTCAACTGATACTATTCCTAGAATTAGGAAAACTGCATGCAGTTTTGGCAAGGGCCTAACACCAACTCAAACTGCACTGGACAGCTTGACAAGAAGTTGTTGGGCTTTTTTGGGGTTTGGTTTTTCGGTTGGTTGGGGGGGGTGGTTTTAAACTAAATTTCTATTACAGTATAGCAAGACAATACTAAAAATTAACTTCTCTCCACTTAAAAACACATAGAAGTTCAAAATTTCAAGTTTTCACGTTGCAGAAGAATGAAAAAAGCTCTTTTTCAAAGGTGCTCTCACGGCAAGCGTGTAAGATACTACAACTGACCTCCTAAACTGCAGAAAACAGGTAAATATTAGACATAAAAAAAATCTTGTTTGTGTGGCTTCTGACAATACCACCTGCTAACAGTTCACTCTGCTCTCCGGACAAAGGTTAGGAGCCCTGAAGTGCCAATAGGGAGGAATGTATTTCCTGGCTGTGCTCTTGCTGCAAGCTGGACGTTAAGAACTGTTAGGAAACAAACAGGAAAGAAAACAGCCACGTCAAATACCAGCGCTGAACAGCAGGCGCAGCTCTGGTTCCCTCATTCAAAAAGGACTTGGAATAAGTGGAAGTTTCAGAGTAGTGCAGAAAAACTCATGAAACGTGTGAAACAGCTTCCCAGGGAGGAACAGCCCCGGTAACAAGGACCCTTCAGCCTGCAGAGAACTATTAGGATGTATCAGGAAATAAAAAATATATATATATACACCACAGGTTCCCGCTGCGTGTGGTACAGGAAGCCACTGACAGCACACTGGCAGAGGGTATGGCAGAGGAGGATACAGCATCTACACAATCCTAAGTGGCATGGAGAGAAAAGATAGGGTTCATTATCTCTTCCAATACACAAACTAGGGGCTGCCAAACTAAGCTGGTAGGGAGTAGGGTCCAAAACAGACAGAGAGCGGTCTGCATGCAGCGTGTACTGACTGACCGCAGGCTGCTGTGGATACAAGGAGTTTACACAGGATCAAAGAGAGATTGGAAAAGTACTTGGATTAAAGATCCATGAAGGATTATAAAACAGACAAACTACATCAAGCTCAGGAAATCCCCCAAGCTGGAAAAAAAAAAAAAAAAAAAAACAAAAACCAGAGGCTGCGTATACGTTTGCAGGGAAGTATTACACATGCCTGCCCTGCTCTTCCTCTGCTGGGTGGTGACTGCTTGCAGGCACAGGTCTTTGGTTTGAGGGAGCAAAACTATTCTTACGAACACAACTGAAAGGACAGTGTCACTCATGACTAATGAAGCAGCTCCCCACCTTTCAAATCACCTTTCCTGGTATCTCCTTTTGACAGAAAGTTTCTCCTTTCTACAGAAAGTTTCACCCATACTAATCCATGCCATTGCTCTTCCCAACTACTTTAGCCATTGGCATTTGAAAGCATTCAGCACTACCTTTTTCTTTCACCTCTATTGCCATAAATGATTGTCAAAGGCAGAAAGTTACGACATGGCCACATACCCAAATAGTTACACCCTCCTCAGCCATACCTTTTGCCCATGCATGCCTGCAAAAAAAAAAAAAAAAAAAAAAAAATCTTCGCTATCAGCCACTATCTGCTACCACACACAGCAGTGGCACGCATCGATTTTTTATGTTTTCCAATTATCACATTATTGAGTCTGCATTAACATTAGGATACCCAAATACCCTGGCTTATGCAGGGGAGGAAGAAGAAAGGTTCAGATTGCATTGCATGTGTGAAGCAAGGTCTTCTCAAATTGCAGCACACGCAAAAGAGCCAAGGATAGGGCCTTCAGCTTCCAGGAGCAGCTCAGGAGCTCACAAGGACAGAGTTAAACTGTGTCTACACACAGACAAGTTTTAATCAACAACCTGCAACTCTTGTTTAGTGTTTACCTTGTGGAACATGTCAACATTAATATTTCAATCACTTATACCCTCAACAGTGAATCAAGCCTCACTGCTGCCACCACTTCCAGACTCACCCACAACCACTACAGTGTCTGTTCAACTTGATCTACCAACACAGAAATAAAGTAACCTTCTCCCGTCAAAGCTATGGTTTTGCACTCCAGCTTCCGCAGGCTACTCTCAAGCAGCTGAAAGCACCGCAGCAGTGACGAGCAGGTGCCATCCAGACCTCCCTGTTCAGAGTTGGACTCCAAATGCTCTGACGCGCTGGTTACAAATCCTAAAGGTGAATCTCTCTCCCAAGCCACACTCCTGCCTCCTTCCCCAACGCTAGAATATTGCCAGAAACCGGGAGATGCCACCTAAAAAGCCCCTGCAAAACCAGGAAGGAACCGGTAGTAATGCCAAGGCAGCTCCATCACCCCAGCTGCTTCTGGAGCAAAGTTTCACAAAGAATAAAGGATGCAGGTCCACATGACATTAACTGCCTAGGGATGCCACACAGGGTGATCCTGTGCTCCAGTACGCATTCCTGCACCCCTGTTTGCACCAAATCTATCAGTCACATGGCTGCAGGAAAACTAACTTAAGGAAAGGAAAAAGAAAAAAAGAGGGAAAGAAAATAATCACATTCCACATCTAAAAGGGAGAAGTAAACATTGGGACATGCTCCTAACTCGGAGATACATGTTGGCCCGCATTCCTCTTACCAAGATTAATATCCTGGCCAGCGTTCTGACATTTACCTCATTCTTTTCAAGTCATTTAAACCATTACAACCACTGTATTTATAGCTCGCTACCTTCCATCGTTCCCCGCCATGTGCATACCCTTCCAAGTGCCTCTACCAGCTTCCTCTCTTGCAACCGCTCTCAGGCAGCCTTTTATCTCTCTGCAAGGCTGACTCTTATCTTCACTCTGCCAATGGTAGCAGCCTTGATCTCTATCTTACTCTCCACCCCAGCACATTAAGTTTCATCCATCTCTTTAGTTTCACCTTTTAAATGTAAGCTCCTGAGGACAGGGACCAACACATTTACATTTGTGGCATGGTACAGGGGACCTCCATCCTGCCTCCCTGTTCAGGTTCTACAACGAGTAGAGACCACATCTGGAGCTACAAGCTCTCATTAACAGACTGACTGTTGTCATACCGCCTGAATGACCTCAAGATCCAAATCTGTTCATTTTTTCAACTCATTTCTAACTGATTTCCTGTTCACCACAATCTGCAATTTACAAACATCTTGTTCTAAAAACAAACAAACAAAAAACCCACCCACCCCACCCCCAAAAAACACCAGAGTTAAATACAGATGGCAAATACCTCCCAAAGTATCTCACATAACAAGAAGGAAATATTCTGGAAGTTTGAACCCAGCAGTGGATGTTACTACTGAAAATCCAAACACCTTACAAATTTTTCTAACGGCCTAACTTAAAACACACAAAAATTCCATACAGCAAACAGCACCTTTTGGGCCGCTTAACCCGTACTGATTTAAACTTACGATTAACTTCATTGTTTTAAACCTACAGAACTTAAAGCATGTCCCTTCATCTGTACTGATGGAAGTTTAACCTGCATCCAACTTGTGCTGAAGAATGTCCTCGGCCAACCCACCTGCAAACAGGCTCTGGTTACTTAGATCAGGAGACCAAAGGTGCCCAGACTCAAGGAGAAGCCTTTCCGTACCATTTGCTGGTTTGTCTTGGCCATGTTAGCTCAATTGTCAATAAGCTGCCACAAACGTCACAGAAATGGCAATGCCTGTCAATAGCTTAAACAGCGTTTTCATACAAATAAGGTATCACATGGCTCACATTAACAGCTTTTCTTGGTCCAGTATGCAACAGGTTCTCGTTTATCTAATAACGTGTCTGCTTCATTGTCACTAAGATCTCTCCAAACTCCTGGTACCATAAGAGACCGGCGTGAAAAGAAGCACTAGCTCCCAAAAAATAATTCAGGCTCAGGCTATACAGCATCAAAAAAAGGTTATACTGCAAGTTCAGCTGTTCAGCAAGAGCCATAAACAACAAAGCAAGCTGGCTTGGCATGAGTATGGGAACAGAATCACACCATTCCCTGTGGCAGGAGGGTATCATTCATTAGTGCCTCAATAAATTTAGTAGCAAATTTTACCAGGCTTCTTGTGCACCTTTTGGTATTATTTCCCATGATTTTCAGAAAAAGAAAAAAAACATTTTGATATCCTCTGTCATTCCACAAAATCCTGTTCTACTAAAAGGGAAACCTTTCTCCAAGTAGGTAGCATATTTATGAGCCTTTCAGGCCCTAGCAAAAAGGAAACACTATTCTTACTTATTTTATGCCCTAAATAATAATTCAATTTGATATTTATATAAGTTCGTAATATATATATGCTATACAGTGAACACAAGCACTATTCACTTTTTGGTAGTAATTTAAAAGTTTCCAATTTTCTTGAGTCATATTAAATTGTTATCATCACCTTGGAATTATAGCCAAATCTTAACTATATTAATTTCAATATAAGCCATCTCTTTCAAAACCCCTTTCTTGTCCGAAAATTGAAAAAGATTAGACCTTACACTTAACTCACAAATCACCGGCACACAACTCACATGTATATACACACACACAAGCAGTCTGCGTTGTTAGCATCCAACCGTACAGCTAAATCAACAGAAAAATAATGTCTGGAAATAAGCAAGCTTTGCCCCTTAAGATACAGTTCACGACTTAACCACAGCAGCAAATTCTTGCTAACAGTCTACTACACTGCTGCTCTTGGGGTAATGCTACACCCAAGCAAAATCTCCACAAATCCAAACACTTAGATGCTCAAGATCATTTAGATAAGATACTCGGCAACACCTCTGAAATGCCTTTGATGAGTCAGGCTAATTTACCTTTGTCTTCCCACTGCCCTCAAGTATGTCACAAATCTCTACTGATCAAGGTTCTCAACTAAATCGGAACCGTCCCTAAGCAGTCTGACCTTTACAGAGATGCAGGGCTTGATCAAAACTAGAACATACTTTTCCCCTTTTCCTCTAGTCATTGCTTTAACCTGTAAGACAACAGTGCAACTTGATCGCCGGATTGTTGTTAACATGCAAAAGCTAAAGGCAGAAAAAAAGTCAAATAGCAAATTTGCTGGGTGGGCCACAGGACAGCTCTCCAGCCAAGTCATCACATACCATTTAAGGATGAGTCGTAAGATAATGCTACATTTTTAGGACAAAACAGCAGTAATAATACATCCCCAGGCTCCAGAAAGCTTGACTCTCTCTCACCTGCCTCTCAGTTTTATCACTCCATTTTCCTTTGAGTTAAGAATGCCACATCTGATCAGAATAGTACTTAAAATAAAATTGTAGTTTGTTTCCTGCTTCTGATCAGAAAAACAAACTTGTTAGTGCAATCAACATACTGGACACCATTCAGCGTGTTTTTGGGAGCACCACAGACCCACAAACAGAGCACACAAACACACACCAAGGTACAACACAGTACTATAAGCTCTTTTTAGTACCATCCAAAACCTCAAGGTATAAACCCTCCCCCCAGCAATCAATATGAAGAAAACTTATTAAAGATCCTTTCACTAAAAAAGAGCATATGCAGAGAAAAAAACAAACCCCAACTCTACCTACTGCTAACATGCCGCTGGACGTACAAAAAACCCCAGAGAAATACCTAGTGACAAACAACCCCAGTAATCCCAGGCTGGAACACAGCCGCTGGAAAGACTGCATAAGTGCAGCACACCTTCTGCTACTCCAACCTGCCACCCCAAGCGACAGCGGGAACAAGGGGCCCGCAGAGATCAAGGGAGGAGGGGAAAATGTGAAGTTTTCGGGGGAAAACTTAAAGGGTAATAATGCATTTAAGATTTCACCAAAAGACTTAAAAAAAAAAAAAAAAAAAAAACAAACAAACACAAAAAACCAAACAAACCCCCAAAAAGCAGTCTGAATCAGTACCGGATTACTCCCAGAACTCCCCGCGTCCTGCAGCAGTGCTTTAACCTACAAGACAGCTACAAGCAGAAAGCTTTAGACTTTCAAAAAGACACATGTCACCATCAGCTGTAGCTACGGATTCAGAGTCTGGAAAGCTGATTTCCAACAGTATTACAACACTGACTACAAGTAAGCACTCTCTCTCAATGGCAGGGGAACATTCTTGTCTCAGATTTTCTCACCCAAGCACAAGTAAAACCCAACTGATTCTTGGTCAAATACGTCATAATTAGCTCACTCCCACGCTGCATGGCAAAAATCTGTTCTTCCTTCAGCAGCTCATATACTACTTGAGAAAGTTACCCTGAATATTTTTAAGCATAGCTGTAAGTCACTCAAGACTGTTAAAGTGGCATCTGTTACAGCAAAATTAAAAAGGGTTTGGTTTGGGTTTTTTGTCTGGTTGGGTTTTTTTAAGAATTATTATCCCAGCGTTACTTCAAAGATGTAGGATACATAGCAGCGTTCGGATGTGCTTCAGTAGGGTTCTTCAAGTTATTTTTAAATGGGCCTGTGCCTTAAGTATTCTGCCAATACAAAAGAGCCTCAGTTTGAAGTAAACTTTTAAAAACCACTAGTCTGAAACCCAAAAGGGGCTGTTATTTGCCTGGTATCCCGTAAACTGTAATTTACTATATTAGTAATCACTAAAACTTCCAGCTTCTGAATTTCTCAAAGTGTATATTGTTCATTGTATCTTCAAGATTTTGCATTTGAAATATGCACGTTACCATAAAGGATCTGGACAATTTGGAACACAAGTTTTGCTGTACAGCTATACTTGTTTTCCTTACTCTCAGCTTCCCAAAGTGTACACAACACTCTTGGCCAGTCTAGCACAGGAGGAGATTAAAAAGGTGAGGAACGTTTAAATTATAATCCTGCACTTTAGAGAACTTCTGAAATAATACCGTAGCATAGTGTTAGAATATCAGGTAGAGATAAGATTAAACAGCGGGTGTAGAATAGGTGGTTTGATACTAAGCTGAACATTACATTTACTCTGAACAGTCTGTTTTGTTGTTGGGAGTCCAGGGTATCTTTGCAGGTTTAATATTTCTAATTAAGACTGAAGCAACTTGTATTATACAGGACCCATTAAGCAGTTTATTACCGCCCCATTCTCATTATCCTCCTCAGTTTCTACAAGGTCCAATAACAAGGTATACATTAGCTAAGCCCTGTTTGAAGTAGCTTTAGTGTTCTGTACTCCTAGCACAAAATTTCATGACTCAGATCCATGTAATCAAAACGGCAAACCGCTTGCTTCAATATTGTGTAACCATTTTGTGACGAAACTGTTTTGCTAATGACCTCCTTAAACTTCAAGCATTAAAAACCAGAATCTTATATTCTTTTTATCATCATCATTATCAACATAAAACCTGAGCTCAGATTTGCCTAAACCTAAAATAAAAGTTTAATAACAAGTCAGGCCTATTTACCATTTGACGTTAGTGCCCTCCCCCTCCTCCATCCCTGTCACAAATGGAGAAGGAAAAAAAAAAAAAAAAAAAAAAAAAAAAAGCGTGATTCACATCAGTGAACCTGAACCAGAAGTAGTTTGGGAGTTACAATGAGGGGGCAGTGATGCATTGGAAATCACTCAGCAGTTAGGCGACGGCAGTTGAGTCACAGAACACAATATTCCATTTAAGCAAACAAAAACAGAACAAAAGAGCAAACAATCCAAAGTTGGGTAGTGTTTTCCTTCCAGTAAACTGCAGTTTAGAGAGAAGAGAGTAAGTTCTCTACCTGATAGAATTTAATACATATGGGATAGCTCCTTTCTAGGAAGTAAAGGGTAAAAGCATCTGCTAAATATTTTCCTTAAGAATGGATTTAACCACAGAGCATTTTTCAGGCAAAGAGACCAAAAGAGTGTGATGTGGAAGGAAAGAAAAGACAGCACTCAGTTCTGCTGGAAGTCTCCAGAAGTATTAAAAATATCAATTACACATAGGCACACTACACCTCTTCAGGATACAAGAGGTTTAAGAGCGAGGCTTCATTTTCACTATTCAAAATGGAACATGAAAGTGTTTTTCTGGATTACAGAAGAACTTTTTAAACATTAAAATAAAAGCTTTATCGCTGTAGAAACTGACAAGCTGCTTAAAGAATACAGACTTCTAAAATTATGCTTGCTATAGCTCAGAGACAAGATTCAGTATGTGAATGAAAACTAGTACCTTCACAATGAGGAATTCTAAGTCATTACTAAGAAACAGATATACACCACCCATTTACAACACCGTATTCAAGTTTGGCAAGCTACTTTTAGCCTGGACTGTTCCAAAATCTGTTCACCCCTCCATGAGCCACCTACAAGTGAACAATGTCCACACCCCACCTGCCCTCCTACTATAGCCCAGAAGTATTTTAGGCTGTCTTTATAGAAAACTGTTAGGCCTTGTTTTGGAGAGGTGTTTTCTTTCTAGTCCTAAAAAGAAAGACAAAATTATAAACCACCAACCTAAGCTCCTACTATTCTCATGCTTAATTTCCTGCCAAAGCCCATGGTTTTGTGCACAGAGTTTCTTTCACTTCATTTTAACACACGTTTCATTTCCAGAAAACTTCAATTCACAACAAAAACCAGCAGCTGTGAGTCTCCTGCCCCTCGGCAATTTGTAATAGACAAGGGAAAAACCCCAAGCACAGGGTTGTAGATTATTTTGCTGCAGCAATAGTAAGCAAAGCATTTAACAGAAATAAAATTTCTAAACACATTATCTCTTGAAAAATATTTTTAAATTTATTATTTACAGTATAGCTGAAAGGAAATAATCTCTGTTCTTTTTTTTTCCTCTCCATTTTGTAAGAAGTTTTACTTTCTAACACAGATTTTAATCATATGAGGGAAGTAAGATCAAGTAGGAATTCTGCTGTCTTTGGGGGTGCTTTTTTAAAAAAAAAAAAAAAAAAAAAACCAACCAACGAACACCACAAATCGGCTACAGCAATCAGTGGGCCTTTGACTTAGCAGACCAATCTCTGAAGTGCTGAAAGACTAACTCTGGAAGAAAGCAGTTCTTGGACTGGCAACTTTCAACGTCTTCTAAATTTGATTCCAACCAACAAAACAAAGCAGAGGAAAAAAACCACTGAGGCAAACCACACATTTCTGAGCAGCCCCAAGCAGTGCTGCCAGACTTCGAATGGCATGCAAGCTGAGTCAGGCTTATACCTTCCACTATTAAAGGCTACAAAATTTTAAGCTCCTGCAGTATTTTCTGCCTTTAGACACTTAGTTTTAAAGTGAAACTACAACACCCCCCCCATCATTTCAGTGTTTAAGATTGTAATGAAAAATACAAAAGCCAGCAGTAGCCTGCCCCTTTACTGCTTTCTCTGTTGACAGAGAAGTAGACAAGTATCAATGTCCAACAGCGATTAAATATTTCCTCTTAGTACTCATCAATTATTGACTACACATACATTTGCAAAGAGAGGAAAACATTTCCAACACACACAGTTTTCCATCCAGGTGGGTGAATTACTGTAAGGAGTTCAGTGGGTCACTAACACCAAAATAAGGATTATACTGCCAAAGTCACAGTGCAATGCAGCGCTTGCACAAACACTGCTGTTCAGTCAGTGGACATGCATAATACCACTAACAGCCAATTACTGTTTTTCGCTTCCACCATGAGAGCAAAGAGCTTAACATACAAATAGGAGCATTCCTCCTCTTTCCCACATTCTTCCTCCTCACCCCCGACACCCTCGTTTTTTTATGCACCCCTCAAACTGCATTACCTTAAGTTGGAACAGACCAGTGATGACTTGAAAACTAGCAGCCTTCTCTCCAAAGTTTCAGACCTGGAAGACATCCCTCAGAGCCTGCTCTTCCTCTATTACAGGCATTCCTCACCTGCTACACAAAAGGCAGATCCCTCTGTATTGGCTGGGGAAGGGTTATGGCTCAGCAAAGCTCTTGGACGCTACTAAGTGGTGAACTTGGAGGGCATGGGCTGCAGCAACCCCCACCACCACCCTGGTCAGCCACCAGGAGACAGCTTCTCCAGAGGACACAAGGATACGTTGGAAACCATAGCTCAAAAGGAGCACACCAAACCTTCAAGGGAAAAAACTGAGTTCTGTTTACGTACAATTCAACTAAATACGTGCGGGCAGATTTGCACATAAACCCTAACACATGCATTTCACCTACATTTATTGAAAGAAACAGATCTAAGCCCCAAACTTTGCTGTCTAAACCCCATTTGGCAGTTTTCAGCTTTCCCTATCCATGACACAAACTACAAAACATATAGTTCATAAAAAAAGAGTGAAGAGTCATCTAGTTCTAAGGAGGGAAGAAGAAGAAAACAGAAGTAAAGGAAAGAAAGAGCTACCATAACCTCAGGATAAGAATTCACAATACAAAATACGATTAACGTTAGTGCTAGCAAAATTCTTTTATAAAAAAATGAGGCAGATGACTGTGTGATAACACCTGTAACTGCCTAGAAGAGTCACATAAATCCTTTAGGCCAAGGACCACGTCCCCTTTCGTCGTTGTTCAGCGGTCAGGATGCTGCGCTACAACGAGACTGGTTATACCAGAATAATACAGAAGATTATAAAAAACATCTACCCTGCTCTGAAAACCGCATTTTAGTATTAAGTAGAGAACTTAATTCCTACAGTTAAGCAAGCATGAAAGGAAAGTGCTTTTAAAGTTACAAACCTTTTCTTGCAGCGTTACACTTCAGACCATCGGATCTGCTGAAATCTATGCTTACGTAAGCTCCACTGTCCAAACCTGAAGTACCATTCTGGAGATGGCAAGTTGGCGCTGTAGTACTTGCCTCACAGCTTATAGGATCATCGCGTAAATTCAGAGCGATGTAGTTTAAGCCATTCTGAAATCCAGTTGAGGTATCCCTGGACATTTTGCCTTCCTGACCATCAGAAATGTTTTCATCTGGTTTTAACCAAACATTATCAAATGAGGCAGAGCTGTGTCTTTTGCTACTATCAGTAAAGAAAGAGGAGGAGGTTGTCACAGTCCCAGCTGAAGAGAACGTTTCAGAACTGTGTCTCCTCCTGCCTTGAGGATCGGCTCGAATCACTTTCGGTCCCATAGGAGGTTCAGAGCTAGGAACAGAGAAGCTACTGCTACCAGCATATCGATCAACAATGCACAGCCTATTAACTATGGAAGAAGGGCTATCAATCTTTACACCGTCATCGGATTCGGCGGCAAATGGCCGAGGTGGTGTTGCTGCCATGTTGAATGTCATCTCCGTGTAGTCATCAGTCCTGTTACTTGCAGTGCTAACACAAGCAGTACCAAATGAAAGCCTAGCATAGTCAGGATTTGGTTGGTTTCTAGGAATACTGGAACTTGCATAAATTGAAATATCTGTCAGAGAGTTAGACAGTTCCTTCGCTACTTTCGGTGACTGTACATCCAAGTCAACACTCATATAATCAGAAAGCGGGGACTGTCTGTGGTCACTACTTGAGCCTAGAGATGATGGCGATCCTTCTGCAGATAAGGAATACGGTGTGTTACTCGCCTTTTCATTAAAATCAATATTTATGTATTCACCGGGACTCGCTGGCTCAGGTGGAACTGTACGATCATACATTCTGGGGATAGTGTTACTCCCTCTTGTACCTAGGGGGAGTCTTGTGGGCCTAGTAGCCCTGTTCTGCACAAGTCCTTCATCTGAACCTTTCACTGCTGGCAATTTAGAGATGCCATTAGCCAAAGCCTCGCTGTTGACCCCTTTTACATTTTCTGGTCCACCATACAAGAGTTTTCCAGGTGAAGACATTGGAACGTATTCACTGTGGTCACCATTTTGTCCTGATAACGCCTTGAAGCTTCGGGGCAAAGAAAAATACGAACTAAAACCTTTGGAAACGGAAGCAGTATGAATGTAATTTGAATCACTGGGGTGCTTCGGAGCTGAATTCCCAGGTGACATATCCATATACTCATTGTTTATGATCTTCTCATTACTTCCTTTAGAAATAAATCCGGTTAAAGGACTTCGTACAGGTGAAGAGCTAGCCTTTGGAAACATCATCATATATCCTCTGGAGTCAACCTGAGATGGTGACCATGAATTGTTAATCTGTTTCGGAACAGACATACTTTTAGGAGTCATTGGCAAGTAATCGCTGTTGCTGGATAGAGAAGATGCAACTCCTGGCATCATTGGCATGTACCCATCATCCCTGGCTTTACTCCTACTTTGGTTACATATGGAATCAAGGTTAGTGTCGTTGTACTCCGAGTCATGGTTATCTTTCAATTTCGGTGTTTCAGAGTAAAGTAATCGTCCATGATTTCCAGCAGAATCTTCATCTAAAGAAGCTGTAGTTTGTGTCGTCTTCTGCTGCACTGCTACAGAAGTCGGTTTTGTTAGAGAGTAAGTTCTTTTCCTGAAACACTTTTCAGCCTCCATATAATCATCTCTTGAGCCATCATCTGCCTGTTGCTTACTCATGGACATGTACTCACTCAGACAGTTCTCTTCTCTGATAGGCGGTGTGTTTCCCAGGGAATCAGGTGTATTACTCCTGACCCGAAAGTACCTGAAATCTCCAGGGCTGGAGCCATATTCATCAGAAGAGATAAATCCCCCATCGCTTGGGGAACCACAAACAGATGAGCTGGAAGGCCTGGTCAACATGTCCGAAGCAGAGCCATGGCCACTACTGGAAGAAACACTGATGGGACTTGTAGTGGAAGGAAAATGAGAAACGGGCAGTGAAGCAGACCTGGTGTGATAAGATGAGCTGAAAGCGGCTCTCACATACCTTCCACTCCCTTCTTGCCGGCCCAAATTCATCCTTGCCGTATTCAGGTGGATCAGGCTCCCAGTCACTGACCTAAAAGGTCTAGTCATGGTTCCTTCTCCTTCGCTGGACGTTCTGAAGCGATAGGAGTTGCTGCTTTTGGTGGTAGGAGGAGTCCCTCCGGCAACGCTCTCAGTTCTAGATCTTCTCTGCAAGCCGGTCTGGCTGGGGGGCAGGTTGCCCAAGTGCCTCCTAGTGGTGATGAAGGAGATAGGATTGGTACCGCTACCACCACCAGAAGACTGGCTCTTGCTTCGGGGCCTAAACTCTGCAAAGGCCTTCAGAGCTTTCATGGTCTCCAGAAAAGTCTCGTGCATATTCTGGGCAACCACCGAATCATCCACTTGCATCCAGAGTTCTCCAGGTCCAATAGAGGCAGACCTGCCCACTTCGATGAAGAAGAAGTTCTCCGAGTGTCCGCAGCGGCGAATATTCATTAGCTGCAAGTGGACGGAGGGCACCTCCGAGTTCAGCTTGACGAGGTGGATGGCCTTGCTGGAGAGGCACAACCTGTACACTCCGGTAAGGTTTTTTGTTTGTCCCAATCCTTTGGGCTTAACATTGACCTGCCACACCTCCTTGAAGACGGTGCCGGGCCTGAGGGTGGCCCCATAGTGCTCGTCATCCTCATCCACCTGCTGATCAGCATGGTCCTCCTGCTCCAGGAAGCCCCTCTTGCTCTGGCTCATGAGCTCGCTGATCGCCTGGTACCAGGCCTCCTGCTCGGCCTCGTTCTCAGCCAGCATGGCGAAGTACTCGTCCTTGGTGTACAAGGCGATGATGTGCTTGTGCTTGGCGTCCGCCCGCCGGCTGACGGTGAAGCACTGGTAGAGGGGGATGACCCGCTTGGGCGGGGGGCAGCAGAGGGAGGCCGCCCCGCCGGCCCCCGCCGCCCGCAAGCTGCTCTTGAACTTCTTCTCGCTGTCGTAGTACTCCAGCCGGGCGGGGGCCAGGTGGCTCTCGGCCCGCAGCACGAAGTAGCGCTTGTGCCCGTGCTTCTGCTTCCGCAGGTAGCCGCACTTCCTCACGTCCTCGCCGGCGGCGGGCGGGGGGACGCCGCGGCCCGCCGGGGGG
>JAVKLA010000039.1:4542179-4594582 GCA_034782735.1 Sagittarius serpentarius | reverse complement strand
AGCTCCTTCTGGGAGCGTGATGGCCACCAACTGAACTCGCCTCTTGAGCTGGTAGGGTGACGATGCCCTTCCTGTGCGCCCTTCCCGCGCAAACTGCCGCGCCCGGGCGGGTGGGGAGGGAGGGGGGGGCGGGGGGGGTGGTGGTGGCCGCGGTTGCCCTGGCAACGCCCGGGTCTCGTCAGCGTCTCTCGCGACTCTCGCGAGAGCTGCCGGCGCCTGGCGGGTCTCCCCGCTGGCTTGGCGCTTCCCCGCCTGAGGGAAACCGCCTGCGCGGCGGGACCTGCCGCTCCGCGGCGGGCCGGTCTGTCGTTCGGTCACCTAGGATTTCCGTACACTTTAGGTAATTAAGGACTCAACTTTCCATATGTGCGATGGATATATCTTCTCTGTGTGTGAGATACGTGTAGTTACCTTAAATGTGTGGCGGGACAATACAGACATTGTGGAAAACACAGGTAGTAAATAGGCTGGTTTAAAGTCATTAGCAGTGGTGGTTGCTTTTTGGTTAATATAAAATACATTAGTCTTGTTTAATTATTGCGAAGTGAAGTAGTGCTTAGCAGAAAATAATGTGCGTTGGTGCCCCTTGCAAAGTTAGTGCTTTTGAACTCCTTGACACATTTCAAAATGTAGGGTAAGATGGAATCTGTGCTTGTAGTTCCAAGTGTGGGACAAAACGTAGCCTTACCAGTTCAGAAGGAGCGCAGAAAGAAATTATGACTCAGAGACAGTCCTCTGAATCATACTTCCCCTGAGCTGTAGCATTGCGCGAGCAGGGAGTATGCGATCAGCCCTTTGCCAGATGAAGCATATTCCCTCTCTTACGTCCAGTCAGCTCTCTTTGCTGATACAGAAGGGAGCAAAATGATGATTATGTTTACTTCCGACCCAATTTCCCCCAACTTCTCCACTTGCTCATGGAAGGAAATAATGTCTCTTTGAGGTTTGCTCATTAATAGAGTGCCCTTGGTATAGTTTTCAGGAAGGATGGCGTGATGGCGCAGTAGAATGCAAGAATGCGTTACAACTTCCATACAGAACTTTGTGACCATAAGATGCCTGCTGTATTAAGTATGCTTTACTGCTCATTTGTAGGTAGGTGGGACACTGTACTCACTTGTCAGGGCTGAAACTACTGCTTGTTCCTTGGGCACTCACTTTTTATCGCAGTGGGCGAATATATTAGCAACACCTACATGGCTTGCAAAGTACCATTTGAGTTTGATTCCAGGCAGATTTGGCAAGACTAATAATCACCAAGTAAAATATGATTAAAGAAATCTGAGTTCTTGGTAATTCTTTCCAAAAAATGAACTGTACTCACATGCAAACCAACAAAAGTAAGTATTTCCTGTGTGTTAAATTTAAGAATAGCGTAAGCAAATAATCAGCTGATCAGCTAGTTAAGATCTGCAATGACTTTTAACAGATTTAGCCAGCAGATTTTACAGATGAACAGTGATTTACCTGTAAATAATTGAGATTAAAGTATTCATTTGTTAGTATTAGATCAGCTAGCAATGCAAAAGTCCATTGTTCTTAATGGCTAAAGAGGTTAATGATTCTGGTAACCTACTAGGAATCAAGCATTTAGGATTCTAATTTGGTGACAACAGTAGTTCTATGTGAAGCCTGACAGTGAATAGTATTTTTTTTTTCCTGGTTTATGAAGGAGGAAAATCTAAAGTAGATAGGATAGCATATGTTGAAATTGGTCTTTTCAGTGGTAGACATCTATACATTTATAGTGAAATTTTGGGAAAATTTTACCTGAACCATGCACTTAAGGGACAAATTATGCACCTATCAATACCGGAGGAAATGCATGAGGGAATATCAATTTGTTCAGCTTAGCTTGTAGGACTGCTTGGGTAACTAGCTGCTCACCAACACAAATATAGATTGTGCAATCTAATTTTAAGTGTGTAACTTGAAATTCCATTCTGTATGATGCTTACACCTATGTTTATTCTTCAGAAAGAGCATTCACAGATTCACAAGTAGTTTTCACAACGACTAAAAATTTTTACAAAAGAAAATGGTTTATTATAAAGCCTGGAAAAAAATTATGTTGCAATAAATTGAAACAACAGGAGTTTGCCACTGAGTATTTGCTCTGTCTCCTGATACTGAATTGTCAGGGCTTTCTGTTATTCTTGTTCATCTTTCATGCTTGCCAAGCTTTACCTTCCATCACTTTACAAAAAATGAAGAATAGAGTGAGTAATAAATGATCATAATTATAAAAATTATGATGTGCCTGTGTTTTTTAGGAACCTAACAGTCATTCTGACAGATACACCCTTATGGTGTAGAAGGTAAAACCGATAAACATGATCTAGGCTGCCTTTACGACTGGCATACCATGTGGCCAGTGAACAAGCGTTAGTCTGCTTCCACGGTATTATTCACAGTTTTATGGAGTTCTGAGAAGAGGTGTTATCAATAGCGCCTTTTTAGGTAACAGTGACATCATTTATATGATTTGTTTTATATTGTACTTATTTTTAATACATCAGTATAGATTAACTCAACACTTCTTGGTACTGGTGCATATCAGAGAATAGGGTAATTTTCCCCTGTACCTGTGGGTTGATGTGCAGGAGAGCAGGGGAGAGGAAGGTGTCTGTGTGAATACATAGTATCAGTGCAAAATCAATCACTTAATGCCTTTCAGAGCTTTCCTTACTACTGTGCTTTCAGTAATAGAATATTCTGTTGCTTAGTCCTGTTGGCAGTTCAGTGTTACTTCTGTGTATTTGTACAATATGCAGCGTAATGACCTTTACCACGATATGAAGAATAAATAATAATAGAGGGGCAGTGGGTCGCTAAATTATATTTCATACTAGATTAGAACAGGCTTACCTCTCTTTTTTAATAAAGGCATTTCATATATTTTGAAAGAAAGTATTTCTTCATTTTTTTGAATAAAAACTTCTCCAAAATTTATATCCTAAAACTCCTGAGGATAAAATGTACAAGGTATGCATTTGTATCACTCCATTTCATAGCAATGCATTTCTCATCTCCAGGCAGTTTATAAAGGAGTAGTGTTCCGAAGATTTCAAAATCTTGCCTAACATTCTGCTGTTGCTTCTTAAATCAGATTCTGAAGTGTTCATGTTCCAAATCTCAATTATTTTTGAATCTTGCAAAGTGAACCTGGCATTGGATGCTAATCCCTTCAACATAAAAGCATTGTATGATGTAATAAAACTGTATCTCATACAGTCTTACAAATAAATTATGTCCCAAATAAGTTTATAGAATTCATTACTATTTTTGTTTGTCATTTCGATGGGTAGTTACAGAACAAAATCAAGGGTATACATGTAAATGACATAAATAAGTTTAAAGAATGAACAAGTACAACAGATAATACCCCTATATATATTCTTATTTACATATTTAAACGCCTATTGTTAGTTTGATAATAAGTAGTTAGTAGTTGTTAAATAAGTCAGAATGTAAACAGGTGGCAGGGAAGTACGCAGAAAAAGTCGTATTTGATGTGATTCCTTTGTACAGTGGTAACGCATTTGAGGGGTGTTGGCCATAATACTTTCTCTAGAAAATAAACGAAATAGCCACAGTATTTCTCTGGAAAATAATTTAGTGGCATGAATATTTTAGTTTGAATCAAGACATGAACATTTGTTTGTTCTTTAATATGCTAAGATTAGAAGGCACGCTAAAGCCTTCTGAATGCCTAGTAAAACAGCAGGATGTGTCAAATGGTCTGAAGAAAAGAAAAACAAGTAAGGAGGGCCATTATGAAAAGGTAACTAACATACTGTTAGGAGAGGGGAGCAAATACAGGCCTCATACAGGTAGAAATAACTCAAAAGGGCCTTAGAGCAATGCTAATTTGTCATAACTGACAAGTGGATCAGTTCATCTTCCTTCTTCCTTCTCTAAAGTTCACTACTTTTAGCCCTCAGGTTATTTTTACATGCTTCTCTGTGGAGAAATAAAAATAAAATAAAAGCATTAATACAGCTGTGCGATTCAGAGAAATCTGATAGTTTCTTGTGGTTTTTTTGTCCAAAAAGCATCAGGATGATACTGTTGGCTAGAGAGACAATTTGGGTTAGTGTATTTGAGTTTATTGTGTTTACATCCATAGATGTAAAAATATTTATACAATAGTAATATACTTCATTTTCACACTCTGTGTTGCAAATACACTGAGTTTTGACATACAATGTAAATAGTGTGAATTGTATTTAGATGATATACAGTGTACAGACTAAAGAATATACCACGTCATCTCCAGTCATTATAAAATTAACAACATGGATTCACACCCCCATACATTCACATATATATATACACACACACTACAAATACACGTACATCCAGTAGAAGAAAAGATGTAGCCCAGACAATCAATAAAAACCAGGTCTGTTTTACTAAGACACTTGTTTATAATCATGGTAAACTTAGAATCACTGTGTACAGTCAAGTAAAGCAGCTGGCCTAATTGTGTAAACGTAGTTGTCCATTTTGCTGAAATTAAAAAGCAGAAGAAATATCTCCAGTGACTGAAAGGACAAAACCAAAGTAAACCTTTTAGTGCCTAAATTTTTAATCCCTGAAATAGTTAATGAATTAAGAGCACAGCTCAACCGATTGTTTAGTATACTCAGAGTTTATTAAACTCAGGCTGCTAACCCTACAGTTTCTCCCTGGATAAGGGAAAAAATGTAAATCAACATTCACACTATCATCGTTTCTTTCATTCTAAAACCCCGTTCTTATTTAGGAATATTACAGAAGGTAGGCCTAGTTAATTATTTGCTCAGATATACCGAGACTGCTTTTCTTTCAGAAATTTGCACTCAAGTTACCTGCACCATTTGAAGATGTACGCAGGTACTCTGTGCAACAATTTGAAGCTGACTCAGAACAGCTCAGTGCAAAAAAACAAAGTGACTAATCTCTTTGTAGAACTGAGGCTTTGCAACTTTGCTCTGAGTCATCATGACAACTCAAAGTGCCTAGACTTAGTAGAGAAATAAACAGATTTAAACAGAGCACTCGGTTTCAAAACAAACATTACTTCTGGTCCTTCTGTCAGAATGACCTTGGTAAGGCTATTTAACATCAAAGTGTCGCTGATATGCAGGGTAGTTTAAAATCTCTAGAAGACTATCAAAGTGGAATCTGAGAAGTTAAGGGAAAATGAGGAAAGAAAGAATGAAAGAATGGGTAAGAATTAAGAATGCCACATAGAAAGAGAGTGGGAGCAATCATTTGTCTAGTAGCAAGATTGGAATGGAAAGAATAAAACTGGAATTGGTGGCATTAGGATGTGTCGGGGAGAGGTAAGGGAGATCTTCAGTAATTTGCCTGTTCTTGACATGTTCTAGCCACCCTTAATTAGTCCTTCGCATTCTAAGATCAAATAAAAAACTAAACTAAACAGTAACATTAATCCTACATTATTCAGCAGATCTTTCTCTTTGTGTTAAAAATTTATGGTCCTCTATCTTTATGCTGCTATCTTAAGGGTAAATATTAGTACAAGTTGAGCCAGAATCTCTTCTGAAATGGATGAGTGGTTGCCTCTGCCACCTCCAAGTTATAGAAGCAGATCTTTCTTTCAGTGGCACTGGTGCAAATTTGGACAAGCAGACCTGAAGTTAATGATCTTCAAATTAAATATGGAAATAATGAGTTACTCCTGATTTGCTCTTGTGTAAGTAAAAGTAGTATTTGGCCCTGTATATTTATTTCAAGATCATAAAATATAATACAACCATTTTGAAACCTTTACTAGAATGGGTCTGGGCATGTCTGCGCAGACAGACCCAAGCTTTTATGCCTGTAGTCCAAGATAGCCAGCCACAATCTAGCTCTGACTTAGAAGCATTAAATCTGTGCTGTCACAGAGCTAAGAAACCCAATGTGGCATCCAAAAGCCATACAGGTACGTTAGCCTGATAGTGTGCCCGGACTAAGAAGTCCAGCCATCAACAAGGTTGGTTAGCCTGTGCACTTTTTTTGTCCAAAGTTGGTTTACCTCAGCGTAACATATAGAGGCAGCATGAGTTCAGGTCTGCCAGCATGTCTGTTTAGCAATGCCCAATACCCACACGCAAGGCATCTTCACTAGGGAACAAGTATTCCAGAACAGAAAAGAAACTTAATATAGAACTTATAAACATAAATTATGGCTATCTAAATTAATAGATTTAGTCATTACATAATCAGCGGTAGCACTGAGTATATTATAGGGCTTGAGGTAATAATTTGGTTTATTAGACATATGCTACAACATCTCTGTAATTAAAATACATATATTTAGGTATTGAAAAAGATTTTTATAGAAATGGTATCTCATTTAGTGTCTCATTTCCTCATATATGTTGCAATTGCTGCAATAGTGAAAAAAGTAAATAAATCTAACAAAACTCCAGAAGTGAGCAATGCTGAATGTCTTGTTCTTTGAGTCACAAAATTAGCAAGAGGTAACATGTTAATCACTTTAACATTAAGAAAGCTAATAAGCATGTTAGTTTAAATGCTTTTGTGCTTGAGGTAGGATCATGTAATATCTCAGAAACTAAGCAGAGTTGGTCCTCGTCTGTACTTGAATGGGAGATGTGTAAGAAAAATTCATCGTATTACGAGAAAGGATGTCAGTGGTTTAATAGGTTTCATCATTATAGCTGAGTCAGTACTGAAGTCATGCCTGCTATGGTGTTAAGGAAACATTCTACTGTTAGAATTGGATCCCAGATTCATTCAGTGGTTAGGCTTAAAATTGGATCCACGGTCTGTGGCATTACATTTAGAAAAGCTTTTTGTCTTGAATTTACATCAGTATCCTCATGACAACAATAGAAAACTTGTGCAAAGTTTGACAATGGGTTATAGTATTAAAGTAATATAAATATACTTTAGTTATTATTATTAATTGCTTGATACCTTTTCTTTTGTCTTCAACATAAGTCAGTAGGAGGATATGGTCATCATTACAGTTTATCCACCTTATTTCTTAGTTACTCCCAAATTTTTCACTTGTAAAAAAAATTAAGAGGAAAATTGATGAAAAGAAAATGAAAACAGTAAGTAATTGTTCATTGTATCATATATACAATACAAATATAAACCTCAGAAATAACATTTCAAATGAACCGAAAATTACAAATTTTAGAAAACTGAGATGCGAAGATAAAGATAAAAGGCAAAGTCTGTTAATGGCAGGGCTTAAGAAAATTTGACGGCATTTGAACAGAATCAATCTAAAAATAGTTTGAATTCTCTTAGTACATTAGCTAATACAAGAAAGACAGACCTTTTCATGGAGAATATAGTCATTGCACTTTTGAAATTGCATACTGTCTGAAATAAAATTTGCTCTGAGTCTGAGAATGAGAATGTGATGTAAAATTCACCTTTGTTGATACACAGTTTCAGAACCACATTGTAGTCCAGACATTATTCTTGTTTTTATTAGACTGAATTTGATTTTTCTTGTTTTTCCAAAACTTCTTTGAAATCCAGAGGATTTAATTTCTGTTGATGGTTAGCTCTGTCATAGATGTAGCTATCAACCTAATCTTTCAAACAAAAAAAGACAGAGACAAATTTGGGACGTAAATATCTTCAAGTAACATTGAGATTGCTGAAGATAAAAGGGAAAGTAAATTTCTGAAACTTTGGAAAACAAAAATTGCATGGAAATTTTAAATATAAAATCTTCTCCTCTATTCCTCTTTATTTTGCTCCTGTTGATTAAGACAAAACCCCTTTATCTTCATCCAGAAAACTCCTGTTCCTACTTGGTTGATAAACATATCCTCCACTCTTTCATCACATTTCTCCATCTTGAACTATCATTCCCTTTATAGGAAATGAAGGCAGATTCCTGAACGAAGAAGTCATTAATATTTCTTTAAAGATAATACTGTTTACATCCTCTACACAGTGTTTGCTGTATTATCATCTGCTGTATTTCCTGTCGATGTGAGTAACTCAAAAGACTATACATGTCAGATATTGTATAATTAACCATTTCTGGAGTTGTTCATTTTTACTGCTTTGTAGTTGTTAGTGGGATAATGAAAACACTTTCTCAGTCGTTGCCAGAGCAAATGCCTTATTATTTAATCCAAAACACATTCTGCCATCCCAGTGTTTCTAGGTCTAAAAAGGACTCACCTCAGAGGAATTTCATCTTTTAATTATACAAGACGCAGAATGTCTGTGATCTGGCAAAGCTGCTATCTCTGGAAATTAACCACATGTTTATGAACCAGTGTTATACTTCTTAATAGAAGAGCCAAAAGAAACTATAATGTGTAGTTACAAGGTCTGCAAACAACTAGTTTGTTTGTATGTGGCAGTAAGATTTAAATGTCATTAATGAAGTTAATTAACATTATTATTGATCATAAATCTGAAGATTTAAAAAACAGAACAGTGTTTCATAATATATTTTGGGAATAGTATGACAAATATATCTGCAATCAGGTATCATTTCCTGACTCCTTAGGTGCTTTCTGGAAAGATAATGTAATATAATGTTTATAATGTGTTGTTGGATTATATTCACACTTAAATCACTTAAACTATCTTTGCCTCTGCTTACTTATGTGCAAAAAGAAAAAATTATATTTTTAGAGAGGTTTTGATTTGTTTCCAAATTTTTTGAGTGAAGGAAGTTGCTATATAGTAGAAGAAATGTTACTTTGGGTGGAGTTTATTCGTAGTAAATCTTATTTCTTCTATTTCATGGGAGAGCTGACGGAGATTAGTTTTCAAATGAATACTAGGTAATATTCTGCAACATCATGTCATCGTGATATTTTTTAAATAATTATGTGTTGGAGTAATGAGTAAGTACAGATAACAAAGAAGATTGCTGAAGGCTGCTCACATTTGCATGGGTAAAGCTAAAATATGTGTTTAATTGTATTCAATCTCAGACTTCTTGTAAGCAAATACTACATTTCTTAGGTAAACATGCTTGATTTTTTTATCCAATGGTAAATTAAAATTCATATTTTTACTATTCACACCGCTGAGAAATACTCTCCTTTTTGTGTCCACAGTCCCTCGTAAAAATATATCCACTAGAGCTGCTGCTGAGTGAACTGACATTGAGTGGCACAAGCACTGCTATTTTGGGAATGGGTGCAGCCTAAAATGGGAGGCTAGGGTGGAGTCATGTGCATGTTAGTTAATTTTCCTTCTGCAGGCTATGCGAAGAGAATTCTATCTTACACACAAATATTATACTGTATGCTTTTTCTAGGATCATATCTGTGAAATGATTTCTTGATTAATGTTATGGGAAATATTTCTGAATATTGTTTGACAAGCTACAACTGGTTAGTATATCAAAGAATTGAAAGCTGGTGATGTCTAAAGTTGCTTTGCAAAGACTCATATAAATTTGCTCAAAACTGAAGAACAGGTGACAAAGACTGTAACTTTTTGATTCCAAATACAGAAGGGAAAGCCTACCCTGTTGAACCTCTGATAAGAACCATATTTTTCACAAGCATCTTCTAAAAGTTTTTATACCCATGGAGGTTTATATGCAGTCCAAATTTGCTTGTCTAAATGCTCATGCAAAAAATGGTGCACTTTATTGATAAAGTTTTGGGCTTGCTGTTGAATCTGTAGAATGCTAAAATAATTGGTTATGATCTGTCTGTACAAATTGAAATGTTTGTGCGTATGTAACAATCAATGCATGAAAAATACTAAAACGAAATTAGTGAAAGTAACATTTGTAAGAGGACTTAGATATTTAGAATTATAAAAAGGAAAGATAGTAGAGTTTTTGTTAAGTGGCCTTTATTTTTCTCTGTTCCCATGTGTTTAGGATTTAATTTGAAGGGGATAAAGGGTGCTAGCCTGCCTGTACAAGCAGAAGCAAGTAAGAGTGCCAAAGATTTAATACATTTCTCTAAATTTTGAAGCATCTAACAGAGCTGTTCTTCTGGATTGCCAGAAAGGGCAAGAATTTGGCCCTTTGGCAGTGTCTTTAATGAGAGAGACCCCTCTTGTGTACATTACCTGACCGAAAGGTGGTATAGTGCACTGTTGAGTCAACACAACTGTTCTGGCTTGTTTTTTAAATATTTGCAGGGAGTTCACAGATGATTAGCTGACAACCAAGAATGAGACTAGAAATTTATTGTTTAAGAGAACCCTAAGCTTTTGAGTCACACACAACAAGGTTTTATAAGAATAACAGAGGGGCATTGAGTTCATGAGTCAATCTATTGGGCTGGAATGCAGCCAGCTGTAGTCACATAACAACAGTAGCTCGCTCCAGAAGTTGACTGCTTTCTGTGACTTTGGAAAATACTTCACAAGTTGCAAGAGCAATTGAATCTACAAGCAGATTTTTTTTTAAAAAAAAAAAGTCTCTTTTTGTTATTAACTAAAAACTGGACATTCACAGCAAGGCAGATCTTGTGTAATGGTACATGTATCTACATGTAGCCCATCTCCACTAGCTGTATAACAGAGATAAAGATGTAAGAAGGGTGCACATTTTTGTTGTCAATCCAGTGATGTAGGTTTGATATGGAGCCACACTCAAACTGTTCATAAGTCGTGTGACTTGAGCTATATATATGTTGGTAATGATGTCTTACAAACACAGACCTACAATGCTCATGACTATAGTGGATTAGAGCAAAAGGCAAATGGATTATTTTTTTGCTGTTGTTGTTAATCTCAGTCCTTTTAGGGGCAAATCATGCCCAGTCATTTGCTAGTTAAAGGTCCATAATACACAGTCTAGTGTTAGTGATACATATGCTCCTAGACAGAAATAATTTTAGAAAAGATTGGAAAAAAGTTCTGAATTGTGAAAATGTGTTAGGAATATGTAAGAATGCCGTTGTAGGCTTTCTGGGACAGTTCTTGTGCAAGCAAAGCTGCAACTGAATGGTTTTCCAATCTTCTGTAGACAATAAATATAAATAGTTAAAAGATCAGCTAAAATCAATATAAACTAAACTGTAAACTAAACTAAGATAAATATAAATAATTAAACAAATAAAGAATCTTGATTTCTAATTTCCTTTTAGATACTATGCAAATATGGACAAACCTAATTTTGAGAGGGTATGCATGTGTCCTGTTAGGGAGATCCCATCTCATCTACCGTGGACATATAGAGAACATCGCACTTACACCTTATGAAGTGAACTTAATTCACAAAGATGCTATGCTCAGGTCAGACATGCTGGTAGGATCAGTCCCTCCAAAATCTTTAAATGCGTTTTTTTACCAATTAGTTTTCCAACAGTCCTTGAGCTGTATCAAAGCACTATTTCCCTAATAGTGAACTGAATAAGTAATTTATTGTCAGATGATAGAAAAGACTGGTATTTTAAATGCTGTATTTATCTTGCATTCAGTTACTGGAAGGAAAAGTGTTATATTCTGGGATGTTTATAATTGATAAAATATAAAATATCCATATCTATGCTAAGGGAAAAACTGGGCTTTTGTTTTTGCAGAAAGAGGATATAAGTTTCTAATTACAATAATATACTATTGTCCCTCTTTCATCCTGTTGGCAAGTAATGATCATTTCCCTTTTCATACAAGATTGTAACTTTAAAGATGTCGTTTATCCTATTACACAGGCAAACAGTGTTTACAGTAAAAACCTTCAGGCTAAATTCAGTTGCAGATGTTTTTAGTTGTATTTTAATAGACTACTTTTTGTAATTAACTGTAAATAGCACTGGTTTAGGTTAAAAAAAGTTATATGTTTCTTGAAATACTTTTTCCTTTTTTCTTTGCTGAAGGTATATCTTTGCTTGTAACTAAACTGTTAACACTGTATGTTTTCAGGTTTGAAAACTAAAGTAGTTTATAAATTTATTAGTCATTAACTGAAATCACAAAGGACGAAAGAAGTGATCCTGATAATTTTTATTTTCTTGCCTGTCTTTTCTAGAAATGGAAAATAACATTTATCTGTGGAATTACTACATTTCTAGAGCATGGAAATTCACCACTGTCATTGACTTTTACTTCCATGTCAATTTAGCAGCAACAGTAGGACTAAATAAAGTCAATATTTTGATCTGTGAGTCCTAACAATTATGGAATAGTCAGCCACAATTCTTTGTTCTATGTCAGCTGTGATTCTGTATTTTATGATCTCCCATCTAAATGTTAACCAGGGTTAGTAATGTTTAGTTTCCAAGATCAAATGTGATTGAGTGCTTTCAGTCTGTGTGGGCAGACTACCATGAGAAAAAAGATACACACACCTGATAATACTAGATTGACTATTTTGCTTACAGTGATTTTGTTTGTATCAGTATGTACAGAATGGAATATCTGTTCACAAAGTCAGGTAGTTATAAATTCCAGAAGGAGAATGTGTCTATAGCTAAAATACTTGAGTGTTTTACTGAAGTTATTACGTGTCTGGATGAATAATACTTGTACCTACAATGTGCTGGAGTACTGCATAGAGCAAACAATGATTCATTCTCTTCTAATACACCTTGTCTTAAACAGGATGATTCATATCAATACTTCCCTAGAGGAATGCACTGTGTTTTTATTTGTTATCGAAACCAGACTGCAAGACCCAACAGAAGATCTTTTCAGTTTCTCTTAAGACAGAGCTCTGTAGGAGTTTGTGGTGGTGTTGAATAGAACACACAAATCAAAGCTGACAAAAATTTAAGTGCAGGTCTGATTTAGATTCTTAGCTGACAGAAATGCCATTTGCTTTTTTTCAGTAAAGACATACTACTGAATCAAAGATAACATTCTGTGAGTTAGGCTTGAGAGAATGAAAAAAACAAGACCATCTTACAAGTGCAGGCTGGGATTTAAGGAACAGAAGCACTAAGAACCTTTTGTTTGTCTATTAATGTCCTACCACAGCTAAAGCAACAATCAAATTGCTCAATGCCTCATTGCTAGTTGCTACAAGACAAAAATGCAGTGCAGTCCAAGGGCTAGATGAGGCAGTGGGTCTGTGATTCCTTTCACTTTTAATCTAGAAATATGGTTTATGGGAAAAAACATACCTTGTATTCAGTTCTGTATCTAGATTTGGAAACCACCAGGTCCATAATCTAAGTTCATAGTGTACTTTTTTTTTATGTTCATCTTGCAGGTTTTTGGCAAGGTGTAATACTCCTTTCAGTTATGCTTGCCAGCTTGAGAGTAATTTTTGCTTTGAGCTATTACTGATGATTCTGCCCAGTAAGCAAATCCTTCTTCTACAAATAATAAACTGTTAACAAAAAAAAAAGGGCACAAGATCCCTCTAAAAATGAAGAAGAAAAGCTTATTTTAAAATACTGTTTTGCTGAATATGCACTTTGTCTCCTGTTTATGCTCTCAACTGTTCCCTATGCAATTCTCTACATATAATCATGGCGTGGTATTAACCTTGGAAAGGTGTGTTATGGGAAGGGAATCAGGAAGAGAGGACTGACAGTGCCTAATTAGAAGAAGCATTTTTTCACAAAAGAAGCCACTGTGATATCTGGTCAAAAAAATAAATATGTATTTGTCAAGCAAGGCTAGCCTCAGGTTTCACAGACTTGATGGCCAGAAGATTCTCTGTTGATACAGCACCAGAGATCAAGCAAGACCTTGTAATTTGTGAGTACTGGAGTTGTATGACACAGGCAAAGAGTTTAATTTCTATAGCAGGAATTTGGAGATAGGATGTCAAAATTTTTAAGCTATTCCATGACACAAAACAGATTGGGAATATTGGGCAGGAGCTGATGGGCAGGGACATTAACATTTTTTGGCACAAGCTAGCTAAATAAGTTTAGCTGTAGCATTAGGTTGCCCCTCAGCTGGTACACATCACAGCTTGGCTTTTCTTAAAAAAGCAGTTGGTAGTCTCAGTGGAGAAGCCTAATACTGGGTGGATTTAAAGCCTTGGTCTGCCTTCTTGCCTACAGAAATATTTCCTCTGAAGGACCTTCGGGTATATTAGAAAGGTGATCTGAGAAGCTAACATGGTTGTTATGCCTGCCATGCCTGATCTGTGAGTAAACAGAGGGTCTCAAGGATGTTTATGTGGTGCTATGCAGTGCACAGATAGCTCAGGTCCTGAAAGCAGTGTAGCTACATTAACAGAGCACTCTGCTCAGACTTACTAGGTGAACAGCCTTTGCAAAATAGCTGTATAATTACTTTGCCCAACATTGTGCTGTGTAAACATTCCCTATAACCTCCAGTTCAAGTATAGCATACGTAGTGGCAGGTATTTCTGCAGTGGCCTACATTGTACTCTGGGCAAATCTTTGGTTTCAGAAAATCTTAATTAAGTATTAATATGTTGTTATTAGATTAAAAAAACATGATAGTTCCATTGTAAACTGCCCAGCATTCCTGAGTTATTGTTATAATGGATGATTTGAGTCATCTTAAACAAGGGTAGGGTTCTGTTTGGTAGAATAAATTGCCTAACTGAATTCCCTGACATCCCAGCTAGTCTGCTTTTGGCAGCTGAACTAAGCCTATAAGACAGGTTTGACTATTTCCACAATGTATTTCAGCCTGCAGGTCAGAGATACCCTATCCTTTTGACGCCACTCTGATTTTATTAAACTGCATGCCTTATAACTGAGCAAAATAGGATAATAAAACATATAGAAAATATTCTAATTGACTTACACATGTTCATGTTAAGCTTTTTCTAAGGTTTTTATTGTTGAATTCTCTTACCCTGAACGACTTTCTGCACTCTGTCTTCAGTAGCTAGGATTGCTTTTTGTAAACTAATATGGCATTTTGGAACTTCTCTATCAGCCACCTAACATTCAAGTGCAATGTACTGACTTATGCAAGATTCCAGCTGCTAACTGCTGTGCATTAGTTATAGCTAAAGGAAAGTCTGTCTTGGAGATCTGTCTTTGTGATATGCAAGAGCAAGTGTGCATAATGTTTCCCTCTCTTAGGATAATAACCCTACTACGTGGAAAACAGACAAATTAATAGAAACTACTTAAAAGAGCGGAATAAGTTCACACAGCAATAAATATTACATATTTAGGGAAAGTCAACTCAACTTTTGTCACAGATTACTGGAACCTTTAAAGAAGTCACTGAGCAGGTGAATGAGAAAAAAACAGTTGATATAGTCTATTTTTATTTGTAAAAGCCAAGTAAAATAATCACACGTGTCAAATGCTCCCATAGAAGGTAAACCATCAGAGGTTACGAGGGAAGATCCTCATTTGGGCGAATAAGTGGCTAAAGAACAGAAGAATAATCAATGATCAGTTTTCACAGTGGGTTTTGTTGCTACAAAAGAGTAAGAGTATGAGTAAGAGTATGTAGCTCAGTGCAGTCTAGCCACCTGATTATTACTCATTTTTTTGAGTAGGTTTCACATATTTGTGAAAAACAAGGCCTTTCTGAGATGTGTGTTTCTTGGACTGGGGGGAATTAGACTAGAATTTGGAAAAGAAGTACTACTCAAACTTTCCATCCTTAGATCCACAGAGGAAAACTGGCTCAAGCTGTTGTAGTAGTAATTAAAGTATAATAAATGAGAAAACTTAAGTTAATCTTATTTTTTTCTTCATTTCTAATGTTTCATGTTTATGAAACACATTAGGTCAGGCCAATGTAATAGGAGATACAAAAATTCAGCAACAGAAAAGGAACTGAGAGTCAAATTTTAGTCTTACTGTAACTGTGATTTAAGAACATACATAAACATGAATGTAATTTTTAGTTGTGGATTGAATCAGTGTATTAGACCACTTTTTCACAGAAACAGGATGAAGAATTGCAAGCACAGGAGGAGAATGTATCTTCTTCTTTATTTGTACTACTATGGTGAGAGTCTCAATGAATAGTATATAGTATAATATCGAAAGAATACAAATTAAGAATACCTTTATTAAACAATATTTGAGACCAAAAGAAAACTGTAAGATTTTTAAGACCAACATTCCATTAAAAATAGCTGATAGAGGTTTCTATTTGTTTCCAAAATAAAAATGATAGTGATTACATATTGATTGATTTGGAATACCACTTCCACAATAGCAGAAATTTTCACTAACTAAATCCTAAATTTACTGCAAGGATTCAAAAAAAGACTGTAGTTTTATTTTAATATTCAGTTGCCTTAGAGCTTCAGAAAATGTATCAAAATAGAGAAGATAATCCATGGAGACAGGGAAATTGGTAAGCAGCCAGCTCTAGTACTAACACAAGTGGGTGCAGATAAACAAACGATATAAGCAGTTAAGTGTCAAGCCAGCTTATGCTGGTGCCATACAAGTAGACTATGGAAGCATGACATAAATGAAATTTTTAAAAAATCCAAAAAGCTGGCTGGCTAACCAATATATGTTCTATCTCCTGTGTTTTCCAACATCTTTTCACAGTTCATTTACTCATTAATGTAAAAATAATGGGATAGAGAAGATGGTGCATGATTAAAATATTATCGGCATTCATATACTGGTATTCTTTACTGAATGGCCTACTGAGGCTTTTGCTGTTTCAAAAGTTTGTTTAGGAAGCAAAACCTTCCTGATTTAAAGTTTTGTTCCTTCCTGGATACCATGGGTTATACCTGCGCTTGTGTGAATTGATCTAGTTATGATTTTTTTCAAGAATTTACTGTCCTTGGTATGAACACAGCTATCTAGATAGCTGTAAGCCTGCTAGTGCTAAGTCAATAGTCCCTCATGTATTTTGACGTATCCTCTTCTGAAGTGTAATATGTGACATATCAATAGTAACACTGATGGATTACTTCCCAAAGCATTTTAACAATTTTCATCTTCTATTTTATAGTTTTGTGATCACATTTTCTAACATTAAAAACTGGATAATTTTTGCAGGTCATCAGTTTATTTGTATGCCATTCTACTCATTCATACTTAATACTCAAACTTCAAATATTGGTTTTGCTTGTGTGATCTGAAAGCAACATTGAAATTAATCTGATCCGAAAAGAAAAAAAGTGTTCCTCCAACATTTGCTTAAGTATCTTTAAGTGCATTACTAAGCCAAGTGGTTAAGATTAAGGCATTTCCTACTGTACAAGAACTTACAAGACAATCCATGCATTACTGATTTACAGCCAAAATACTACTTTACATTTATTGAATATTTTACAGAAAAAAAAATCCTTCAAATGTACAAAATGTTACAAAAGGTGTTTTCACTGATAAGCAGGCCGAAAGAAACACCCTAAGTGCATATTGCTAGATGTTTGTCCGTTCCTTCCAGTATCACAGGTAGTTAGGTTATCCCTGGCAGCAGGGCAATATCCTTTGGTGTTCAACCAATATCATTCTAACGGTGGATGTGTGCTCATTAAAAATGATTCAAATTCATTACTTCGTGGCCATTCTTTTCAGACTCCAGCCAGCTGTTCAGTGTGGTAGCGTGTCTGTGTGTGGGAGAGGTGAAGTCAGGAGTGGGAAGTGGGAGTTAGGTGATTTCCCTTTAACTTCGGCATTGTAAACAGAGCTTGGTTCTGCATACTGATTTCAGCAGGCAGCCAATTTCAACAGTGACATTTTCAATCTCTTTCTTTTAGGTCACATTAGTGGAAAGTGACCTGTTGTGTTTGTGGAAGCTCTGGAATCCCGCAGGAGAAGGATCACTCAGCACCATGGCAGTCTGCCAAGTACAACTTGTTCTGAAACACAGTGGTGCTGAGAAGTTGCATTATCAACTGACACGCAATGTCGGCTTAGCAGGAGATAGGTTAGACTGTTGATTAGCTGAGTTGTTATGACCAGCTTACCCTCCAGGGTACATTGCACCTCTGCTGCCTCGCTCTTCCCTTTTTCTTCTCCTTTCTACTTACGTGTTTGCTCCCTCATACTCATCTTAGAGGTGGCCACTACAGAGTTCAAAATTACACCCTGTTCTAGCACTGTACTGCATTCAGCATCTGTTGTGTACACTGGGAACGGAGGACCTCCATTTATGAGGAATAGTTTCTTAAACTGCTAAGTTGTTCAGAAGTCATATGTTTTGTCCCAGTGATAACAGATGCTAAAAGTATAAGAGATACTAATTTAAGTTTTAATTTTATTTCTGACCTCCTGTTTCTTTGGCTTGTTTTATGATGGCAGAAGTCCTAATACCATCTCATACTCTAGTAAGAATATAACAATAAATCCATCTAATCAATCAAGAGTAATAAAATAGTTTAGCCAGTAGGAAGGTAGCTTAAATAAGTGTCTTGCAGATGGAAGAGACATATTGTGTGCTAAAAATACAAATGCGTTTGTATTGTTCCAAGAATTTCTGATTAACAAGAACAGCAGACTAGGATTTACATCAGAAGGTCTTAACTTGCGTACTAGTAGGAAAGGAGGTACTTCAACCCACTGAAAAAAGTGCTTACTACAGAAAGATGATATAAAACAAACTGTCAGGCAGATCAGAGTCATCTGATCTTTGTCCAAAGCTCCTAACATATAAAACTTCTTGTGGGCTTACTTTTATCTTCAGTCTACAAATCTGTGACTATACTTTATAGAAAAAAACTGGAGTGTATATGCAGAACGTCGACTTTTATCACAGGGTGGGCAATGAAACTTCTGCACCCAGTACTTCCCTGCTGCACAGGAACCACAGAAAATGGTGGCAGCGTGGAAAGGTGTAAACCCTCTCTATATGATTGCACCAGGAGTCTGAGCTATATAGAGCTTGGCAGGCTTCACTGGCAGGAGGGTGGAGCTTACCCTGCTTTCCCCTGTCCCTGCTGGGAAGAGTTCGTGACTTGCAAAACCCACTGAGGGACCCCCATCATCCTCTGCAGTTTCTGGTGCTGCAAGACCAGGGCTCCAGTGAGCTGAACACATAGAAGGGAAAGATGGTAGCTGTGGCAGAGGGCAGCAGCAGAGAGTTGAGTGTATGTTGATATAGTGTCTATGTGTAAAATAAATGAGTAAATACACTAGAATAAATTGGGTAAGGTAAGCAGATGGCAAAAAAATCTGGAGGTGAACAAATCTACATTAAAAGTCAACATAAAATAACAGTACTGAACATGTGAAGTAGACTTTCAGAGGAGATAGACTGAGTATTTGTGTAATATGCAAATAAATGTGGTTTATACACATTTATGCATAATATAACCTTTAGAGCCCAGACAGAAGAGAAGAAAGGCCTAATCTGAAAAGAATGAGGCAGGCGGGTATGCCATTTTAAGGAAGAGCTGATGGCCTCAGAATTGTTTGAAACAATTTCTACAGATTTTGGTTGAATGTCTGACTTAAAGCTTATGGAAATCCACATGACATGACATCCTTGTTTCTAAATTGAAGAGACATGGATTTGACAGGTGGACCACTTGGTGGATAAGGAATTGGCTGGATGGTCGCACTCAAAGAGTTGTGGTCAGCGGCTCGATGTCCAAGTGGAGACCAGTGACGAGTGGCGTTCCTCAGGGGTCAGTATTGGGACCGGTGCTGCTTAACACCTTTGTCAGCGACATGGACAGTGTGACTGAATGCACCCTCAGCAAGTATGCCGATGACACCAAGCTGTGTGGTGCAGTCGACACGCTGGAGGGAAGGGATGCCGTCCAGAAGGACCTTGACAGGCTTGAGAGGTGGGCCTGTGCAAACCTCATGAAGTTCAACAAGGCCAAGTGCAAGGTCCTGCACACAGGTCAGACCAATCGCAAGCACAAATACAGGCTGGGCAATGAGTGGGTGGAGAGCAGCCCTGAGGAGAAGGGCTTGGGGGTATTAGTGGATGAAAAACTGAGTATGAGCCAGCAACGTGCGTTCGCGGCCCGGAAAGCCAACCGTATCCTGGGCTGCATCAAAACAAGCGTGACCAGCAGGTCAAGGGAGGTGATTCTCCCCTTCTGCTCCACTCTGGTGAGACTCCACCTGCAATACTGCCTCCAGCTCTGGGGCCCCCAGTATACGAAAGACATGGACCTGCTTGAGCGGGTCCAGAGTAGGGCTGCAAAGGTGATCAGGTTGCTGGAGCATCCCGCTATGAGGACGGGCTGGAAGTTGGGGTTGTTCAGCCTGGAGAAGAGAAGGCTCCAGGGACACCTTATTGCAGCCTTCCAGTGCTTAAAGGGGTCCTGTAAGAAAGATGAGGAGGAACTTTTTGTCAGGGAGTGTAGTGATAGGATGAGGACTAATGGTTTTAAACTGAAAGAGGGTAGATGTGGATTAGATGTAAGGAAAAATTTCCTCCCTGTGAGGGTGGTGAGGCACTGGAAGAAGTTGCCCAGAGAGGCTGTGGATGCCCCATCCCTGGAAGTGTTCAAGGCCAGTTTGGATGGGGCTTTGAGCAACCTGGTCTAGTGGAAGGTGTCCCTGACCATGGTGGGCAGGGGTTGGAACTAGATGATCTTTAAGGTCCCTTCCAACCCAAACCTTTCTATGATTCTGTGATTCTGAGTTTTTTCACTGACTAAGGTAAGCATCATGTAGTACTGTTTGTTCACATTAGTGGCAAATACTAGATCATGAGTTGTAGGTTTCAGTTTAAAAAATACCTTTGCATTGTTCAATTCTTTAATATTTTCTTAAATGAGGCAGTGAAAATGATGAAATGAAGCTGGTAAGCTTTAAGCAATGTTAGCATATTTTTCATATTGCGATTGCATACAGTCTCTGTATGTCATTACGTTATTATATGGATATGGTACATTCTCTACTGGAGATATCTTTTTGAGGATGAACGTGTCTTGTTAATATGAGGAATATTGTCAATAATAGAAAGAATATCAATAATTTTAAATATTAGCATAATTGTTGCATCCTGATCTGAGTCCTAAATATTTACTCCTGTCTGCACATTACTTTCTAAAGGCAGGTAATCTGCAGTGTTGGAAACTTCAAAAAATACTGAAAAAGATTATAGTAGACATTTTTAAAAAGAACTAAGCAGCAGAGCAACTGTAGCTGTCAAAAGCGGCAGGATTACAAAATTTGTTGTTTAAATTCAAGGACATCAAGTACAATAAGGAAACAAACATACAGAACACTGAAATAGTAAAAATGTTACACTTCATTATTTTTGACCTATTGTGCAGTTTTTAACGGGCCGCATAAAGTCTGCAGAACCTGTGGCACTAAAGACTGTTTTGTAAGGCACGTTGTAAACGGGTTGAACTTTGATTTTTCAGGGAACCTGTGGCTAGGTATTTCTTGTTAAAATCTCAAGCAAAGACATTGTATTCACCTGAGATTGTATGGGTATATTTATTTGGTAGCTTTTAATGTTGGCCTAATGTGTCCTGCTGAAAATTGAAAGCAGTGAACACATGTTTTGCAAGTGCTTTGCTTCCACACATCAGAAATCTTATAACAACAATGCTGTGATTTTGTATGTGTAAACACAATCGAAAATGAAATATTAATAAAGAACCATTTAAATTTAAAATTTTAAAGAATACATTAAAAAATGCAGTGTGGAATAAATGAGAATATAAATTATATACCCAAATTCATTTTTATTCTCAAAATAGTGATTAAAATCAAAGAATAAAGTACCAAACTAAACCTAGCAATCACAAATCCATTGTGTTTGCAAAAAGTGTGAGCTGACTCTGACAAAGCTTTAGTGAAGAATGGAATGTACGGAAAACCTTGAATTCTTTAGCTTCATTTCATTTCATTTGACAGTGTCATGGATTGAGTTCATTAATTGTAGTCTTCTTAAATCATCGGAATGAGAATTTCTCTCAGTCTTCCATAAAGTATAATACACTCCACTTTGGGGTGTTCAGGGAACGTCTGTATAGCTCAAACACATGTACCCAGGATCACGTGCACAGAATCAGACCAGCTGCGGGCTTTCTGGAAAACGAAGTTTGAGCAAAAGGAGCACTTCATTCAGGTCTGATTCTGCAGCCACACCCGGCATGGAACGTTCCTTGAAGTCACGCACATTTTTATGAGATTTCTTGCCCTACTTTTGCAGACTCCAGAGACCTAGAGAAGCATCCAAACTTGCATGTGTTTGGATGAACTAAACCGTTTCATTTCTTAAGGACTCAAACTAGAGGAACAGGATATTTCTGAAGTACGGGAAGCTTAGGTCTGAATTCAAATGCTTATATAACATTGAGTTATATCATGTGTGGATTAAAAAAATGCCTGTGATCGTGTCCTTAAAGCCAAATTCCCTCATGACCTTAGTCTTAAATTTTGATTGCCCTTGGGGAGTCACAAAGACACACTGTTGGTAAACTAAGGGAAGTCTCCAGAAACACCCAGATTTACAGAGTCCTCCAGTATGTCCTTGCAGACTTTCATGGTGATGATCAGCGATGTCTCTGCTGCCTGTATCACATATTCCACCCGCAGAGCAGCCTGTATTATCGCACTGTCTTGCCAAAACCCCTTGCATTGCACTGTGTACACTCTGGCGGTTACTGAGGTGACATTTGGAAACAATGTTGATATAATCCAAGAGTCTAGCCAAAGCCCATAGAAATCATTATATTTTGGGTTAAGCTTGAAACCATTTTGTGTTTTAGTTTCCAACCTGTAAAATGGAAAAAATACCACCTTTCTTCCAGATTTCCTTCTATCCTTTTTAGATTGTATGTTTTCTTGGGCAGGTATATTTGTCAAATATTGTCTAGTATATTAACTGCATAGTACCTATGAAGATTCTAATTCCAATCTCAGTTAGGTCCAGACTCTATGATAATAAAAAATGATTTTAATAGAAGTAAGCTGTAATGTATTTACAAGCTTTGTGTCTCTGTTCAGTCAGATACCAAGTTTCAACTCAGACTTTGAGAGTGGTCATAACTGTACTGTGTGATTACTGCACCCGCTGTGATATGCTTATCAGCAGTCTTCATTGTAGTTATGTGTACTTGCTTTATTTTTTTTAACTGTCTCTTTGATCTTTCTCCAAGCTTGCAGTTTTGTAACACTTTCTGTTTTTATACCCAAGAGCAAAAGCTAAACAGGAGGAATATGATTAAGGATTTAGCATAAATGTGTTAGATGCTGTGTCATTAAAAGCAAAAAGCACTTCCCGTGAATCCGAACATTTACACCGTTAAAATGGATAAAAGTACAACAGAATTCACAGATTTACTTAACATTTTTAAAAGAAAAAAAAGCCAGTTCTTTGTAGAGATAATGCCATTGGAACTAAAAAAGAGGCATTTTGTCTTGTTAATCACAGATGTTACTACACAAATTCTTATATCTAATTACTTGGTACAAAAGTGTATTATAATGATTAAATGCTAAAAGCTTTGTTTAAGTAGCAATAGGGTCATCTTGCAAGCTGATACCCTCCCACCTCACAGATGAAAAAGACAGAAATAGAAGTGTAGAAGCACACCTCTTACTCACAAAAAAGGTTAATTTTCAAAACTGTTTAAATATATGAGACCCCATAAGCATCGTGTTTCTCCAGTTTCCTGCCATTGATACTGTGATCTACCATGGCATTACTCCAGTTTCACTGGGAGTCACCTCTGTTGAGATCTTGACCTATTAACTGTGCTGTGCTGACTTCATGCTGATATTCCTTAAGTGAATCCAAATCTTTCCACCTTGCCAATATAATGATGTTTAATTCATTACAGCCACACTGATACAGTGGAGGTAGCAACTTCATAGCTAGGCTTGTTTATGTTGTAAATTAGTAATTAAACTTGGTTGAATTGCTGAATGATCAACCCTTCAAAATCCAGCCTCTAACTACCTATAGTTGCTCTTAATTCAAAATATTGGCATGTAAATTCAGACATCTCTCTCACCATTTTTTTCTAAAAATACATTGCCATAAATCACTTTACCAGTCTGTCAAATGAAGGACTATAATACTTACCTTTTTCCAGCCAAAGCATAATTTGAGAAGCTTAACTAACACTCCACAGTGTTCTTTCTTTGTGTGACAGGTTTTTATGGGAGGTAAAAGCCCAAAGAAAGAGTTGAGGGTGAAACAGTGATTAAAAAAGCACCTTGGTGTGGAAAGGACTGTAAATAAAGTGAGGGCATAAATGAACTTGCTCTCATTCCAGTCTTTTAGCTGCAAGGCGCCTCGAGCATACCACATGCTTTTTTACTTTTAGAGGCCCTCTACGTAATACAAATTAAAACCAGGGCATGCCTTTTCTTAGAGTGTCTGCCAGGTGTTTTATTTTCATAGCTGTCAACTTTAAAATCATGCTTTCCTCTTGCTGATGTTTTGATGGAGGGGGAAGAAAAGACTGTGCAAGTGAAGTCTTGATTACTTGAATGAAAAGTGTTAGTCATTTGGACCATTTTCCTTCTGTCCTGCAGGTTCTTGGCTGACCCTTTTACATGGAGGTGGGGGTGGGGAACAACATCAGTCTAGACAGAAGAGGCCAACAACTAGTTGTCCACTCAGGTTTCAGATTATAAATGAATAGTGTTCAATTTCTCGCAGATGTTTGGCAGCCGCTGTGCTTTCACTCTAATCGCAAGCAGGATTTCTTCTGCCTGAAGAATGCAGTGACCAATAGACATACGTAGACTCATAGAACAATGATTCCGTCTGCTGTGGTTTAGATTTATCAACTAGAAAACAATAAGTTTTTAAAAGTGAGACCGATAAGATTATAGTCTTACTAAATATATTAAATTATTCAGACCTGGCACATCTTCTTTTAACGTTTAGGGGGTTGAATGTTTGTTTCATGTAGAATGATATTTGTCAGTAGGTTTGGTCCAGGGATTAATTTAATCCTTTAAATCTAAAGTCAGACTATATCTGTAAAGGCTCTCCAAGGATGAGGAAAAGCATAGAGTTAGAAACTCTATGTATGCCCAGCCTACAAATAAAGGAATGTTTTAGTTTTCCCTATGCTACCTAATTTAAAAAATGGCAATCTAAAAACTGAGGCATTAAACACAACACTCTTAATTTCTCTTCGGACACTCAGAGCTTCACAGTTGCCAATTACCATGTCAAATTACCAAAAATGTTGTAACTCAAGTTTAAAAGCACATCTCTTTTTTTTCCCCTGGATTAAAGAAGAATCTAACTTAACAGCTAGGTGTTTAAAGGCGCTGATCTAGTCTGAACACAAGCAAAGGTCCAAGTTGTCTCCATCTTCTCCCAAATTATAAACCAAATATAAATTCACCTACTGTTAACTGAAGTGAAAAAAGGAAAGATAATATGGGTTGAACATTTTTTACCAAGTGTCAGAATATCATACAATTTGCAGAGCAGGGTGGTCAACAAAAAATGATGCAAGAATGATGACAACAAAAGCAGTCCAGTGGCAAACAGGATAGTATATAAAGAAAATATTACATATTAAGCCTAGGATAAAGAAGTTTTACTCTCTATGTAACTATAAGCTGATACTCTTCTGTTGCTGAGCATCCCTATGGCTTTTTATAGTTGTGTATTTAGTTTATACTTCAAAATATACAATGAGAAAATTATGAGAAGCATATTACTTCCTGTAAAGTTATCCCAAATGTGAAAGAACCCAACCATCAAAACCCCACTGTGGCCCTTAACAGGGATTCCATTCTAAGAGATGTATTGGGCAATACAAACAGAAACATTGCACTTGAAAAAAGAAACAGAAAACGTAGGCTGAATAGCTGGAAGAACTTTGTGACAGAGAGACCTATTAGATTGTGAAATAGTCTCCCAGAGTAAGTGCTGGAAACAAAATCACTTGGAACATTCAGAAACTGATGAACAAAGCCTACTGGAAATACAGGGAAGGGGACCATCACACCTTAGCAGACCAAATGGCTGCTTCTTTCTTGAATTATCAGGAACTATCGTTTGTGCAGGAGATATCACAGTATGTATAGCTGAATTTTCCAGATACTATCACAATTCAAATAACATTAAAACAATACTGTCTCGCTCACACTTGGAAATGAAAACTAGTGTAAGATAGTCAGAGAGACTAAAAAAACTGCTCTTCACAGTCAGGGCACATATGGGATAAGAGCAGGTCAATAAGGCATAAAACCAAGTAAATGTCTTAGCCTAACTTCTCTCTATCCATCATTGTTTGAAAATGTTTGCATTGTAATGAAAAAGAGGAGAGATTGATTTAAAAGAAGGTGATTGTGTTACTTTGAATGACTTTTTTAAATTTTAGAGGATATTCTGAAAGGACAGAAATACTTGAGGAGGATGTGGGTGAGTGGATGCAAAGGACTGATTGGAATTGGAAGAATACTTTAAAAAAATTCCCAGCACTTATAAAATCAATTTTCTGTGCTTACATACTATAATTACCTATCTGTGATTTGTCAACAAAGGAACAAAAACTTATCTGCTGACATAAGTTTCTGGGAACACCACTTAAAATACGCATTTGGAATGGTAATTGCTTAAACAATTATTCAAACAACAGACTAAGAATTGTTGTGCTGGAAATTTGTAAATTTTCTTGCATAATTTTCAATTAAGTCACGGAAAATCACAGCCTCCACAGGTTTTCAAGCTCCATAATGACAAATCATTAAATAAGCAATTTCTGATGTGTATGGTTGTCCCATTTTCCAGCTTTTACATTTATGCTTCTGAGACTGGGAATGCCATACATTCCTAGCCAACACGTGGCTGGAAAGGCAACATGTCCAGTTCATTTGGAGCTGTGTGGGTCTTCTGTAGCTTTGAGCTCTAAGGAGGACTTCCAGAAATGAGGAGAATGGTCCCAGTATACAAAGTTACATTTTAGAAAAGAACTAAAGTGTCAAGAAGTTTCTAGCAAAGAGAGGCACATGATACAAGGACATCTTGCCCTTTTATGTCCATGTATGATTTTAGATGCTATTGAGATAAGGCATATCATAAGTTACATTTAGAAATAGCAGGAGGAATGAGAGTGTAGTCTGAGGAAAGAAAACCCCAGGTTCTGAAAATCTAGTGAACTTGCTTTTAAGCTAATTTTCTTCAGTTTCATAACTTTTACCAGAGGTCTAATCCCATTCCCGTACAGTACAGTACAATGTTAAAATTCTGGCTAACTTCATAAAAGCAGAGGCAATCTAACGGTTTTGATATAATGTTTGATTAAATGAATATGGCAGAATATATACATTAAGGAGTGGTATAAAGTCAACTTTCTAAATCCATATTTTTGAAAGTATATGAATTTGCATTTATCCAGCTGCAATCTGCATTATCCTTCTGCCACTGAATTCACACAGCTATGACCCGTATGAAGACTGTCTCTGATGCCTAAGAGCAGTGTCTTTCGAAAAACACAGGTGTTCACTGATAGATGAGCAGATACTAAGTGGAGTTGGAGGGAGCAGAGAATGCTACATCATCTTTCTCAGAAATGCTGGCTCTTGGGATTGTGCATACTTTTAGAACTGGTGTCAAAATAACATCCTGTGAAGTGACAGCTTTGTAACACAGAAGAGCAAAACAAAACCAAAACCAAAAATCATCTAATGCTGAAAGATCAAGAGTCACTTCAAACATATGGTGATGGTCATTCATCTTCTATAATCTATGTATTTACTGTAAGTTTAAGTTGCCAAGTATAAAAGCAAGGGCAAAGAACTTCCTAGGTAAAACTTTACTGTAAAGTCTAAACAACAAGAAACATACAGCTTCAGGCATGGACGTTTGATTCTTTCTTTAAAGGATGTCTTTCCAGTTCTAACAGAAAATTACAAGCTATTTATACATGTCAGATCATAATAATTATCGTAATAATCAATATAGAAAGAAATTGATATTTCTTCTATAAACTTCTAAAATTTCCAAAGAAAGGCTCTGATTCCCTAGAAAATTATATCAGTTTTTTTGACCAGTAATGTTCCTAAAGAACATCTTTCTCTTTCTGTAGAACCTGTGGTTTTTTAGTCTATGCTGCATTTTTTAGGCCTTTTCTGCAAAAGTCCAACTTTTGCTGCTATCCACAAGAGAAGCAGGTATTTTATTCTATACTCTTTTGGTATTATTCCTTAATGGACCGATTTGGGGAAATCTTTCTGTCCCATTTGAAAGTTACCGATCTCTTCCTTCACAGTAAAAATGTCATTAGATTATTATCATTGCTTCTTACTGAACTTCCTCCACTCTGAAAAACTAAGGCAAGTAGGTCAACAGAGCTTTCTTAAGGCCATTGATTGATCCAGGCAGGATTGGAAATATGAAATTCCTGGCTTTTGCTACTGTACCCAGACCACTAGACCACATATTTTTATGTCACAGAAAATTAAACCCAATTACTTTGCAAGATTTCTTGATGCATTGCTTCTCTTACCCTGTTTGCATTGCTTTCTGTTGTGGTAAAGATACAAGATTCAGATTTTAGAGTTAAAACTCAGCTTTTAATGAACTGGAAAACTAAAATCTTTTGAAGAATAATACTTTAAATATCCCCAATATTCAGATTACTGCCAGATCAATCAGCATTTCAGCATGGGATATTGTTTTCTTCTGGCAGTAAGTAGCCCACATTATGACTCAAGAGGTTGGTTTTCACTTGACGTGCAGTTTTTCCAAGCCATATTCAACTTAACCATATCATAATTTAGGAATTTAATTTGTTCCATATTCTTGCAACTGCCACTCTCAGCAGTTGAATGGATGGCACTATTTTTTCAAAGCTTGGGAGCATAGAATTTGTTTGCTTAGGCTTTTATAGAATTTAAGAAATTAAAAAAACAAATAATGAACCCACTCTATGTAAGTGCTTATGTATATGTGCATAAGTACATACATATGTACGTGTGCATATATCTATGTAAATACTTATATATGTGTATTTCTTCTTCAAAAGCAACCTTGTTAATTTTTTATATTGTATTTGTATTACCGTGAAGATACTGTCCCTAAGAAAAAGCTATTGCATGAAAATAATTTCTTGCATAATGCAGCATAGGCATAGGCAGCCTATTCCACCCTTCCCATAATAGTTTTCTGGGCAGGAAACACGTCACAGGTTTTCTAAGATGATCATAGATACGCCCAGAGCTCTGCAATATCTCAGTATTTGTCAGAGCCGGGATGATGAGTAACCACAAAGGATATGATGGTAGTTCTAGTACAGCCTCATAAGGAAAGCATCTGAAGTGCTCGGCGTAGACTGTTCTTTGATCCAAATGTAGCTAAGAAAGGTTTCAGAGGATGCATGGAGGTGGACATGAAGGAAAGTGAAGTATCTGGGGAGAGGAAAAGAGGTGCAGAGGACTGGAAAATGGTAAGAACAAGGAGGCTGGAGACTGGAGTACAAAAATTTAAGAGAACTTAGAGGAGAAAGGGGGGAATGTACCAACAGGAATATAGGAGGGGCTGGACAGAGACCTTGGGGTTATTTCAGCCTGAGGAAGGTGCATAGTGAGCTGCACGAAGTAGCTGCCGAGCTGGGCTTGTGTCTCAGGGTGGGTACCCAGCACCAACTAATGCCTTCACTGCTGCTGCTGCAACTGAAGCGGAGAGACACAAAGGAGAAAGGCAGTGAAAAAGCCCCGTTGTGTCACCCTCGCGTTCCAGGCTGACAAACTATGATGCAATAATGGCCTGTGTCATGCCCACATGAAGAAAGATCACTCCTCTTTTCTGGAGAGGAAACATGAAATTCAGATTGCATTAAGTGCTGCAGAAAGTGTTTTTGGCAAAGAAATGAGAATGCTACATCAGACTGAGGCTAATTTTATTAGAAGACTGCCTCACAAATTAAATATGGCCCAAACTTTCACAAAAAAGCTATGAGAACTTTATATTAATTGATGGGTGTCTTTTTTATTTAAAGCAACATATAGCAGTTTAGGACTGATTCTTTCTTTTAGGTCCAAGAGGATGTGATATTGTTTATCTCATAAAAACAGCTGCTCCCTTTGTGCTTGTGTTCAGGAAATAGATAACTTTAATGATTCATGCCTCTTAACATTTATATACAAGAGCTGTATCAAGCGCCCTGTAGCTGCTGCACTCACTCAGATGTTGGGCTGAAGTGCATTTTGGGATGCAAGAGCACGTATGATAAATACTGAAGATTCTGTTAAGTCCAAAATTATTCTTCCTGCTGTGGGGATGAAGTGGGAAGGGAAAGAGCTTTCCCATTATGCCACAAAAGTGCAGAATCACTTTTGACTGCAGCCCTAGAAGTTCTCCTTCATAGGAGAGGTGCAGTGCAGGATTAAATGAGGTCATGCTTTCATCTCCCTCACACCTACTTCATTCTGGTGTGCAAAGAACTGATAAGAATAGAGCTCTGTATCAAAACTGTGTAATGGGGAGGAGAAGGAAAGAGTGGAATAACAAGGGAGAGGCAGGAGGAGAGTTTTGGACCCTTACCACCTCCCTCATGAAGGGAGTTCACAGTAGTTCACAGGCAGGCAGTCTTAGAAGCGATTTGCTTCATGGTACTCTTGCAATTGTCCTTATAGCAGCACATTATTGGAGGTGCAATGGCTGAGAATTCGAGTAGCTCAAATGCAAACCTGTCTCTTAGTTTGATCTTCTATTGCTCACGTTGATCTTCCAGCTACATTTTATGAATGAAGCTAGTTGCCTCCCACTTGTTGCTTCTACACAGGACAGGAAAGCAAATGTATTACTTTTCAAGACAGGATGGCAGAAGTCCAAACACATCTAACAGAGGAAGGAAGCAATCTTATCAGCCTCTGTGGCCCATTGATAAAACCATAGAAGGAAATCATTCAGCTTTAAATGAGGAAAAGGAAGTCTTAGATAAAATTTAGAAGTTGCCTTGGGAGTTTTCATATCACATCAATGAAAAAGTCATGTACAATTAACCAAACATTCCAGTCTGTATGAAGTTCTTTATTTGTGATATCAAAGTAGAACTACTTACAGTTTTTGACAAGCTTCTCTGCAGTGGATCAGCTGACATTTTTCTGGCCTGTCTACTTGTCATATACCTTTTACCTAAGCTCTTCTTTATGGAAAAAAACTGCAGCAGCCATCCTGAAACATGGTTTTTTTGCTCCATTCATGTCATAGAATCTAATTTTGAGTCACCATTACACACGGAGTATTTTGGCATCTTGGTCTTATTTTTAATTAAAAAATCTAATTATTTGTTTTCAAAGCAAATAGTAAACACGGTTACTTGGGGTTTTGTACCTAAGCTGGTACCGCTACTGGAAGTATGTCATGCCATATAAAAATGCTAGTTCAAGGTAGCAGTAGCTCATGAATCTCTGCAGTGTACCTTATTTTACAAAATAGACATATCCAGTGCCTCATGTTTTTTCTAGCAAAGTAATCTATCACACTGTGATTGCTGTGATAATGGAAAATCCCAATTTAATTAGCTGGGTTTAGCACTGTTGGGATTGTTACAGTAGCTGAAAGAAGCTGGGGAAATAAGGGACTGTGGCATTGTTTCTTTAGGTCTATAGTCTGCAATAATTTGAGGTACAGTAAGTTAATTTCAGACTAAAGCTTGAGATAAAGAACAAAATATACATTCAGTCGAAATGAAAACATGACGTTTGTCATAGTATTTCAGTCATATGGGTAGCTAGGATTATAGCATGGATTGTTTGATATACAATGTTGTTCTTTAGGAGCAAAGATCTTGGTTAATGCTGAATACCTGTATCTTCCTGCTAAATTCATTATAATTAAGGGTGCCCAGTATTTAGACTTATTTTACAATAGTGCTATAAGAATAAAATTAACCTAAAATAAAACAAAATGCTCCACAAAGACAGGACTTTCAATATATGGGTTGTATTTTTTTAATTAAATTCTTCTGTTTGAATTTAGAGAAGAACCTTGAAAGTTTGAGCAAGCCCTTGTGGATGCAGTATGCTCCTTTCTGACTAATGAGACAAACAAGCAAATTGAGTATGCAGATAAAGCTGGATTATATAAATTGTGAGTCTATGCATGCTTAAAATACACAGAAAGCAATAATCAACAACACTGTACTCAGTTTAGTTATCTTGAGAGTAAAATACTCATTTTTTGGCTCTCTGTGAAAGCCAGAAGCATATTCTTGCCAAACTGTCTCACCTGGAAACTTGGTCGTCTATCAAACATTGCTTTGTTATTCCAGAAGATCTGGTATTTAAAATTTTATTTGAATGTATTTGATCTCATCATTCTATTTTCAGTCTTACAATAGGTGATGACTGCAATTACCATTATGGGCAGGAAGTTTGAAGCATAATTTCTTTTTAGGAATTTCAGTGTTTTTCTTTGAAGAAATGAGCAGATTGCCTACATGTATCTAGTAGAAAGTACATGGGATAGAGAAGTGTATGAGATTCCTTCCCTCCTGGAATTAATACTGTGATGGGCACCTGAAAAATGCCCCAGGCAGCAGAAAATGTGCTGCTTTCCTACTTAAGGTTTTTCTGTTCTGATCAGGCTAAAAGAGAATTCTGGCTGTTCTACCTACTTTATTGTTTACTTATTCTAAAGCCTCTTGTTTTGTTATCATGGACCCACTATGTGCTTGTCAAGCCTGATTTATCAGAGCCCTGTTCACTGTGACCTTTAAAGTACAGCATGTTACTGTAGCAAAGTCAGTTTTCCAGTAACAGAGAAATGATCAGTTGACATAGCCGTGGCCTTTTAGAGCTTGCAGAATTTATGGGGTCATAGGCTCTCTTTGTGCAGTTCTTTGTACAGTTAGGCTGTAGGTCAGTAATATGTGAGCTAAGTCAAATCTCAACATGTCTCTCTTCTGTCTTACTCCTACCTGTTAAAACATGAAGGAGACTTTATATACAGCAGAGGTAGAAGTATATCGCTGAGCATCCACCAAACCAAAAGAAAACCTTAAGTTCTTACAGAACCAGCTGAACAGTTGTTTTCCATCTGTCAAAAGTTGCTGGTCATTTTTCAGGCAAAAGAGGCAGACACCAAAATATTCAGTCATCCCATGCAGTCTCCCGCGTAGTCAAAACAAGCTCTACAAGAATGACAAATGCCACAGACCTTGGTCCAGTCAGGTGGTTTCTTCTGCTCTAACAAGCTGCTACAAAGTATTTAAAACTTTTTTTTTTTTTTGCAAATACTCAGACTGCCTCCCACTTCTGGTTGTCTGTAATTTAGGGCAGGACTCTTAAAATAGAAAGTGGACACATCTGGGCAGTCTTCAAACAAGCTGAAATACATAAGAGATATAGTATAGAAAAGACCTTTGACTTGTTTATAGGTGTAACATTTTGTCATATACATGCATTCTATACATATATATATGTCCTGATTATTCAGCTTAAATGCTGAACAAGCTATATCTTTAAAAAGAAGGGATTTTTCACAGTACTTTTTTTAAACCAAAACACAACACAAATTACACGCTGACTTTCTGATGATACGATTTACCCTAGACTGAAAAAAGGGATGAACTATATAACATAGAACTCCTGGTCACAGTACTTCAGTTCACAGGAGCATCTAGTTACGTTCCAAACATGTTTCCATGTTTTCATAATAGAGAGTGATAAACAAATGGGAGAGAGAGCAAGACCTATATGTCAGTGCAGTTGCCTGAAACCCTTAGAAATCAGTGGATTGGAAGCTATTAAAATACAGCTTCTGTCTGTGTTTTCTTTAGATTCTGGATCATTCCTTAAAATCAGATGACTTGTTTCACTTGTAACTGATACTGGTGTATTGACAGTTACCCAGGGAGAGGTTAGAAGAGACCCATTCTGTGCATACTGAAAGCAACATAACATCTCTTTATCTCCGGGAAATACTCAGCCTCCAAAATGCTTACTCAAAAGCATAGCAGCCCCTCATTTTACTTGTTTAATTCCTCTGTGCACAGCCTATTCCAGCTGTGATGTTTTTTCAGGCTTAATACAAAAAGGTAATTCGGACAGGTGTAGCACAGGTTTTAGTCTTCAATTAGGTCAAATTACTATTAAATCTGACAGTAAGAAATAGGTTAATTGCTTTAGACCTAATTTAACGAGACTTAGCCCTTGTATAAAAACACTTCTCTTATAGAAAAAAAAAGCATTTTTTTGTCTAGGTGAAGGAGGGGGGAACCTTTGCATTATTTTTATATCACAATAAGAAAACTTTTATTCTTTATAAAGAGACATTCAAATGTTAATGTATTAAATAGTCAATATAAAGCCTAGGTGAAACCTGACCTAGGTATAATCTTTTACAGCTAACAGAAGACTTCTTTCTGAGCCACTCGTAGCAGCATGCCAGGTAACCTATGGAAGAGACAACAGTCTTTTGCTGTCTTTCAAAGACTGAAAATTTAAAAAAATTGCATTTATTTCATATTTTACTTGAGCTCACACAGCCTCACTGATGTTCTGGTCATGAGTAGAACCAAGGATTGACCCGCTGTCTGCTTCTCTGCACTTTTTGTCTGATCAGGGAATGAGAAGAAGGAATATGGCAGATAGTTCTTGCTCTCACATGAACGTGGCTAAGCCACTGTAGGTCTCATTGTACCAGAGGGTTACTCCACAACAGTTCATGCTTTGTGCAATATGATTTTCACTAGGACTTTGGCTCTTGGTAATCAAGTATGCACAATAAGATAGCCCAAAACTTGTTATAGTCAATTTAGTATTTCATATAAATCCTGAAGTGAATTAAACTTAAAAAAAGAGAACATCTTAATAACACTAATAATTTCCTGTAGGACTTCATCTTACCATTAACTATCTCAGTTGTTTATAAAGCCTGCTTGACTTGTTGGTTTTATTTGAGAGGAATCTATGCAGAATTTATGTGTTGCTAACTGAAATAAAAGGAATAGGAAAAATGCAGACATTTAATGTATCTTCTTGTGGACTTGCACATAAGAAGTTTTATCATAGGTGTTTCCCAATATATTGCTTTTCTACAATCATTACTGGAATAGCTCTGCCAAAACATTGATGGGACATATGTTATAACTCATTTGCAGCTTCCAGAGCTAAAGGGAGGGTCATGTTCTTCTGGCTGATTATATATCTGTTATACAGAAGAATGTGGCTCTCTTCTCTGAGAAAGCTAAAGCTTTGTTTCCCATCCAAGATGATATATAGGTACCAGAAAACATTTGTAATAACGTATGAGATTAAGACCATATAAAAAAGGAAGAAGAATGAGAAAAGGTTGATGGGGGGCAAAAAAGGGTAGTTTGGTTCCTCTGGCATGGAATTACATGTCTGGACTTTATCTAGCAAGGAGGTTTGACATCAGATATCTGGATTTCTGTCTGTGTGACTACAGGAAAGTCACTTTGCCCCTCTGTGCCTCCGTTTCCACCATAACCTCTTACTTGTCTTCACTTAGAATTTGAGTTCTGTGGGGCTGGAAACTGTGTTTGTTTGTGTGTGTGCAACCCCTAAGGCATAAATCTCAGAGGAAGCCTCCATATTGCTGAAATAAAAACATTACTATTTCTGTTGTGACTAAAGAAGCCGTTTGATCTCTTTGCCTTTATTTCCTCAACTTTAAAATGGGACAGTAACTCACAAATGGGTTATGAGGACTAAGTGATTAATGCTAATGAAATATTTTTAGCTCTTTGGAAAGCTTTTAAGGACAGCAAAATACTGTTGAGGAAATGACAAATGTATTCCATTTGTTTCTCATTAATTCACGTATGCTATATGATTGACTTAAAAAAAAAGCGCTTTTGATTGATCACATAGAATAGTCCATCTCATGGCAGAAGTTTCGTAAGTGTTGTAGCTGGCTTTTTACAGCTTTGTGCAAGGGAAGTGGAAAGAGGAAGGAATTGTGCATAAGTTTGCTTCAAGAATACCAGGAATTTTAATGATTTCCTGTGTCAAGTCTGAAGGTCCTCCTCTACCATTCAGGAGTGACACTGTGTAAACAACAGTAGAGTAACCGCGAAAGACTAGTGAGCTCTCTAAGAATTAAAACCAAACTAGTATGTGACTTCTTTGAAAGTATACTGGACAAGCATACCAGAAACCTGTTCAAATTTCAATTAAGAAAATGGAACAGCAGTTCATATAAAAATCTGACTCATTTTAGCAATATGAGGTATTGAGAGCTGGGCTAGCAGTCTAGTGGTAATACCACCACAAATTCACAAGGAACCATTCAGTCTTTTTTTCTCTCAAGTAACCAAGTGTCCTGGTTTCGGCTGGGATAGAGTTGTCTCCCTAGTAGCTGGTACAGCGCTGTGTTTTGGGTTTAGTCTGAGAAAAATGTTGATGACACCCTGATGTTTTCAGTTGTCGCAAAGTTGTGTTTAGACCAAGTCAAGGACTTTTCAGCTTCTCCTGCCCAGCCAGTGAGAAGGCTGGAGGGGCACAAGAAAGTTGGGAGGGGACACAGCCGGGACAGCTGACCCAAACTGGCCAAACTGGTATTCCATACCATGGGACGTTATGCCCAGTATATAAACTGGGGGAGTTGGCCAGAGGGGGATCGCTGCTTGGGAACTAACTGGGCATTGGTCGGCAAGTGGTGAGCAATTGCATTGTGCATCACTTGTCTTGTGTATTCCAATCTTTTTATTATTATTGTCACTTTATTGTTGTTACTAGTGTCATTGTTAGTTTCTTCCTTTCTGTCCTGTTAAACTGTCCTTATGTCAACCCACGAGCTTTACCTTTTTTCCGATTCTCTCCCCCATCCCACTGCGTGGGAGCGGGAGTGAGTGAGGGGCTGCGTGCTGCTTAGTTGCTGGCTGGGGTTAAACCACAACACCAAGAATTAGGGAACCTTGCTATATACAGTGTAAGGAACATGGAGAATTTCAGCGCAGGAAGTTATATGGAAAGACCAATATGAAAGGGTCGGAAAAGCCCATTTTTCCCAGGATCCATGAAATAAAAAGTTAGAACCTGCAAGCCTTTAACACAGATGGAAGATAAAAATCCTTTTTTCCAAAACATTTTTCCTAGGGAATGGTAATAAGCTCTAACTGTGGATAGAAAGCTTCCTCAGAGGTGTTGTGAATGGGTAGGTAACTTAGATGATAGTGGAAGCATATAAGTAAGAAAAGAGCTAGACAGTGTTCAATTTTAAAATTTAATTTTTAAAAAATTATTTTTGTATTTTTACAAGATTTAAGGTCTGGCTGGAAAGATGCTATTTTTGTTACTGAAATTACTTAGCAATTCACATGTCTCTCTTGACTTCAGATATGTATATATTAGAACCAATAGCTTTTCAGTGATAGAATGCTCCATAAAGGCTTTTTAAGTCAGAGGTATTCCATATTTGGTTCCAGTTTGCATGGCAACAGGAAACTATCATGATATATTTATATTTGCATGTGTATGTGTATATGTGCATATAGGGAATTTAGAAATGCAGTAACCCTGGAGGGATGCTGAATATGTTCAGGCTGAAGAAGAGAGCGAGACAGGCTGCCTGATAACTGAAGAAACAGTTCATTTTATTCTGCGCAGGCAGGCAGGAAAGGGAGTGCAACATAAGCAAGACATTTCATTTGTGGTTGAATCCACAGATGAGCTATTGTAGAAAGTATTCTCCAAAACATGCTTACATGAGAGATGGGGCACGTGGTCCTGATTAGATTTAGTACCAGCAGGGCAGTTTTATTACACAGAAACATTACAGTTTGAAAGCTGCAAACGTGTGTCAGTGTCAGAAGGCTGTCCCTTTATTGTTACACTGCCTTAATGGGAATTAAGGGAGCTCTGCACCTTCTCAGAAAGTGCTCTGCACCTTTCAGCTGTGGCCAGTGTTACAACTGGAAAGATTCAAAGCTAGAGACAATGTTTTCCTTTAATAGTCAAACATACTGGAAAACAAAGGAGAAAGCATGCCTCACATTCCACTGAAGTCAGTGGTTTCTGTCTCTTTTTGCACTTCAGATCACTTCCAGTCCCCTTTGGCAAGAAATGAAGAGCCTGTGTTTGAGTCTGCATTGTCTGCGTTCATACAGGGGTACTGAGCTCACACCTATCAGACAGGGAGCGATGCACCCCTTGTGCTACCCTGCGGTTTTCTGCTGTGTCCGGTCACTCACTAAATGCCTTCTTGCCTATTAGTTGGTAGATTAGCAATAAGAAAAGAAGAGATTATAAAAAACAGATGTACAGCCTTTTTTTTAATTTGGTCTTCTCCTGGCATGCCACTGATTTGATTTACACTCTTTTTTATCTAGATGAAGTTTACTCAGTGGAATGTTTAGTTGGATTTATTCAGATGCATTAGATCTATAAAAATGCGTGAAGGAAAACTTTTGAGCATTCATTTATCTGAAAATATAATATCTGAAAAATGTCAGTAATTAAATACGAGCTTGGGAAACACAATGCCCAAAGGTTGTACAGTATTGTTATTCTCAGAGCATCTTCTGAGCCTTGATATAACAACCATTCTGAGAAATGTCGAGCACCATTCTTTGGAATTATTTTTCTGCTAGAAACAGGTTTACACAGCAAATCAGAATTATTTTATAATCAGTTTAACCAAATTAAGAAGGTTAAGAAAATATATTAGTATATGTTGCATTTAACACTTAAAACATTTCAGCCTTTATTTGTCTTTTTTCTGCTTTTCACCTCCTCTGTTTTTTCTAGACTATAAATCAATGGAATGCTAAATTTCCAGGTTTAGACTTCATTTCAATTACTATTTTTCCAAACCAGGGAGTATAGGAACAATAATAAAAATACAACAAAAAAACCCACAGAGGACTCTCCACTAACCATAAAATTATTCTTCCAGTGTCAGTAATTCCTGATTGGATTCATGGTGATGAATGGAAGAATCCCCAACTAATTTCACTTTTTGATATAATTCCTCTTTCAGATTTCCCTTTATCCTTAAACTATTGCTCATGAGAACATTCTGCAAGACAGACAGTACCAAATCAGTATTTCATATATAAAATTTTAGTTGTTTTCTAATTGTTTGGTTTTACATATGGATTTAATTTGTTCATCTAACAAAAGTCAGGGTAACCTGAACACATATGATTTAGCAAATATGCAAGATTGTATTATAAAAAAACACAACTACTGTGCTTGCTAGAAGGAAGTGGCAGGGGCCCTCCCAACATGAATTGTTAATTACTTTCCTCTTCAGCTGCCATAAAGAACTCATTAAATGCCAAATTATTTCCCTAAACAATGAGTAGCACTGGTTCCTCTTTGGCCTATGTGCTTATTTATTAAGAATTACAACTTCCTTAATTGATACATAGATTCAAAGGAAAAGGAAATCCAACAGTGAAGCTATTTTTCAGGCAGTTGTGGTCAAGGAAAACATCAAAAATATTCTTTAATGATGAAAACACGATTTAGTTTTCAGGCCCCACAATCTAAAAAGCAGCAATATGAAACTTTTCCAAATGTCCTTACATTTTATTTTACCCTTAGGCTGAGCCTGAAGACATAGGAAACATCAGCCTGATGTTTCTGTTGCTTCTTAAAGTTCTAAATGCTTTATAACAGGAGAGCTGAGTTATAGCTCTTCCTCCACCTGAATGAAAGCACTGCTTGAACAGCATTATAGTATGCAAAAGTACTATTGTTTGTGAACAAGGAGAAATTTGAAAAGACATTAGTTGGGAAAGGGAGCAAAGATGGCATTACAGGAAGCATTTCAAAAGAGAAAATATAGTAGATGTACTTTGGGAAAGCACGGAAACTCAGAAGTCTAAGAAGTTAAAAAAAAAAGTAGAAAAGAAGAAAGAAAAGAAAACAAAAGAGGACAATTTTAAAAATAGTTCCATTAAAATATTTGCTGTCAAAGTGTACACTTGGAATGTCTAAAGAAGAGCACATCCTGACAGCGTAACAACTTAAACTCCTTGAGGGTTTGCAGTTGCAAAGCCTGTGTAAACTTAATGGGTATGTCCCACATAGTGCTGGCATCTTTATGTTCCACAGAAGCCAATGGGGATTGAAAGTTCGCAGTATTTTACGAAATCAAACCCTTGAAAACACCAAGAGAAATAATGCATGCTGGGGAAAAAATAATTTTTTTAAAAAAAAAAGTCTTGATTGTAAAAAGATACTGAGACACAGTACTGTGATAAAAAGTGACGTGATGCTGCCTCCTGAGCACAGCTGAAGGCAGCTGGAAGATGGTGGGAGAGCTTTGTCAAGGCTGACTGTAGAGAGGGAGAAGCGAATGTCGTGAAAGGCCTGTAAGACAAATTATTTGCAATGTGAAAAACTGAGCAAAGACTGATATGTAGCACAATGCCACATGAATAAGACGAATAAAATACATACTGAATGAATGTTAAGTTTTGTAACAGCTGGGCCAGTGCTGGGGTCAGATAACAGACAGCGGAGATCATAGGATGGCTTTAGACGCAACAGGCTCCTGCAGAAATCAGTGGCAACATTATTAATAGCATGACATCACATAATGAACTTCAGGAACAACCCTGCTTGAGGTGCTCGTCATTTGGTAACGCTTCTGGGCTTTGTCAGGAGTGACCCTTGCCACGATCTTTTACAACTCCGAACAGTACCAGTTGACAGGAACCGCTAAATGGTAGTTACTGTTTTTAGCAGAACTTCTCTGTATTACACTGACGAATGTGCATTCACTTACCATGCAGAAAAGTTCATTAAAGGGCAAAATAACAAACCATGTGATCATCAACATCATCATTTCATACTAGACGTGGTTCTGGCCACACCTCCGTTTTCCCTAGTCACACCAATTTTCTGGGTGTTGCTCTTGGGAAGTACCAAGACTGAATGCTTTGCTCGCACAGTAACAGAGTGCTCAGGACACTGTTACTATTTTGATTTGTATTGCACGACTTTTGTAAGTACATTCAGTAACTTCCGATGTATTTTCTCACAGAACGTACAGCACAATCTGGGCCTGATTTTCATGAGCCTTCATTGCCAGTAGACAATAGCATATGTTAGAGTCATCTGACATGTTGTTATATTTTCCTATACTAACTTTTTGGGGGAGGAAAAAATAAATAACTGTTTGACACACACACAAGGAATGCTGGTCTGCAACCCAGGTCAATGTAAGCCTACAAAATTCCTCTTGGTTTTATTGCTGGCATTGTCATTAACAGTGTTCTGTGCCTGTTATCTGGTCAGATGAATTCTTTTTCTGTTATTTCAAGACATTCCAGTACATTAAGCTTAAAGTTGTCATTGATGTGTATGCAGTTTATAAAATAATGTTACCATTACCTCACCATTTCACTTTGCAATAGATATCTTCCCTTCTAGTGTTCTGCCCTGCAGCACGGCAATGTCATGTACTCCTCCCAGTGATTTTCCCTCAGTAAAATCTATGACTGTCGTTTTCATAGTAATTGAATTACTATGCTGAAACTGTTGTTGCCGATTTCTTGACATTTTTGCTGAGGATTAGTGTGAAAGGTTATTTGGTGTTAGGTGCTGACCCAAGAAACATTGCTCTCTTTACAGTCCGGTCCTCTACAGCAAAATTTTGTCCCACACTGGTGACCTCAGCCGCCAGCCTCCATACCAGCAAACCCTGCCAAGGGCTGGAGTGTAGGAGCTTCCTCTTGCTGATGTTGACAACACCAAGATCACCTTGCTTGTTGCTGCTCCTGCCCCTGTTCCTACTTACTTTCTCGCTTTCCATGTATTCCAAGAGTGGACCATGCAGCTCTTAACATATCTCCAGCCATCCATGTGCCCAGGCATGATCTCTCCTCTGCCAGCTGGAAAGAGCAAGCATTTCGTAGTTTTCGTCCTTCTGAAGATCTTACCTGTTTTATTGTCACATGGACACATCTGATGTGGTGGATCTTTGGAACAACCATTCTCATTTTTAACATGGCAGTGCTGCATGTCCTGATCAAACCCTACAGCAGCCAGCAGTCAAGTCATCGCCTCCTGAGAATCCTTATAGTTAAAAAGCCCTTGTCTGCCTCCTAACACAATGTAACCAAATCGTTTCGTTCCTAGGATGTACCTTTGGGGAACTGTGGCTGGGGTACTAGCAAAGACGTGTTGGAAAGAAGGAAGAAATGTAAATGACATGGAGAAATATATGCCAATGAAGGAGGGCTGCTGAAAAGAAGAGAGGGGGTTAAGTCATGAAATTTCCATGAGAAGGCAGGCTGAGAAGAACAAGGCACAAAAAGAGAACCAAAGCTAAAGAAGAAAGTGAAAAGAATCAACGAAGAGATGTAAACCCCAGTTCTGACAAACTATCAAGACAAGTAACGAACAACAGGCAGAAGCAGATTACATCTCATTTTTTGAGAGGTCTCTGCAAAGTGGGGAAGCTTGTATACATACATGGTGTGCCTGGTAACTCCTAGGAGGATTCCTTCTTGGAGCAGTGTGAAAAGGGTGTATCTCCTTTTTTGTATCACTTTCATCTGGAAACAAACCTGTGTTTCCATTCCAAAAGTGCCTCAAGAATTGGAATACCATGAGGTAAGTAGAAACAATTGTGAGATGAGAGACAAATACCTGGGCAAGTTCCTTTGCAAATCACTGGTGTAGACATAGAAAGCAGGTTGGTCCTCATCATTAGTGTTACCATCTTCCTTCCAAGTTCGTCATTAAACTTAATCATTGTACAGAGGCTACTAACTTTAATCCTCATTAGGGAATAAATAAAAATAGACTGTACTCCAGGAGCCAGATTCCCAACTCACTGAGTAATTACTTTGATTTCAGGATTTACAACAATGTAACTGCTCAGAATGTTTTCTCTCTTCCTGTGTCCAAATCCTTTTGTCTATGCAAACTTCCATGTTTGGACTTATAAATACAAAGGCATGTTTTCTTCAGGGATGCAAATTAAAATTTTCTCCTGTTATACGTGCCTGCTTTCAAGGCCCTCGCACCCACTCATCTGTTAGGAAGGAGCCATGTTGCCTGAGTTTCCAGGGACTGGATGTCCACCAGTGCAAACAAGAGATAGGCGTCAGTTGATTTGGAATAGCTGCCCATGTTGTAGCAAGTAAGTCTGTGCCATTTCAGCAGCAACAGATGTCACATGTTGCAGAGAGGTCATGCCAGCTTGAGGATGCAGATGCAGGCTTAAGTTCAAAACATGGAAAATTTATTATTATTCAAGGGGTTATGTTATTTCACGACTCTTTTTTGCAGCTACAGTTTTTCCAAAATAGCCTATCCTTATGTCCATGACTTTAGTCTAAGACACATTAGAAAAGTAGTATACAGACCTGGGGTTACGGGTTGAAAACTTAACTAAAATTATTTTGAAGTATCATCACCACATGACTACAAGTAATCCACCTGTTTTTTTATAGGAATAGTGAATTCTTTTTTAGTAAAATGGGTGGAGGGATGGGGGGCAGTCAGCAGAATTTATTGTTCATGTAATACCTGTTCCGAGCTTAACTGTTATGTCTTCATCCTAAAACATTACGCAGGAAGACAGAAGTGTTGTTCATGTTAATAAATTACATTTTGTCTATAAACTTCCATTCTCAAATGAGTAGACATTACATGCACCTACCCTAAGCCTAAAATCCTTAATCATTTAATTTGTTTTAAATTGTACTACTGGTCCATAAAACATCCACACTGGTGCACCAGTGTAACTCAGTTGACTTTGGGTCTGTCACTGCAAAATTCACAGAAATTTATCTGGAAGCTTATTGCCATTTTATACGAGCTGTAAAGAATCCAAGCAAGCTGCTGTAAGAAAACAATTTAAAGTAACCTGAGAGAATCGACAGAACATTGCTCTTTCTAGGATCTTATCCTCTAAACCTTCCATGTAAGCCAGGATGTTATCATTATAGCTCAAGTCTTCACTGGGATGTAAGTGAAGTTGTAATTTCTCACTGCCTTAGGAAGCTGTAGTATTTCTGACCTGCATATGTACGTTCTCAAAAGTCAGACAGACTGGTAAAGCAACTGACAGATTTTTCACGGTAGTGGGCAGATGGTACCCACATGCAGGTGGATAGCTACAGGAGACATACTCTGACAATACAGAAGTGGAACTGAGGAAGCCCCATGCATTTTACTTCACAGACCCTTTGCAGTCTCCTGATCCTACTGTCTGAATTAGAATTGCCTTAGAATTTCTAGTTCAGAGTTTGTTTACAGCACTGGCTTCTTTTTCTTGATAGTTGTTCAAGGTTGTAAAGATCTATCTAAAAATAAAAATTAGAACGTCTCCCTTGTGCACGTTTCTGTCTCCTCTCTCAAATGAGACCAACCAGAAAGCAACTGACACTAATACTCACAGTCTTGGTTGAATATAGAACATCGCTGAACACACTAGGGCACCAGTGAGGGCTGCTCTTGGTGTGCAATGGCTGCGTGATTCATTCTGGCAAAAGACTAGCATTGTAACCTGAGTTAAGGTGCTAGGAAGAGGTGTTCTTTTTGCAGAACTCTCTGTGATGGGAGAAATAGAAGTATGTGCTCGGTAGGTATAGAAGCCTTCACAGATCAATGACAAAATTCCCTTGGTTTGCAACAGTCTTCAATGTCTGGGGCATCTAGTGTAAATACTGCCAAAGTTCCCTTTCTATATTAAATCTATCAGGATATTGCATACTCCAGAGCCCACTTTAGATTATCATCATCATTATGAATTTAAGTGTATTGTTCTTTTTCAGCAGTTGAGCTTGCTAAGATGCATACCATCACAGTCATTTTACCCTCTTGTCTTTCTGCTTGAAATTGAAAAAGAACTTGGGCGCATTTATTCTGATTCTGTACTTAAGTGCCACATAATCTTATTCCAAATATCTGTGCATATAAAATTAATTCACTTTTTGAATATTTTCCTGTACTTTTGCTTGAATTGTATTTGTGAGGCACTCAAAAATACTGTGTTTGAAGATCCTTTGCTACAACATGATTTCCAAATTTCAGTAATACTATTTTATTTTGTTTTCATGGCTAGGATGTTAGGCAGAGACCTAATATATTAAAAAGCTGTAGCTCTGTGTGGGATGTGTGTAGCCTTTTTTAGGTAGCTTAAGAAAACATTTTGGTATTCAAGAACATTCCCCATAATGTTCTTGAAAATACCTAACATTTTGTGCGATCTGCTGAATTGCAAAAGGAAAAAATATTCTAAAATGTTGTCAGACCTTTACATAAATATTCTTCTTCCCTCTCCTTTTGCTCCTTCTATCTCAAGAATGGACGTTTTAATAATGAGCAGGAATCTTCACCAAAGACATAAGTATCATCTCTTTCTCCTTCTAGAGGAGTCTATTGTTTGATTTTTTGCAGGTTCTCACCATCATTTCATCAAAGATCTACCAGATTGCAACAGACACCCTAGTTGGACTCCATGAGGTTGCTGGTTCTTTTGGTCTCCCAGTTATGGAGTGCTGTGCTTGCAATGAAATGATTTACATTACTGTTAATTACTATTACTAATTTTGCAGAGGTACGCAGTCGGTGTTGGGAAGCCTGAGTACTTGGCTAAACTGGTGGTTGCCTGTGGTAAATGTAGTTTGTAAGAACAACTTAGATAAAAGTTTTGTCTCAGTACTCTAAGCTTTTTTAACTCTTATCAGTGTCCCAGCCCAGTCTGAAAGGTTTTAAAAGCTTTGCAATTCAGGTCCCCATCTCAGGTGAATAAAAGCGCTCTAAGTTTTGGTAGTTCGGGGACAAGAAATTCTGACACTTACTATCCAGGATCTTGTTTCCTCAGTGTTTTGGTGTGATCAGTACATTAAAAATGAATGCCCGGACAACTGAAAGCCGCCCTTCTAGCCACAACTAAATATGGATGTATGACTACGGCAGTGAACATTACAAATATATCTTCTAGTTTTTCATTCCTTACTCTGTGAAGCCACACTTCCTCCATTGGTAGAAAGTAAATATATTGCACCAAATTTTGTCCTTTAGACTTTACTCTGACATGTGATGACTAAGTGTTACCCTGATGTTTGACCTCAGTCACAAACCATAGACTGCTTGGTAGTCTAAGAATGTTAGCCCGTGTCTGACCTCATCAATCATTGCTGGAGTGTGGAAATACGCAATGCCGTCATCTCTAGCGCGTGGCGCGGAGAAGACTGCGTCAGGGCGTTGCTCCGGTGCCACCTGTCGGTGAGACGACGAACAATTACGTCAGTGAAAAACGCAACGGGATTGGCTTTGTCTTTCCAGCTCTCTGTCTTTCCTGTTATCAGTGAATTTAAAGATCGGCCAGCTACGTTCAGTAAAAGACTTGGCCTTCCTTAACTGAGTGATGGAGACACAGGTTCCTTTACACCACAGATTCCCCTTGAAAAATCCTTGAGCTTAGTGACGTTCAGTCAGATCCCATTTTTGGAGGAATAACATTTTGGGCGACTTACTATGGTAAGTCCACATTGTTGATCCAAAAAGAATTATTTTAAAAAACAATTGTCTATATAGTCCAAAAAAGTAAGCAACTCTGTTAGGAGGCCATGGATGCATACAGCTGAGAGGAAAGCAGGTCATTGTCAAGGACAGGGCTATTCTGCTTGTGTGGCATACACGCGCTGCCCTAGAGTTTCATAAAACACACATGCTTCTGATAGCGCATGCTGTTAGTGGAAAGGTTTTTGGAAGGGACTTTTCACGTCTCTTGATTTGTTGTATGGTGTGAGCAGTTTGAGTTAACATGCTGAATATTTTCACTCATGCCATATTCTCCTGTGCCACTAACAGTACTAACAAAGAAGTAATTAGGTGGATAATTGTCTGGCAGGTACTCTCTCTGCTAACTAGATTTCCCATCCATTATGTGCTTTACTGATTCTATTATTACCCATTGGAATATACTTTAAAAGCATTTTTTTCAGGATGCATCCTGATCTACTTTTTTCATTACCTTCACTCCTGGTGCTTATCTCTTACAGTTCATAAAACATCTGTTTTGATGGGTACACTTCTCTTCTCTCAGTTCTTCAGAGATATTACATGACTGTCTTCAATTTCCACATTTTCTTGTTATGCACATTTGTATGGTGATTTCATCGGCTCTCATCTTCAAAGCCTGTCTGTGCTTGGAAGTTTTTCAGGTCTACCTCTCCGTTTCTAAGCATTCTGTTATTACACAATGTTGCTTCATTTCCTGTTGTATATCTTCTTCACAGGGAATAACACCACAGTCCTCCCTGTTGCTCGATCCTGTAATAACATGCTGCTTCATTCATCTAGTATTCCAATTCCGCTGCTTCATGCAAAACATTCCCTAATAACGTTTCTAATCACCATATTTGTTCTTTCCCCACAGCCATGATTCTCTAAGGTCACTTCCCAGCCCTGACTGTTGTAACACCTTCCATACTTTCCATGATCTGAAATTTCCCTCTCCCTTCTCCCCCATAGTTTGTGTAGAATGTATTTGTTAGTCTCGTGTGCTTAGCCTGGTGATTTGACCAGATCCTTCAATCTTCTTTGCCACACAATTTGGTCGCTAAACATTACTTTCCACCTCCCCTTCCTTAGGTGTCCTTAGCTCACAGTGAACCACCCTAAAGTTGACCTTTTTGGAGATGCTACAGGACCTGCAGTTTTGACTAGAGTTGCACAGCTGCACAAAATCCCATTTGGGAACCCTGCACATTATGTAAGAAAAAATGTTCAAAACCTAAGGACAGGAACAAAATGTAACATTTTCCAGTATTTCAAACCCCATAGAGAATCACTGATGACAAATTTAACAAGCAATTGTTTGTGTCAGACAATATGACAACTATTGAGCAAACAGCTGTTGCTCCAGATGGAATATGTATGACAGCTGGTAGGTCCAGGTGCATCGCTCTGGAATAAATCAACAGAGCATTGGCACGTTGGTTTATTCTCGGCTGTTTGATGGCACTTCTACCACTGTCTTGGGTGCTCTGCTCTCAGTCCTTAAGAAACCATTTTTTACACAATGGTGTATTAATGTGTTGAAATTTAAATAATAGGGAGAGGATTTACAGTGATTATTAATAGATAAGAATTTAGGGACACAGCCTATTATAATTCTGTGAGCATATTCACCTTGATTTTTAAAACATGATTACAGGAGATGCTCGCTTTTCCTGTACTTTGTCTTTTAGATATTCTTACGTTGCTCAGGACGAGAGAGAGCATTTCACCTATAGATAGCTTGTCCATATGTTCACTTTCCTGATTGGGACACTGTGCCAGGTGCAACAATGGCTGAACCTTTATTGAGGGAATTGTCTACTTTCTGAGAACTGAACTAGGATCGATAATAAAGGCCACCTAGGTCCCTGAATAAGTTGGATGGATTTGACTGGAGGTTTAAGTGTGTAAGGTTCTGCAGCCTATTACCAGTACCCTGAATCATCCTATTATCTGATCTGGTTTAGTGCCTAAAAGGAAAGAGTATCTCAGTATCCCTGCAAAATAATCTTGAAATATAAATCCAAAGGTCATCTAGGAAATCCCTCGTGTTTCTGACTCAGGTGGTTTGGTCTTCTTTCTGAAGAGAATCTTCATATCCTTAAACCTCTTCTCTAGAGAACAGCAACATGGAGAAACAGTATTTCTAAAGATGATAATCCCGTTCCTCACTTTGATATAAATTCCGAAGGCAGGCAGAAAACAATTTATAAAATGTCTTAGGGCTTGGTTTTTTCTGAATATTTACCTTTCTTGTCTGTTTGGTGATAAAATCATAAAGGTTCTTATAAATCACTCACAGTTGCCCCTATACTTACCACTATGTTTTTTAAATATATTCCTCATTGGCAGATTAGTACAATCATGGGAGTTAATAACCAGATTTAGTGTTCTTTGGTGAATCAGTACTTACACTGCAGCAATGCAGAGTTTGTTATTAATAACTGTAGTGGGAATGAGAATTCACCCTACTGAGTATTTGGTAAGTGCAGTAAAAATGTTGCGGGAAGATTCACATGCTTTCTGTTACAAGAGATCCATTCCAAAGGTTATAGCTTGTCAACAGAAAAATAGATTAGGCCATTATATAAGAGGGTATACACTGACCTAGCTTTGGATCTCCATAAATAAATGGAACCTGTAAAAGAGTAGACGCAAAAAGGAAATTTGTGTTTGGGCTTGCTCTTAAGCCCCTCTTCTCATCTTCGGGACCAAACATTGCTGTTTTAATGGATATTCCTTAAAATGATTGGAGGGAGGGGTGGACCGACAATAAGATCTCACATTTTACTTTTAGTCTGGCTGAGGGCTGAGAATATTCAGGAAAAAGAAGAGTAGATGGTATCCTCCATGCAAGTCTTTACTAGCAAAGATGGCTCACTGATTTGTCACTGGGGAGAACAGATGAGTGGCAGCCTTTGTGTGACACTGATATCTGACAGTTCCAGAGTCTCCATGGCTATCCCACATCTACACTGACAACTTCAAAGGAAGCGCAGAGCGGGGGTTGCCTTCACAGTGCCCTACACAGGGAAAGAATTTGCATGCAAAGAAACCCGTATGTAACATATTGGGGTTATCTGTTTGGAAAAATGTTTATCTTCTCCCCACTAAGTGTAGAAAGTAAGTTATTAATGCACTTCCCTGCCAGAGAGCAAATTGTTATTGCAACCAAAGAGAACTAGGCCACTGGCCAGAAGTGTGACAATGATTTTATGGAACCAAGACAATTCACTGGAAGTGCTTCTGCATGTCCTGTTTGCTTTAGTAAATTTGATTGGAGGGTATATTTATAGTATAAAGGAAAACACAAATGAGAATCAGCTCATTTTGTACAGTTCCTCCTCATTACTGACAACCCTTCCTGTTAAAAGGCTTTTGAATAAGAAACTTTTCTTATTGTTCAAGCAGCCATATTTGTTTATATTTGTTTCAGTGACATGTTTAATGTCTCCTTGACTCATTTGTAGGTACAAAAAAGCACACCCTCTGATGCTAAAATTTATCCTTTGGGCTCCGAGCTGGGTCTCCTCTTGTTTCCATCTCATTATGTATGTAGAAGGCTAGAAGGAACAGGGAGAGAAAAACTCCTTGTGAAAACAAAACAGAAAAACTCCAAATATTCACGTCTATTCAAATTGATATACTCAAAGGAAACCTAATGCACAGCTCCAGTTAACAGCTGTTGTAGGACCAACAGGGGGAACTCGCAGCTGTTTTGTGAGTTCTCCCAAAATGACAGTAATTTTTTTTTTTCATTTTAGAAAAGTGATAATTCATTTAATAAAAGCAATGATATGTTGAAATTGTAACTGCGAGCATATCCTGCACAAAATAATAGAGCTATTTTAAGTTGCAATACATTTGATACCTGAACTGCTTGATATTTTAACCTTGTCTGTATTTGTCTTTAATTTGAAATTGCTCTGGTGCCTATTGATTAGTTTCATCTGAAACACAAGCATCTGTTACAAAATATTGATTTTTGCATCACCTTTTAGCCAAGTAGGTTAATTGAATGGTGCTTGGGGAAATTATTTCAGATGCAGTCTCTGTCTAATATTTGTCTTCAAAGAGCTGATGGAATTGTTTGACATTTAGCCAAGATATCTGCTAAAACTGGAGCTTGAGCAATGAGGCTGTGTAACTGAGGTAGTCATTAAAGTTACATTTTGAAGAAACTTTGCTTATTCCCGATTTAGACAAAACAAACGAACCAAAGGCCAGATCTGGCTTCCATTAGAGTTAGTGGGAGTTTTGCCATTTTTTTAACAGTTGACTATTGGACTACCAATATTTTAGGGAACAGTCAGTACCATTGTCCTTGCAGTGTAAGTCAGCATAGAGTACTGAACTGTCATGCAAACCCACCTATATTTACAGTGGTGGTTTTTGTTTCACATGCATGCGGTACTCAGGTCAAAATAGGTTTTTTTGGTTCCAGGTTTTAATACAAATTCAAAACCTAGTCTGGGTTTCAGTCAACACTTAGCAGACGGTATGCTTATTTACCAAGTAACAAGTGTTGCCTCATTAAAATAAGACAATATATTTCTAACACTTCACCTTCTCAGATATCAAAGGGGAAAAGAAAGAACATTTTGTCAGTTGAATCCCACTGAATATTCCTAGTAGTTTTACATTTATTTGTAAAACATTCTGGAAGAGAATGATAAAGCTTTTACATGATAAAGCTTTTTTTTTTAAATAACCCATTTTTTAAAAAGTACATTGTAAAATGTTGATGACAAACTTAAAATAATGGATCACTGCTGCAAAACAAAACCAGCCCCCCACCATCTGCTGATCTGTGTATCTGTCAGGAACAATCAATATTACTGAAGCATTGAAAATATAATCGGAAAAAGAGGTGATAAGTGATTTCTGTTTCTCCTTTCTGTGGTATGTGTTTTTATATCTCTTGTCTAAATGTTCCACTGACATTGGGTTGCCTTCCAACTATCTTTCTTCAAATATTTGTGAAGCAAAAGGTATATGAGTCACTGCTTTGGTGCAGTAATGCTTATCTTGTGTTGTATGTCCCTTAGTGGATTCTTTCTTTCAGTTGTCATTATTCTGTTGCAGTTAGCTAGGTGGTTCCAGGCATTCGTACAGCCCATTTCTCTTCTGGCTTTGGCTTCACTTTACTCTGCCCATGCAAAGGACCACAGAAATAGACTGCTTGATGAGAATGAATCTGTCTCAGTGAAGATTTCTGTTCCTTCTCTAGAGGCTAAAGACCTTTGTATAGAATTAATATGCTCCACTGAATTAGTTTGTTGATTTCCTTAAGCTATAAATGAGAGATATATAGACGAAGCTTATGGAACATAAGTTAGCAAGCTATTGGGATAAGAGAAGCAGGTTGCAAAGTCCAATACAACATTTTTTCCTGTATGATTTAACAAGTAACTCAATAGATAAAAATAGATGTACTGGCTTTGCCAATGAAAGTTGACTGTTTTACAATCAGCGTGTTGTATTCTATGTAATAAATAAGGATAAAACAGATTCCATTTTATATCCCTGAAACAATTTCATTGTTTATACTTGTGGTGAGAACCTAATTAATCTACTTTAGAGTTACCTTTCATCAGTACTCTGCTATCCATGTTCCCAAAGTGAAAACACTGACCTTGATTCTTTCCTCACATTAAGAAAATTTACCACATTCCAACTTCATTGCCTTGACTAAATAATTCCTAGTTAGTCTGATGTGAGATGGAAATTATCAGGTCAGTGTGTTCAACATTTAGGAGGGACCACCCTGGACTTCAACAAGTTTATATATGCTCTCAGTGTGGATTATTGTCTAATGCTGGAAGGGGTTTGTTTAGCCCATGTGCCAACAAGCATCATGGTCTACGGTGAGTCAATAAGTGTACATTTCACTGTATTGATGTTATTCCATTAAAAGTATATGGATTCTTGGGTATAAATCTAGATAAAATTAGGCTTCCAGGCAGTCAGATACACTGTCAAAACAGGTGTCATGCATATGTAAGTACTGAAAATACTCTCACCTGTCTAACTAGAAGAGACACTGTACAAACTGGAAGAGTGTTTAAAAAAACACTACAACGCTGCAACCATTTCTACTGCCTGCTTGATGCTCACAGTTTTCACAGCTTGACTGTAAACCTCTGCAGTCAGCTTGCTTGCTTGCTTTTTCTTTCTCTTTCTTTCTTTTCTTTCTTTCTTTTTTCCTTTCTTTCTTTCTTTCTTTCTTTCTTTCTTTCTTTCTTTCTTTCTTTCTTTCTTTCTTTCTTTCTTTCTTTC